>PVIW01000161.1:386053-490151 GCA_004026585.1 Noctilio leporinus
AAAAAAAAAAAAAAAAAAAAAAAAAAAAAAAAAAAAAAAAAAAAAAAAAAAAAAAAAAAAAAAAAAAAAAAAAAAAAAAAAAAAAAAAAAAAAAAAAAAAAAAAAAAAAAAAAAAAAAAAAAAAAAGAAGTAGAAAAAGGCCAAAAACCCCTGATTACATAAAAAGTAAGAAAATCGAGGGGAGCAAACAGGGGATGGATGTAATACAACAACAATAAAATTAAAAAAAAATAATAAGAAGAAAGTCATAACCAAACAATAATTGCTGTGAAAATACTATCCCAATAAAAACAAATAAAAAGATAGATAAAGGTATTGGGAAACTATAAGACACTAACCTAATTTACTTAATAGTCAACACAAAAAGATGAACAATCTATAGAAAAATGGGCAGGGTGTATAATATGAAGCTTACAATATTTAAAAATAAGGCCACTAAACACAGAAACAAGTTTCAGCTCACTCCCACAATACGACCATCTTTTGCCATCTTCCTGGCAGGGGCTGTGCCATCTATCATCAGTGCCAGAAGGGGTAGGGGAGGCATTTGAGACCCTGCTTTTCTACTGAGAGCAGGCCACAGCCCTCGCAGGGAGCACCAGCTGACAGGGGGCAATACTGAGGTGACAAGGGTTCAAATACCCTTGAACCTGGATTTACTGTCCATGTGGATGGTGCTCACACAGGTAGCCACAATGGGGCAAGAACACTGATACCAGCAACGTGCGAGCCCATGAACTGGGGGACAAAGTGAATCAGATACAAAATCACTACAATGGACGTTAAAAAATAGAGATGTTTAAATTTGATATAAAAAGATGACTAATATATGCTATTAAGTAACTAAAGCATACTGCAGAGAAATATAGTCCTATTTTGGTTTAAAAAAAAAAAAGCAGGACGGGTACATGGAATCTACATATGTTTGGTTAGATTTCTCTACATATTTAGATTTATATGCACAGACAGGATACGCAAAAAATCTCGACAGTGGTTACCACTGGGAAAGGGATTGGGTAATTTATATCTATTTGCCAATTTTTGAATTTTTTACAGTAAATCTTATTCCAGAAGTTTATTTAAAAAGAAAATATGTAGCCCTGGCTGGTGGCACTGGATAAGGTGCTGGCCTGTGAAGCTAAAGGTCACTGGCTCAATTCCCAGCCAGGGCACATAACCAGGTTGCAAGCCAGGTCTCCAGCCAGGTCTGTAGCTGGAGGCAGGTGAAAGGCAACCATACATTGATGTCTCTCTCCCTCTCTCCCTTCCCCTCTCTCTAAAAATAATAAAATCTTAAAAAAAAAAAGACAAAGAAAATATATTAAAACTTTCACAAGAAAATTCCTAAGATTGAAATTGCAAATCGAATAAATGGTAACTAGACTACACTGGAAAACCTTCAGAGTACTAAGTTTTCTACAAGTATCTACTGAGACCTGAGCAGGCTCAGGACTATGTGAGAGACAACCTGAGCTGCGCTCATCCTCATCTCATGGTCCTGCTGCAGTGTCCTCACTCTACTGAAAACTGAACTAGTTCCATAACACAGATGAAGACTTTGAAATCTGCAGCCTGTCAAGAAATTACGCTACCTCTTAAATGAAAACATCACATGTGAATTAACACAAACCACTGGGTCTTTTCCGGTCTCCGATTTCCATCGTCTCTGCCTGGGGCAGAGCTGATTTGGGGCAAGAAAGCCACCCAGCAGAGGGGCACCTGAGCAACCCTGTGGTCACGTGGGCTGACCATTCCTGACCTGTACCCTCTGGAGTCATACGATCTCTTCTGGCACCATCACCTTTACACGAATCTACAGCATTGACCTACCCGTAAACCTTTTGTCCCCAAGTCTATGGTGAGAGAAAAGGAACATTTCTTTTTTAATTCTCCCCAGCATGCATCATGGAGAAACACTAGCAAATGCATAGTGATTATCTAGTGAGTGAGTACATGAACATATATCCCTCTCAGACATCTACATACCTATCACACTAGTGTAACCTAGAAAGCACCCTAATACCTTCCATTAGAGCATGGCTAAAAACCAAAAGCAATATTGAGACATGGGAGAAAGGAAATGATTTTTCTACGAAATGAGTCAAGAAAATTGACTACCAATGCACATAACTTGCTGGCAATGAAGATTCATTTCTGCTAAAAATGACTGCTCCTGTTAGTCACTCATTTTCCCAAGAGATGAGCTGACTAGTAAGTATATAAATCTCATCTGTAGAACTTAGAGGACTGTACCAAAACAAGAAAAAATTATTCTGTGACAATAGATGAATTAGATCAACAGGGAGTAGGCTGCAACGTACAAAGAGTTTGCCAATCATGTTGTTTTTAAAAAGTGTGAGCTGAATCATTACTTAAGTGGTTAGCAAAAATTTTCCCTATAAAACTCAGATGTAAAAGTGCAGGCTGTGTGGCCTTAGTTTCATCCCTCATTTAGTAATGACTCTGAGACTCATGATAAGGATTAAAGCTGACAGAATGGTGCCTTAAAATCACGCTGTTTTAAACATCTCTCATCACTTTCTCAGGACTCATTTCAATTGAGTTTGCAAAAACGATGATTTCATTTAAGTTTAAATTGATGTAATATCTGATTGCATTTTCTTTGTAAAATACTTGGCCAGAATTCTACAGAGTAAAAATTTAAATCCTCTTCCCTTCCAAACATACCAATCTTATTTATAATTTAGTATAATTTTCCCCAGATCTTTTAAAGATTTTATATATCTTTAGAGAGAGGGGAAGGGAGAAAGAGAGAGAGAAACATCAACGTGTGGTTGCCTCTTGCACACCCCCAGCTGGGGACCTGGCCCGCGACTGAGGAACGTGCCCTGACTGGGAATTGAACCAGCAACCCTTTGGTGTGTGGGCCTGCGCTCAATCCACTGGGCCACAACAGCCAGGACGCCCAGATCTTTTTCTATGTAGTTACATATGCATGTTATATAGTAAAAGCATGGTTTTATAGATTTTATATTCAAATGATAAACTGTGTATTACTTTGCAATCTGTTCTTCTTAATAATGCTTACATAAATAAAATTAGTAAACCTTTACAGAAATGATATTGGTATATAATTTCATGATTTAAACCTTTAAAAATATTTTGCTTGTAGAAAACTCTGGTTTTCATTTTTTCCCAGTTTATAATACTTTTACTTACTTTAACAAAACAGTCAATGCCAATACGTAGCTTCCTAAGTTACGTTTTTTCTTCTTTATATTCTTCAACTTTATTCAATAAACTATGAGAGTCTATATATTTAATATTCTATTATTAAACTAAGGTAACCACTAAAAGCTTTAACAATATGAAACAAACATCTAACTGAAGCCCCAGATCAAGATTTCCGAGCCCATCCTGTCTGGCTCCTCCGCACACCCGTCAGTCAGCTGGCCCTCGCTGCACTCACTTTTCACTTGCTGCTCGGGGGCTTTGATGTGCGTCACCATTCCCGGCATGTTCACACTGTTCCTGTGCAGGTACTTCAGGAAGACATCCGCATTCCTTCTGGCCAGCGTGCACGCCTAGGGACGACGGAAGGCAACAGGCTGTTCATCTGACTTACACAAACATGGATTTTGAGCCCTTAAGGACATGAGTTGGCTCTTAACATATGTCTTAACTGAAAAGTTCACCTGGCCCGCTATGGTTTGGAGAACACATAGTTTAAATCATATTTTAATTGAAAAAAAAAACAAAAACAAAAACAAAAACAAAACTATGTCTGAGAGCTCTTGCTCTGATGGAGGCAGCTGCTCCACTGTCAGCTTCCCTGTGCAGAGGCCCAGGGGGCAGGGGGTGAGGACAGCTGCTGGCCTGCAGTCAGGGAGCCAGTGAAGCCCTTCCCAGGCCAGTCTGAGGTGACACACCCATGGCCGCCTAAGTCACACAGCCTTGAGAGAAGCCCTGAGCTAGAGCCCCCGGCTGAGCTGTGCCTGGATTTCTGTAAACAGCAGACAGTAAAATATCTTCACATCCTGGATCACAGACACTGTCTCTCTGTGGCAACTACTCAACCTGACCACTGCAGGTGACGGCAGCTGTGGATGACACACAGATGAGTATGAGTGTGCGTGAGTGTGCGTGAGTGTGTGTGTCTCTCTCTCAGGTCCTAGCTCACCAATCCTTGGTTTAAGGCCTCGAGTTTTGGGGTGGTTTATTATGCGGTGTTATTTTGGTAACAGGTAACTAATGTTACATGTTTGTAAACTGAAGGTACCAAAATTCTACCACCCTGAAGCTGCTTTGTGGAGATGCTAATTTAAAATTGATTATTAAGAAACAAAAGCCTCGGAAAAGACCCTTGACCCTGCTCCGTTTCCTGCCCAAGAAATTCAGAGAAACCTGCTTCAGGAAGAAACTCTTAGGATGTTTCCCTTCACCTAATTTGAGTTAAGAATGGTAAACAGAGGGCTTCAGGAAGGAGCCTGTTAGCTAAATACCCCATGTGAACCAGAGACACAGAAACATAAATAAACTGACAGGTAGGATGGGGGGAAATGGTAGGAGGAACTACTCAAAAGACTTGTACGAATGAGTCATAGGCACTAACAATAGAGAGGGGGCTGACTACGTGTGGGAGGGGTGAGCTGGGTGGAGCGAGGCAAAAACGGAAAACACTGGGACAACTGTACTAGAATGAACAAACAATAAATACCCTACGTGTCCCATTGTTTCTGAGTCACCTAGCAGGGATTTCCCTGCCACTTGTGTTCTACTCTTCCTCAACTCCCTGTAAACCACCCATTCTCACCTCTGAAATATAGTAATCCCCCTTCCACACTTATGTCTCGGCTGCCCAAAATGTCTGATATGAGTATACTCAATGTCACCTCACTGTCTTTGGAGTTTTCATGGATTTGGCATACCTATGTGAACATCCCATGCACATGTATTCAACTTTGATTTTCTCCTGTGTAATCTGTCTCTGTCAGTTGGGTTATTTAGCCCAGCCAGGAGAACTTAGAAGATGGAAGGAAAAGTACTGACATGTTTAAGCGCCCACGAAACCAAATAAGTAATTTCAATAATGTATTAAAAAATAAGTGTTAGGTAAGAGAAAAAGAATGTAAGTATGAAATGGAAGTTAAGGAAAATACACAATCTGGACACAAGGGGTATTGGGCTAGCCATTGTTTCTAGGTCTTTTCCATAGACGGGGCTAGAACATTGTATTTTTTAATTAAGAGCAAAATTTACCCCACGTCCCTACTGCTGAGCCTAAAATAAGCTGTCATCCCAAACACCAAGGAAGCTGGCAAAAACTGCTGGGTTCATGTAGAAAGAACACCTGTACCAATTTGAGTTGAAGGTGTTCCCACTAATGGGCCAACTTCAATGTTTAAATGACTGCAATGGATTGAAACGTATCACACACATTAAAATCCATGATGATAATTAAAAAAAAATAAATCGTGTACGTTGAAGCTTCTAGGGTAACAGTTCATTATTCTGCAATGGTAAGCACAGGGAAAGGGTTAAGCATTTACCATGTCTCCTCTGCAAACTCGGTTTTAGACTAACCAAACAGCTGAGGGAGGAAAGAATGGCAGAACTTCACCATTTTACAAGTCCTAATGAACAATGTTACCACTGGCTACTAGACCTAGTTGGTGAAAGGCTGGTGGGGGAAGAGAGTAACATGCGCTGGATTCACCCGTCTGAAGCACCGATAAATGCTCACAGAGCACAGACAAAAACAGAAGTGGCTCTGATCGCCTCCTGATCTAACACATGGGGCATGCAAGCACCACCCATCAGGTGTGCTAAGCAACTGCACGCATGTGCACACCCATCACATCTGAAGCCGATCAAGGCCTTTAACCTAACAGAAATTTAGAGAATCCAGGATGGTGGTGCTATGACCAGTCTGGAAAGTGAGAAACACCATAGTACGTATAACTTGCTTCTTCACTTAATACATGGTAACGAAAGAAAGGGTGGTATTCAGACTTCACAGGCACACTAACCAATCAATGTGTGGACCTCATTTGTATCTTGATTATACCCGTGTATAAAAAGACATTTGTGAGACAATCAGGAAAATCTGAACACTTTGATTTTACATGAAATAAGCTATTATTACGTTTTAAGATTTGATAATGGTATTGTGGTTGTTTTAGAAAGTATAATTTAATGTTTAGATACTCACCAAAGTGTTTGCAAATAAAGTGGTGTAATATCTAGAATTCAAAACAACCCAGTGAAGGTGGAGACATGCCCGTATGCTGATGATTACCAAAGCCGAGTGAGATGAACAGGGTTCGTTCTCTAGTCTATTTTTGTACCCACCTTTAAATTTCCATAAGAAAATGTGTAAAGATATTCACTACACAAACATTATAAAATTCTAGTGAACAAAGGAATCCAACCGGGCTATGATTATTTCTGTTTTATAGTTTTACCAGAATTAGCTTTCTTCATTACATTAACCAAGTAGTATTCAATTTTGTTTTCTACTAAGTGGAGTCCAGAAAGACAGGCAAGTTATGATTCCAACTCAAAGCACCTAACAGTGTTCATTTCATAAACTCAAACAGTAACTAGCACATGGGGCTTCCAGGTCCTGTGTGAAACAGTTGCAATTAGTGGCTAGGGAAGCAACAACTGTGTTCCCAGCCTGATTTGCTTACACAGAAAATCACTGTGGGGGAAGCTCAAAATCAGTATAAGTAGATAAGAATTTTCCAAGAGTTACTCTTTATTCCCCTAGACCAAAACAATAACTTTCCCTGTCAGGACAGACCATCACCTTCAGAAATGAAACAAATTATTAAATGTAACAGGAAATAGTGTCAGAGCAGTCAGAATGCTGGAGCAATGAGAAAAACTAAACCTGACAAAGCAATAATTTCGAAAAAGTAAAAACACCACACCTGTTTTCAACATGTCTGAGAGGCAACAAGAACCTCAGAAAATCTTTTCCAAGAGTAAGAGAATGCCACGTAGGAACATTTTATTTCAATGCTGCTAAAAACACTTTGGCCACTGTTTAAAGTTTAATTATTTCCAAGCACATCAGTGACTTTAGTAGGAATAGAAATGTAAATAAAAATATACACACACATACAAAGCAGGCTTGAAAAAGCCCTCATTTCTATCTTCTCAGAGTTAAAACTTACGGCCTGGCCTGAATGGAATGAAATTTCTCCTGCAGGAAACATTTCCTGAGTGAGTATTTGAAACTGACCCTATAAACCACAGGAGGTGTTCCTGCTTTGTGTTTACACTGGGCTCATATATCTTCTGAGATAGTCTTTGTTCCTAAAAAGGGTGAATTTCCAAAGGAAGATTATTTTAAGCTACATGCATTTTTGAGTCACCAAATCAATCTCTTTGTTCAGAATCACTTGGTATTATTACTTTCACCTGTTTTTTATTCACACAGATCTCTAGCTTCCTCTGTGAACTCTAGAAAGAGAGTATAAATAAGAAAAACGTTTTTAAGAGTTAAGAGCTGAACTATTGCTCAGGCGATATTACCTGATCATTTTCCACACAAGGGGGGAAGTGCGAGGTGCGAGGGGGCCTCTGATGGGAAGTGACCCTACACGCACCTGGCCTGCGGAGCATCAACTGTCCTGGTAGGCCGGCGCTCAGTACCACCTTCAGGGGGTCCCTCTAGGGTCTGTGTCCACTGTTCAGCAAGGCACCAGCCCCCCGGAAGCAGGCTCATACCTTTAGGAACGCTTCTTTTTGTTCGAGGTGCTTGCTGATCATTGGGGTGACGTGGTCTGTCTCGGAATTGGGGCCCAGCTTGTCGGCTCCCCCACACCAGTCCTCCTCTCTCTTGTACTCCTGCTCCAGGCTCTCGAGGACACTGCAGACCTGTGGGTAGAAGCGAGGCCAGGCTCAGAGGGACCACGGGCACCTAAAGGCACACGTCTGCATCTTTGGGGAGCATTTTCAGTCAGGCTCTGGGTATGAAAGTGCTGGCCAAGGACAAAGACCACTAGAAGGGATCCATCGTCCATGAGGACAAGTGCAGGCAGGCCTTTCAGAATAAGGATGAAGTCATAGCCAAGTCTCCTGTCTCCCGGGCCATAAACTTAAATGAGGAATAGGGGCACCTTCTTGAGCTTTGATACATAAGGTCGGCAAAAACTACCTTCCAAGATGCTTCTTTCCTCGGCTGGACTTGGAGTCCAATGATGATTGAGGTGTTCATAATTGAGCTGTCCACTACAATGAAGCTTAAAATAAAATGTCAGCTGGGAGGTCCAAGGCTAGGACCACCCTTGCCTACCTGCTCCGACGTTTTGTAGAAGGCGACAGACGCGTTCACGAGCTTGAGGCGGTCTTCCATCTTGAGCATGAGCTGCTGCCAGTGAGAGGCCACCTTCTCGGCGCAGTCCCGGATCATGTCCATGTCGTAGTGATTGGCCTGCAGCATGGCTTCGGCCTTCTGCTGCACCTGCAGTGCACTCTGATGTGTTTTCTAAGGACAGACGAGGAAAGGGAGGCTGATTCACCAAGGATGTCACACCTTTACTGGAAAGGCCCCAGGCAGGCCACTGTACTTCTGTTCTGCTTGCTTTTATAGAAGTAGCAGAGTTAACAAGCAGTAGGGCTCTTCTAAAAACATAGCACACAGTTTAGTTTAAAAAAAAAAACGTTCATGCCTGGCAACCACAGTATTTCCATTTAAATGGAGGGTGAAGTACATCAAGGCTTTCCAGGACAGTCATGGCGGTCCTCAGCCTGAGGTCGCAGGAGGCACCTTCATAGCCAATATTCTGAAAAGGCTGTTGAAATGTTCTAAGTTTATTATTCCTACTGACCCTTTTTATAATAGCAGCTATAGACAATGAAGAAGTGGGTGAAAAGGTGGCCAAAGTGAGTACTTTTCATTTTCATTTTCATTTTCACCTTTAACTTTGGACTAACATAAAAAGTTTTTAAGAACCATTTCTTTTTTAATAGAAAAACTTAATGAAAAGCTAAGGATGAACAAATTGTTTTCTCTGGAGGCCCATGCCATAGTGAATCTATCAAAATAACATGATAATCCAGGAGGACCTCCTGCTCCCCTATCCTTACCAGGACAGAGGGGCTGAGAGATCAGGTTCTCTCACAAAGAAATGGACTGCTGGGAAGGGTGGCAGGTGCATTTCTGTGGATGCAGACTCTTCTTTTTTTTTAACAAGAGCAAAATTTTGTACTTCATCTGAAAAGGAGCTAACAATTCCATTAAACACTGTACCCTATATTGTTCCAACACCAGATCTGGGATGTGCATTGACAATTTAATTACTAGAAATCACTTGGCACAGTGTGCAAATTTCCAAAGATTCCTGCAGTCTGGGCTTCATGTGTGTCCAATGGTATGAATGAGTTAAAAGCTAACCTGGGGAATAAATTAATGGTAATTCCTATGCCTTCCTTCTCTGGCTGATAATATATATGTAAAGAGAGATGAAAACAAGTGTCCTATAATCAAAGGCTCCTTTACTTTTAACTTTACCTTGAGACCACCTGTCATAATTATTACTGCCCCTCCAAAAAACCTAAAAATGATCATCTACTGGCTGTGAGCATGAGCCTGGGTGGGCCCAAGCCAGGTGGCTCAAGCGGTACATGGACCTGACCCCTCAAGGCAGGAACGGCTCTGGTGAGCAGCACTTCCAGCCAGGGCCCAGGCGCTGCTGACTGGTAACAATGGAGCATGTGCTACCCCTGGTCTTGCTGAGCCACAGGGTGCGCTCTGTTGGCCAAGGCAGCTTGCTTAGCAGGCACCTGCCTTTGAGACCAGCAAGGTATTTATAAACCTCAGGCAAGACACCAAGGTGGGCTCCGTGGTGCCACGTCCCTGCCCTGGGAAGGTGCCTCCTGCCTGGGCCCCATCAGCAGGGTTGCAGGGGCCACCAGGCCTCGGGGACCCTTGCTGTGAGGCTGTCCCTGCTGGCGTGCACAGCCACACCTCACTGCAGTCACCAGGCTGTGGCCTTCTCCTGAATAAACTGTCTATGTGCACACATTGATGTTTTGGGTCCCTCGGACCCTACGTTAGCTTCTGGGGTTGATGCCCTGCGAGGGGGCTGGACAGGCCGGCCTTCAGGTTGGAAAGTCCCCATTCCAAGGTGGCCAAGCGCTCCTACCTCGATGGCGTGCTGGAACTGCTCGTGCTCCCTTTGCAGCTGCTCCGCTTCCTGCAGCGAGCTGGCCGTGATAAGCCCTGCATTCAACATCGACTCTCCGTTGCGGATCCAGCCCAGCACCTGAAATGTTACACAGAGTCCTCCAAGCAGTGGCCCCGCCCAGGGCAGCCTGCGGACCAGCAGTGACGAGAACCAAGCTGGCAAGGTGGCCGCGCTGCTCATGTTTGCCACAAGCGCTGGTTTCCTCATGACCCCACTGCCATCGGCCTGATGACCTGCTGCAGTGTGTCACCCTAAGCACTGCACTTTAAAATGAATTCTGTTATTTTTAGTTGCAAATAGGAGCTGGAAAGATAGAGGGTCCAAAGGTCAAAAGAGATCGAGGACCACATATGAGAAACCCTACTACCACAAATAATTTTTTAAAAAGTAATTTTCATTTTTTTCAGCCCTACAAAAACACAAAATGGGCAAACTGCTTGATGAAAGAACTATTTGATATCAGCAACATATTTTCCAATTTAATATCAGTATTAAATGGCACAACCACCAAAATAGGAATGAAGCTGTACTCTAGTGTTCAGGGTCACACCACAAGATTCTCAATTTCACACGCAGAGGTCAATTCCGATGCAGAAACCACAAAGACGTAGAAGGTCATTCTTAGGGAGTTATTTGTGGCAGAAACTGCTCATTACCTACCTAATATCTATTCTCCTTGTCTCCTTTACTCAGAAAACCCCAACTTCTGGGGGCACCTTAAAATATAACCACTTCTCGGTGGTAAGAGATACGATATAATTCTAGCCGTTGAGATCAAAGCAGTTACCTCTGGGGAATTTTGTGAAACTGTTTCTCTAATACACATGTCGCCTCTTTCTTGTTAAGTTTCCCCTTCCTGAGCCTGGACTGTGGAGGTGATGGCTAGGGCCACAACAGCCACTTGGCAGCCATGAGGAAAGGGCCACCTACCTTCAAGCTCTCAGTCTAACACATCACGGGGCCACTGGATGAACACCAGCAATCTACCACCTTCTGACTCGTGATGTGAGGAAAATGATTTTTAAGCCATATATTTTTGGACTGTTGCTCATTAGACAAACACAACTCCTAATGACTATGTCGGGCTATTCCTTTATTTCTTAGATAAACTGTTTCGTTTTGTTTTTGACGAGAAGGAACATTAGCTGTTCTTTAAAAGGCAGGCCACACACTTCATCTCATTACATGGGAGGGAGACCAAAAGGTCTCTTTAAAGACTTCTGTTTAGTAATACACCTGCTGTATTGTAAGTGCTACCCACTCACACACCACACTGCGCTTATGGTCTGGAGGCACCTTAAATCCCCTCCACTCAAACTAGGATGTGCTTTTCTGTGCATCTACCATAACATCCTGCATCAAGCCAGCAGCACACCGGTGGTTTCGCACCTCCTGAGAGAAAATGTCACCCACATGCTAAATAGATGTATGTGTGGAGCCCCAGTGGCGCTGAGCCAAAAGCAATCTCTTCAAATGTTTCACCTTCGTTGGCATTGCTATCTAGGATGCAGCAGTACAGACAACACAAGGAAACCCTATCCTATATAGCCTGAGGTCCAGTCTGGGTTCATAACAGCATATTTGGCAGAAAATATAGTCATTTGGACCAGGAAGCAAAGTGAACGGGATTTTAAGCAAGAGAGTAGTAATAACAAAATGAGCTAAATGGACGCACTTCTCAAATGCCTGCTGGGCAGCGAAGCCCTGTACCTTGCAGTGCAAACACACAGCTGTGTGTCAGGGTGGAGTGTCTTTCACGGATCCAGGCAGCTGCGTTCTAACCAAGACCACCTTTCCTAAAGCTTCCAGTCCAAATGACCAGATGTTTCATAAAGTGCATGTCAACAGGGTCTCCATCCAGTTTACCTGCTTCACTTCGGCTTGCAGGTGGCGGAGCTGCACACACTGCTCCAGGTGCTTCCGATGCTGCTCTGCTGCTACGTCCAGTTCTTGCTGCTTTTCATGCAGAAACTCCAACAAGTCCTGGACCCGGGTGGCCATGTCTACATCTCTGTCACAAAGCAGCTCCACACCTGCGGACATCAGATGGGCACTGTAGAATTGTTCTTAAGGGGTGAACGCCAGACTATTTGTGTGAATTTGTGCCTCATGGGGGTGCAGGCCATTACTCTGAAGTTCAAGGGCACAGCCAGCAGTGGCGTGTTTACCCCTGCCTTGGAGCATGCAAATGTGCTTCAGAAAATGTATTTGACTTGTTAACACCAAATGGAATAATGTCTAGCCAACCACACTAAACCCATTTCCTGTTCGTCTACTTCTACAATAAGCCTGAAAATGTGGCACCCTTTACAAATGAGTGAAGTTTGCCTTGTTTTTGTTATCTGCGCATACCTAGTTTACTTTTTGAGGAAGCATTAAATAATAATATTTGTCTAAAACAAGTAATGTACTACTTATGCAGGTTGTTGCTAAGTTTCTAACACTACAGAGTTCTCTCTACATTTTTGAGCCTTTAGTGCCATCTGCTGGTAAAAACATAAATTAAGAAAAACAGAATGTGGAAATATTTTCTTGGGATTTACCGTTTATTCAAGAAAATACAGCAGATAGATCATTTATAAAATTAAAGTTCATGCTACTTAAAATAACATCTAATAATATTAACGGTAAGTGTGCTGATTATTATGTGGGGGGTGGGGGAAGCAAGATGTTTCCTTTTAGAGAGCAGTGATCTGTCTGTATGTAGCATCTGTCGCACAGGGGCTAACTGAACCTTAAAGTCATCACACTGACGTCAACGGCATGAATTCCCACAGGGGCAGGAAGAGCCCACAGCTGACACAGGATGGAACACACTTCTTACCAGAGGCCTGCACTTCATTCACGTACTGCAAAAGGTCCTGCCCTTGGTGGATGACATCAAAGGTCAAGTTGTTCATGGTCAAAGCTTTGTCTGCGTGGTGCTGGAGGCGCTGTTCTGCTATTGTGAGATCTTCCGTGTCAAAGTCATTCATTTGCTGAGAAAGCTCATCGTTCCAAGACTCAAGGTCTGAGATGATCTGACAGAGGAAAGTCTCTGTTTAGGATCAAGACTTAAAAAATAAATATCTGTTGCAACAGCTTCCGTGCCAAGTAAGGAAGAAAGAGACTCATGTGATCATGTCGAAAGGACATAGGAGCCAATTAAAGGGGCTCCCACTGGCCAAAGACGGGACAGGCACTAAAAAAAAATAAAAGTTACCACAGTTGAATAAAATACAGTAAAATTTTATTATTTCCTAATGATGCTTTAAAAAAGTGAGCTAAAAGCCAAAAATTAAATGAAAAAACTTTGGTTCCAATGATAGGTAGACATGGAACTAATCTTTATCTTAAAAATTGTTAACTACATGTAGATGACAAAGAGCTATTTAATAGTGAAGGAAAATTCTCATTTATGGATAAATATAGCCATTAACTGTAGAAAAAAATTGGTAAGAGAATATTTTATTCTAATTCTTTGAAATTCTAGCAAATGGTGTAATGATCATTAATAAGTAGTAAATTACCACGAGAAAGGCGGGTGGGTCAGGTTGCTACCTGCTAGATCTGCAGGCCAGCCATAGCCTACCTGAAGGGGTGGGACCCGACAGGACACACCCTCTGACAGCAGGAACTAGAATATACCACCTGTGAAACATTCTTGACCTAAAACAGAACCTGCCTGAATTCTAATCAGGCCTTTACGTCTGATGTCTGAGCTTACAGAACCTGTCACAGAATGCTATAGTAATTATTATGTTTTTCAATCAATAGAGCAGACTTTACTTGGCATATCTAGAAGCTGAAATAGCAACGTCCTAAGCCACAGAAAATCTCTATCCATTTTTGAGAGATGGAATTCTACTCCAAATGAAACAAGAGATACGAAGGACTTCTCAAAAATTAACCAAATAACAGATAAATTGCTACCAACAACATAACTCTATGCTTCCTATGGGTAGTGAGATGAGGCATTTTCCCCACTGAAACTGTAACTGCTAGGATTTTCATGCTTCAGGATCATTCAAGAAAAAACAGGTTCTAAGGATGGGACATGCTGAAAGCTTCTAAACTCGACTTCGGCAGGCCTGTGGCTGACGGGCAGGTTCACTTCCTCTGTTCAGGAACGCACCTGCCCCCAGCCCGCCACCCTGGTTTTACTGGGGCCACGTGGAATTCCGTGCTTTAGCATGGGGAAAGTGTATGTTTTGGGTTCCTGATCTCTATTTTGAAACGCTGGGTCAATGAAAGTAGAAATACAATTAGCTGCCCCCTTTTAAGTATCATCAATACAAGTGAAGCCAGTTTTTTTTTTTCCCCAAATAACTGAAAGTCCTGAAGGAAAATGCTTCTGATTGCTTTGTGCTCCTTTCACTGAAACGACTTAATAAGCAGCTGAAGTTACAACGGCAGGTCCTCTGAGGCTGAGGTCAGAGAGGAAGGCAGGAGGCTGGCCTGCGGGGCCGCGAGGCTGCAGGCTGGCCGGGAGACCCGCTGTGCGGGCTCCAGGCGGATTCCAGGGTCAGGACTCTGAGAGGAGTGTTTTTAAACCAGGGCCATGTGTAGGGTTTAATGCTTTTCTTATCATTAGCTGAGGAGGAGGATGATAATGAATACAGCTAAGAAGGCCTTTTGTTCAGGAAAACAGGGAAGGAAGTTCAGGAAAGCACCTGACCGAAATGCCCTGCGAGGGCCGCTCCATGCCACATGCCACTCCAAGCAGGACGGCAGACAGGCCCACCCCAGGCGGAGGATCTCCCTGTCAGCCGAGGTCACCCAAGGCCGGCTCCACAAAGTCCTGCCCTCACCCTGCCTTTGGTGCCCCCAAGCCACTGTTCTAAACACAGGCCAAGAAATAAACTTGGGGAGAGGGTCCTCTATGCATCCTGGGGGGCAGCCGAGGGGCCCCTTCTCTGCCAGCGGCTCCAGGGGCTGAGGGGGCAGGCAGCCCCAGGAAACCGGCCTCCCAGCAGGAGTTTTGGTTCCTTTCAGCAAGCTTCACAGAAGTGTCATCCAACTGGTACTTCCTCCTGCTTTGCGCTTCACCAAGTTCAAAAGAAAAAAAAAAAAGATATGGTCCCTGGCACAGCATTAAGAACGACACTCCTTTTGCTGAATCAAACTAAAAGAAGCCTGGACTCCTTTCTCCTAGTCACCCATCAGATGCAAACGCTGAGTTTTAAGTTAAGAATTGCAGACCACCTGAGACCACTTCCGTGGGAAACAAAAGCTGGGTTTCCCACTCCCTAAGATGCCAGCGGCTCAGGCTCCGCTCACTCCGGGGCCTGAACAGAGAAGAGGGGGTGGGGTGGGCGGGGACGCCAGGGGAGGTCAGGGGGAGGATCCCCGCCCGCCTGCCCTGTTCCAGGAGCAGGGTTGCTGCTCAACCAAGTGGCAGGCGTGCTCCGGCAGAGCTCCGTCCTCCATCCCCTCCACCTGGCTGAGCAGGTGGGCCCTGCCAACCTCTCCGCCTCCACCAGGTTCAACGTGGGATGGAGCAGACCGTGTCCGCCTCTCTCCTGCTCACTCAGAGGCTGAGGGAGAGGACCCAGCAAGCCCGGCAGGGGACACAGGAGGCCCCCGGCGGGCACGGGCGCAGTGTGGGGACACTCACTTCGATGGCATCCCTCTCAAAGATGCGCAGCTGCAGGAAGAGCTCGAGCTTGATCTTGCGCTCCTGGAAAAGCTCCTCCATCTGGGCCTGCGCCTCGTCCAGCTGCTGCAGCACCGTCTCGATGTGGCTGATGGAGCTGTTGTGCGGGGCCTTGTTGCTGGAGACGGCGGAGTCCCTGCCAGGGAGCAGAGGAGGGAAACGGCGTTTCAGACAGACAAACAGGAATCGAAGCAGCAGGTCTCAGTGTCAGATACCAGATCCGGAGGCTCAGCCTTGGAGGGGGATGGGCGAGAAGCCGGCAGGAAGCAGGACTGCTTGTCTCAGAAAGTGGACAGGCCGCCCCTCCTGCAGAACAGCGGCTTCCTCTGAGCAAAGCTCTAGACCTGAGGATGCACCAAAGAACTTCCCCCCATTTTCTCCCAGTCGCTCTTACAAAAGTCGAATGCTTTCATGGGATCACTGTAGCAGAATATGGTTGCTAGTCAGTTTTCTCCTTATACCTGCTTACTGTAATGGTGATGAGGGGTTAAACTTTGATGCATCAATTAAGCCTCTATCAAGTAACTTTTGCCTGACTCTTTGCAAAGTAAACACCACGTGAGGTTACCACCAATAATTCAAGAAACTGGCCTCAGAGAATAGTGTCGGGAGACTGCATTTATATAAATGGTCCCTGTGTTCCAATAAAAGGAACTCGCTTCCTGCCATGAGGGACAGGTGTCACCCCAAAGCCGGCCTGTGTGGGCCATGACTTTGAGAAGGGGGACATCCCACCACACTCCAGAGACAGGTCACTCAGGGCCTGAAGGATACAGTCCTAGGAGGTTTAAATTAACCTGGAATAAAACATGAATTCTGGGATGATTTATTGGTCAATGCTGTAATGAGAAAAACTGTAGAGAAAAAAGTCTAAGGGGGAAAAAAAAAAAAGAAGGTACTCTCCATTATATTTCATAGATGTTATTTGTTCTCTATTTAGTTGGACAGAGAATTATAGCCAATTATTCCAAGAAGTGAGGGGAAGGGAAAATTGCTGGCAGGATTTCAAAGTGTTTGTGCTCTGACTGGAGCACAGGGAGGTGGGCCAACCTCAGCTGCTGGATGAGGTCCTCCCCTTCCTTGATCACGTTGACAGTCACTTGCAGGGTCGTCTGCTGCTGCTGGCCGAAGCGCTTGATGAGGTCCTGCACAGCCTCCACAGACTCAGCGTACACATCATCCAGCAGCTCCTTCTGCAGCTCCTCCAGCCATGTCCACAGCTGGGGAAGGAGAGACTAGTGAGACCGGGCCCTGCTCCACTGCGCAGGGCAGCCTACATGGAGACCGGAGTGCTGGGCTGGGAGGGACGTGGTGGCAGCTTGCCCCCGGGGAGATGGGACGGAGGGAGAAGTACCCCAAACAGTCTGAGAACCAGCAGAAAAGAGGCACCAAAAACTGCAATATGCAGCCGCGGAGTGGTGAGAAAGTAAACAGGTAGAGCTGAGGGGGGACTGTCACAGAAGAGAAAAAAAGGGATGGGAAGGTGCTCTTTCCAAGTCTTCGTAGGCTCAATCTGGGTGCAACAGAAATCAGAAGAGACCCTCTCCAACAAGAGAACCATCTGCCACACATAACAGACATGACATTCTCTCTTACATCCCCTGGATGGTTTTTGTTTTATTTTTAACAAGGGCATTTCAATCCATAGTTAATTATTAAACCACTACACAGGCATGGGAGCTTGACAGCCCTCAGGAAAGGAGGCATATAATGTGGTGGCCTGGATGGAGACCCTGGTGTGGCACTGCTAGGTAATCTTGCCCAGCCAGGACGAGGTCAACCAGGCGCAGCCCAGTCCTTCCACGAGAAGAGTGGGCAGACTGAAACCATTCAAACGCCTTGGTCACCACCATTAAAGATGTGTCCAGAGGCTTGGATGGCTAAGGCAACTTGGGTTTGGCCTGGGGGGAGCAGAGCACTCCACCTGCTCCGGGAAGTCATTGCCTCCCCCGGGTCTCTGGGCGGCCGTTCAGTGAGCCAGGGAAGACAATTAATTAAAGTGAACAGGCCCTGGTGGCTTGGAAGTGGTTTGGTATGGAGAAAATGCTCTTGCTTCCCATCTAGTGCTTTACGCATGTGCGTTACGTAGCTGCTGAGCTGCTGTGATACGCGGTCGAGACACGTCTCCTGACACCACCCAGCCATGCCGGCCCTGGTGGCCAATGCAGCACGAATGCACTTGCCTAAACAAGTTGTGTGCATTTGGTCTCATTTTCTGAGCTCATCCTTTTTGCAAACTGTTGGTGAGGCATGACTGACATACATTAAGTCACATGTATTTAAAGTGTACAGTTGAGTAGCAGTCTGACACGTGTATATGCCCATGAAAACATCATTGGTTGTAAGTGAACATCCCCTTCGCCTCAGAAGTCTCGTGTTCTCTGTAACCCCTCCATTTTCCTCTGCCCTTCCTCCCCAGGCCATCAGCAATCTGCTTCTGGGCACTATAAATTAGCTTGCATTTTTTAAAAATTATATAAATGGAATTATGCAGCATATACTCATTTCTTGGTGGGTGAAGTCTGGTTTCTTTCATTCAGCATTATTATTATTACTGTCACCCATACTACTGTGTACACCAATAGCTCATTCCTTTTTCATTGTTGACAAGTACTACAACTTATGTATGTCCACGCATCTGCTGATGACATTTGGTTTATTTGCTGCTCTTGGCCAGTACAAACAGCTGCTCTAAACATCTGTGTAAGTCCCTGTATGTACCTATGCTTTCCTTTCAGGGAACTATCTGGGTGCAGAGTGACTAGACTAGATCATGTGGCAGGTGTGTGCTTACAACAAGCTGCCAAACTGTTTTCCAAAGTGGCTGTCCCATTTCCACTCCCATCAGTGGTGCGTGTGAGTTCCAATTCCTCCACATCCTCACTGATTCTGGTAAGTTGGTCTTTTTATTTTAGTCACTTTAAATGAGCGATGTCATCATGGTTTTACTTAGCAATTCCCAAATGACTAATGATGGCAAACCCGTGCAAACCTGTTAAGAGTTCTTTTGTTGTTAAACATATCTTTAGCTGGAAATAGATGGCTCAGGCCGGGTCCACAGGTATTTTAAATATGACAGGTCAATTTAAATATAATGAAAGTGCTGGGCCTAAGAGATTATTGTACTTCTTTGGGACTCACTTTGCTGCATCAGAGATACTCAATGTCAACATTGCCCCCAAGAAGTTACTAAGATGGTCAAAAAGAGAGAGAAAGTCCAGGACCGCTGGGTGATCAGTGAAGTTCTGTACAAATTTAATTACCCTAGGTATAATGATCCACTCAAATGAACTGAAGAGGCAAGATTTACTGTAAGAAACCAAGCATGTGCCAACAGTCTATTTGGAGCAATAATGAACAGTTTATCCAGACAAGACTGCAATATTTTACCCAAAATATTTCACCAAAAACACCCATGATATGTTATCTAACAGGTAATATCTACCATTAAGTACCACTTAAAGTACAAAAGCGTTTTGATAAGCCCTGCCTCTATACACTCTCTCATCACAGTGCAAAGCTGTGTTTCTCTATGACCCCACAGCCACAGCCTAAGAGTTAATGTTTTAACCACAGATAATGAAAGTAAGGGACTTCTCCTAAGAGGGGATGTGGGATAATGTAAAGAGCAAGGGTTCTGAAGTCAGACTGCTGGAGTTCAAATCCTGATTTAAGATTTCCTGTACCATGACCTTGGGCAAGTTACCTACATGGATCCAAGTGTCAGTTTATTCTTCTATAAAATGGACATGGTGATAAAGCCTACCTCACAAGCTGTGGGGAAGATCAGATAAAGTGATGTTCCCAGTGAAGAAATAAGTCAATACTAGCCACCACAATTAGCTCTGTTCTTGCAAGGAAATTTCTAATAAAAAATCACAAAGTTTTAAAAGCTTTTCTCTAGATATGTTTCAAACTGTGTCACTTAGTCTGGTCAACTTAACACCATCCCACTTTCAGTGTTTTTATACCTAAAAATAGAACAGCATGAGGAAAAGGTGCTGGAATGTGTCTGTTGGAGTCTATAGAAACCACTTCCCCTTGAGTGCTTGCGGGTGAAACCTTTCCCTTCCTCCTGGCAGTTTTTAAAAGAACCAGCTTATTCCTACAACATCCTGGACCTTTCAACACATGTGCATGGTGGAAATGTGCTCGCCCGCCTGGCGGGCTGAAGGACCGTGATGGGCCAGGGCTGGGCAGGAGACCACAGGGACCAGTCCTGGGGTCAGGCAGATGAAAAGGGAGAAAACCAAGGTTGGCGCAGGAAGGTTACCTCTAATTCCACGAGGGTAAGCTGCCCAAAGGTCCTCTGTTCCTTTAAAATTTTTCTGTCTGGTCCAACAGAAATAGTCTCATTCAATTTTGCAGAAAAACATCTCAGAGAAAGGTCTTTTCTAATGTCAATTGGAGATGAACTGATGCATTCATAATGCAATAGGATTCAGGCAAATCCTATGTTTAAGCTTTGAAAAGGGTACATGACTCCTGAAATAACGTTTGAACAAAAGCAATGAGAAAAACCCTCTAGGAGGCCTGTGAAATTTTTACCATAAAGTTCCTGAAAGTGAAGAAAAATTGCACTTGTGTGCATGCTGTTAATTTTCCATAATGATAAACCTTTGCTGGAGAAGGAGAGGGGTTTTGGTCTATGCAAGTCAGCTGCTCGGACTCAGGAAGGGAGCCGAGGCCCACAGCCTCGTGTCCCCAGGCAGCCGGTGAGGCAACGCTGCCCCCTAGAGGCCCTCGGGACTGTGGCCGGGCTCCTGCCGTGGAAGAGAACTTGAACCCAGCCCACAGTGGGTGACGTGTGTACAGACCCAGTTCACACCAGAGAAAGGGTCCAGAGAGAAGGCTGGGCTAGGGGGGTACAAGGGTTCTGGGGAAAAAACGCCTGAGACGAATGCGTACAAGAGCCTGGTCCAGGATCCGGGGTCGAGCTGAATGTGACCCAGACGCCCCCTTCCCACCAGCTCCACGCTGGGTGGAACCTAAAGGAGGAACCTCACTCTGCTAGGAGAATGCCCTGAAAAAGCCCCTTTTCCACTAGCTGGAGAGAGGAAACCCCACCAGAAAGGGCTGCCAGGGAACCTCGCTGGGATGGGGAGGGATCCCAGGAAAGGACACGGCTTCCAGCTGAATCGCTGGGTGGTGGGACGGAAGCCCTGAGATTTGGGACTGCTCTAGGGCAGCCTCTCAGATGGAGTCTGTATGCAGGCTCCAAGCCTGCTCACAGCACTCCAGAGGCGGGGCTGGATTCTCTCTCATCGATGCAATGGGTTCATGCCATCCTACATGTCTTCCCAAACACGCAGAGCCAGCTGGAGAGCCCTTCACACAGCTCTTTACACAGAGGCTACTGTCACTGGCATTCGTTCCCCTCCTCCTGTTTATGACTAAGACAACCACTCGGGTCCCAGTGGGGACGTGTGTGCAGCAAGGCGATGTGGGAAGCAGAAAAGCCGCAGCTCCGGGCAGGAGCAGTGAGCCAGGAGCAGAAGTTGGCAGTTTCGCAGTGGAATTTCAGAAGGTACCCACCAAGAACCTAAAGTGGGACCCAGTTTCAGGTTAGAGAAGCAGAAGTAGAGCACCTTCTCCAGCCTGAAAGAGCCAACTGCACCCTGGTGCACACACCGGTGGCCCTGACTGAGGAGGAGTAAGGGCTGCAGCAGTACCAGTGACTCCTGGTGCCTCGCAGATCTCACTATCCTTGGGTGGGTGAATCAAGACCGCTCGATACAATGAAAAATTTATGGCAGGACCGTGAAATAACACCGCTGCAAATGCATGTAAGGAGAAAAGGGGAGAAGTCAGGAGCATGCCAGGGCAGCCCACACATGAAGGGGGGACCCCGTGTGAGCACCACAACACGGAAGGGTGGGAGCGCGCCAGAGAGTGAGCAGGGACGAGGTGTGGCCCATGTGACAGGGTTGACACAGTTCAAGGTCGGTGCTCAAACCTCGACACCCAAATGCTTACATAATTTGCTAAAAACAGAGATTTTGAGAAATTTTTTGGTTTCCTTTTTATTCCCCAACATCCCTGAAGGAGGCAGACTCCCTGAGGTGTCAAGTTTGGGAAAAGCTCCTCCCCTCCCTAGATCATTCCGAAACAGTTAATTCCTGTTTAACTTGACACCTCGGAGGTGTGCCCGCCTGTTCTGCAGTCTTCCCTCCTCCCCAGGCCAGTCCTCTCCGCCAGAACAGCCAGCACTGCTCCGTCACAACTCGGCCAACACCAGCTCCCTCTCCTCTCAACTACCTCCCCTTCCAAAGTGGGGGCTGGAGAACTGAAGGCAACCCACCCCCTTAAAGAATGATCCTGTGCTCTTACTCCTTACAGCAAATATGTTACTTAGGGGCGTGACGTTGTTGGAGACACTGTCAATGAACGCGCATAAGGTTACTTTTTGTTTAACAGCTATACGGCCTTTACTCTGTAACCTGCCTAAGTTAGTATTTCTGATTCTGAACAGACTCATATTGAAATTTAAAAATTAAATTTCTGTGGTAGAGACTGACTTACCCCTGCTGTTATCTACTATGTTCGAGAGACCCTGGTCTAGACTTGGATAAGCCTGCCTTCTAGGCCAATCCGCCACTCACAAGCTCTCTGCATGGGGATAGAGATCCATAAGGTCACTGGAAATGTGTCCCCCAGCCCTGCTGACATCAGTCACCAGCCAACCCCAGTGCTGACAGTCTCACTTGTAAGGGTTTTAGCAGCCTCAGCTATTTCTGCCACAGCCCCAGGCTGTCCTCCCTCTGTGGCCACTTGCCCTTTTTCCAGAGAAATGCCTCTCAACACAACAAAGGTAAGTTTTCAGGGTTCCCGAATTCAGGTGAGCATCTCTCCAGGTGTTACAATCGAAGAAGAATTTTGAGTAAGTTAGTGGCATCAGTTTGAAGAAAGGATGGCAGTACAGGCTGCTCCCCCATGTAAGGTGACAGCAGAAATTAAAACCATCTGCCTGGTGGGCCTCGGGCCCAGCTGAAATGACTGGTCTACCCATCTCCCACCAGCACCTTCTTCTACTCTGGGTCTGGACTGGGAATCAAGTTCTTGTTCACACCGGGGTATGAATCATGTCTTGGGATCACGAACACTTCCTTCCTGGCACCTCCTGGGAGAGCAGTGCAGGAGGGCAGTCCTGCTCCTGTGTTAACTGACACCTTCAGTTGATTCTTTTTCACAGCCATTCAGCAGTGGCATCCTAATGTGACTGTACTAACAGGCAGCCCAAGCTTTCCTGTCTTGCCTCTAATTTAAATGTCAAAGGCCGGGTCAAAGGCTCACTAATTCCACAGCATGTCCTTCATCAAGCCAGATACACAGTCAAGAGTGGAATAAAATTAACATGCTACGACCTGTTTGTTAACTACTTCCTTTACTGGCTGCTTGCAAACTGTCTTTTCTAGAACTCCGCCTGAGATTGCTTCAACCTGAGGAATATGTGACATCTACCTTCTTTAAAAAAGCGCAAGTGCATTTTCACCCTTCTGGCGTGTCTTCCCTTTCCCACAGTTCCTTAGAGATCAACAGACCCAACGTGGTGACCTAATACCAAGATCTTTCACTATAGGGGAACTAACTTAGTTTGGAAGAGAGACTTAAACTCATTTAAAAATAAGTTATTTCTTATAAAACCTTCACCCATTTTGGTCTTTAGCTTCTTCTAACCCAGTATGAAGAACAGGCCCTGTAATGAGAAGAAGCCAAAGTGCAAGTTGTATTTTGCTACCTTTCTAACTTTCTATCCATATCCACCCATAGCACTGGTCCCAAGCATAAAGCCTTACCCTTCTTTAATCTTGTGGCTCTGGATTTTGTGCTTTAAAAAAGGAAGAGAAAACAAACAACAACAAAAACCAAAAAAGACCTATCACTCTTAAAGCCTCCCTTCCCTGGAGGTTTTAAGCTTTCCACATAAAGCCCTAACTAATACATAGCTAGTGAGCAGTTATTCTACAGCTTAGTAAGAACAACAATAATCAGTAACAATACATGTCAGAAGTACCTGTGGATACTTTACTTCTCTCAATTAACCCAATATCAAATTTAGTTTGTGAAGCTGAGTATCAAACTGAGAAAGTAAAAACATTAAAAATACCCTATAAAAAGAAGTCTAACAAGTAAATGAGACTACATATTCACCCATTTTTAGCTGTACATTTTAAGACTTACGTTATGGCGTTTCCTGACCTCCTGCTGAGGTGGGTCACCCTTCTAGTACATTCCCTGAGGCCACAACCGATTAAAGCAGACAACCGCCAACTCTCCATTTAGAGGTGACCCTTCAGCAAAATCATTAACATCGAGAAATTGGTGCAGTTATATATTCTCATTCTCTGTTGTAATACTGAGTTACAAATAAAAATAATACAATATATTATTTATTTATCCAATAATTATCTTAAATGGCTGTTAATGAGTCAGGTATGCTAGCGTTCCCTACAATATTTTGCACTAAATTCTCTGCTGACATAAAAATCTCCTCTACTTAAAAATCCTGAGTCAATGTTAAGAAATAAAAAAATTCATGAATCTAAGTACATTTTAAACAATTTTGTAAGAAAACAATTTTTTTTACATGAATTGAACTATTCTAAAAAAGGACTTGACTTTCCTTTTAGATAACAACATCCCTCTTTTCCCATTGGCCAACACAAATGTTTTACATGTACTGATTTAGTGGGGGGAAATCATTCATTTATTTTACAGCTTTGGCTGGGAACGAGAGTATTTAGGGATATAGACAAAAATAATCTGTGCCAACATGAACAGAGCTGCGAGCCAAGATACTCTGTCCTGAAGGGCTGTGCTGGAGACAGAGCTAGAGCCAGGCATACCCCAGCAAGGCTCTGATGTCTGACCTTCAGAAAAGGGGAGGAGTGAGGTACTTTCTCTGAGAACGGGCACCAGAAGCACAGGAAGCAGTTCTTGTTGATCAAAGATAAGAGAGGAAAATCGCAGATTATACCTAGGTGTTTACACCTTTGCATTTTATTTTAAAATCTGTCTCATTTTGTTTGAGTAAGATGCAATGGGGGTAGGAGGGAACAAATGGCAGCCACTGTGAGACAAGTACTATGTTGTCTTACACACGTGATTTCACTCAGTTGCACTCCATCCTTCAGAGGTTTCGTTATTCCCATTCTGTAGCTGAGGAAGCTGAGGCCACGTAAGGTCTCAGGTCACTCAACCAGTTACGAAAGGAGATAATATATGCTGTAATATACTTAATTATTTTAATAAAGATTATATATTTGGTTCGATTCCCAGCCAGGGCACATAACCAGGTTGCAGGCCAGGTCTCCAGCCAGGTCTGCAGGCCAGGTCTCCAGCCAGGTCTGTAGCTGGAGGCAGGTGAAAGGCAACCATACACCGATGTCTCTCTCCCTCTCTGCCTCTCTCCCTCTCTCTAAAAATAATAAGATCTTTGAAAAAAAAAAACAAAAAACATTATATCTCTACAGAAAAACATGATTAGATCCTTTTTAAAAATATTCTCATTTATGGAAAGACCACCTATTATCATTACTACTTTAAAAATAATAGGTACCAGTCTATGTGCATACAAAGTACTAAACCACTGGGCAGCAACCAAATGCCTGAAGTCAAATCTGAGGTCCAACTATGCAAAGGCTGATGATGTAGTTAATGGTTCTAGGCCCTTAGTTTCCTTTTACTTTCTCCGGATTAAGACCATTTAATTGTTTATTTCTATCTACATCAGATAAGCAAATTAAAGAAATCAAACACTTAAAATGTACATGTAAAAAGTTAGCTAAGCAACTGAATGTTAAACATAGATTACTGAGATTTGATCCTACAAAGCAAACATCCTAAAATATTATGCATTGGATCTTAATCTTTCCTTCCAACAAATTTATCAAAGCAATCCTGGATTTATGAGATGTCAAAAAGCTAGGGATTACCAATTCATTGCTGATGGGAATGTAAAATGGTACAGTTATTCTAGAAAAGTCTAGCATCTTCTTTAAGAATTACATGCACTTACAGATGACCTAGTGATTGTACTCTTGGACCTTTCTTTATCCAAGAGAAATGGAAAATCAGTTTATGCAAAAGCCCATATATAAATGTCCATAGCTTCTCTTTTCCTAACAGCAGAAAATAGAACATATATAACACAACTGCTCTTTAATGGGTGAATGGCTATGCAAGTCATGTTATATCTATACTATGAAATGTTATACATCAATAAAGAGGAAAGAACTACTGATGCGTGCAACAATCGGGGTGTTTCTCATGGAAATTATGCTAAGTAAAAGAGGATGGTCTCGAAAAGTTACCTATTGTGTAATTTCATTTGTATAACATTTTTGGAAAAAATTAGAGACAGAGGACAATAGATGAGTGGTTGCCAGGAGTTAGAGATGCAGTAATGGCTGGGTGTGGATACAAACAAGGAGGCAGCCCAAGGGAGTAATGGCACAATTCTGGATGATTCTGTCATTCCAAGTGGTGGCTTATTACAGAAGTCTACACACCATAGAACTGCACCGGATTACACACACGTGTGCGCACAGCTGCAGGCACACCTGGGGGAACGGGAATCATCTCTAAGGAGTGTCACCTAGTCCCTTGTTTGCTGCTCTGCTCTGCCAGTGCACTGTGGTTATGTAAGATGTGACCACTGGGGGTGACTGGGAGAAGGGTTCATGGACTTCTTGTCTGATTCGTTTTTCCCCCCAATTTCTGGTGAATCAAATAAAACTATTTTTTTTTTAAGCTGGGGAATAATGTTTAAAGATATTATATCTATCTTTGGAGGCATATATGTGGGGTAGAAATTGGAACAATGGAAACAAATACAACATTTTAAAGAGTACATATAGGCAGATGAGTCCTCAGCAAAGCTACAGCAAGACAGCCAAAATGAAGCCTTGAAAGTTGAAAACCAAATTTTAGAGAAGTCTGCATGAGAGACATAGGATCTGGAGGAATCTGATGCTCAGAGAACTAATCTGTCCCCCTGCAGAACAGAAACAGGCCTCCTCTGGGAAGGTGGTGCACTGAACAAGCCTGGCCCTGCTGATGATTATAAGAATGCACTGGAGGGCAGTTGGTCCATGCCAGGAAGGAACATATATGTATCCCTTTGTCAATTTTCTTGAATTAGGCTAACCACCAGATGCCTGATTGGTTCTCCAGCTCCACAAAGGGGAGGGAGGAAAAGAAATCTGGGTCCGTTAAGACCCGTGGCTGGTTGAGAAAGCACTGGGTACGTTCAGTGCACTCCTGGGGCAAACTAGGTAAGGACAGGAGACAGGCAGCTCCCAGGGCTCTGCTCCCCCAGAAGTGAAGGAAGTGAAGGTTGCTAGGAAGCTCCAGCTTCCCAGCAACCCTCCTCCAACCACGGTGAGAGGTCCAGGAAGGCTTCTCCCGGCTCCCTGGGGAGACTGAGCATTGGCTGGGCATCAAGAGGAAAGTCTGCATTCTTAAGTGTTTGGCATAAAAATGAAGCCAGACTCGTGTGAGGGACCGAAAAATCTCCAGGTGGCTGGGAGGTCTTTATTTTTGACTTCTGAATAAAATGAAAGGTTCCTCTTTTTCTAGGCACTACCCCAAACAAAAACCTGTACCCAGATCAGTATGTTAAGCTTACAGAAGCAGAACCAAGAGGCTT
The DNA here is from genome assembly GCA_004026585.1 of Noctilio leporinus. Classification (NCBI taxonomy): domain Eukaryota; kingdom Metazoa; phylum Chordata; class Mammalia; order Chiroptera; family Noctilionidae; genus Noctilio; species Noctilio leporinus. Next base: position 413,499 of record PVIW01000161.1, read on the forward strand.
CTATACTCTAACCCAGCAAGAATCAGCCCAGTTCAAATGAGATCTTTCCTGAGGAACCACGGCTGCTGAAAATCAACTGAACAAAAACCAACTCAGGGCCACTGAATCAGTTCCAGAAATAAACTCTAGCAGAGAACTCAACATGACCACCTGGTTGCCTCAAATAACCCACAAATTTCAAAGGTAATTCTCAACTCAGGACATAATTTTGAGAAGGAAGTTAAATGGGTATAAATGAATGAAAATAATTATGCTTTTGCTACAGATGAAAATGGAAATATGTCTATCATTAAACTGCAGAATATATGCTAGAAACAGGCATCATTATTCTACAAGCGGCTACTTGCTAAGCCTGGCAGGGAGGTGAACTGGTGGGTACAAAGATAAATGAGGCACAGTTCTGGTCTTCACGGAACTTAACATCCACCAAGAGAAGCAAACGAATGTCTCAAATACGTAATATACACAAAAGCAGAAGTCTGTTCTTCCCTGCCATATACTTATGTATCACCACCTCAAACTTTACAGCTGGCTTAGGAGACACTTTGGAATGAGTAAGGGAAAGAATGGAAGAATGAGTAAATGAATGAGCACTGAAAATGTATTTAAAAGAGAAGGTGGATAGGTAACATGAAACTAATAATGGGACTATTATCAGAAATGATCTGAAGACTATAAGTAATACTGAAAAGATTACAGATGTTGGGAGATAGAAAACAGATACAGGCGAATAAAAGTTCTCCTAAAATAAAATCTAGATTTATTTTAGACTAATCAATAGCTCTTTTAAATACTATTTCAAAAACCTTTTTAAAAAAGGCAGAGTACCAGTTTTCATCTTCTAAGAGGAGGTTGAGCAACTCATAAACTCCTTTCAAGAGAAAAAAAAGAGAGGAAGGGATTCGAGAATGCTTCCAAATCTGAGCTCAAGGGTGAAATTGAGGCGGACACCTCCATCAACCACCTTCTTCTGCACGCAACCTTAAGATATAAAATATTTGCCATCTCCATGAAATATTTCATTTCCCTCCCTTCCCAGAAGGGAGTGTTCTGTATCCTGTCCTCTGGGGGTGAGAGTAGAATCCAGGGAGCTCGGCACACTGAATGGAAGTGGTGGGCCTGCGACGAGACTTACACCAACCTTCTAGGACTGACTCGTAAAAACAATTCCTGAGCTAACACTGAGCTCATCCCCAAAGCCAGCAGGTCCTTCGTTAATGCTGATGTTTTAGTACTGGCTTTGGTCCATTCAGTATCTGTAACATTCTTTTATTAGTCTCTGAGAGTATCACACAGTCTGATAAAATCAGAAGGCAATTGTGGCTTCAGCCACATGATGGAACACACAGAAAGGAAACCTGGCAGCTGTTACCACAACCATGCAGGTCATCTAATTATGCTAAAATGGGCGCATGCTGTTTCCTCCCCAAGTTATGGGATCTCCTTCAGCTCACCTCGCTCCCCTCTTCGCAGGCACCCTCACGGGTCCACTGCGGACACACATAGGCCCGCGCCCCCCCAGCAAAGGCCTGCATGTGCTGGTGCTGCAAGGCAGGCCTGAAGGAGGTCCAGCTGACCTGCTCAATGACAGCAGGCTGCTGTCACCATCCACCACCTCTGGTCCCCTCTCTCACTTCATGACCAAGCCACACACCTTCCGAGTTGAAAGACCCTCACAGTCACAGGCTCCATCTCTGCCCCGCTGTGTCTCACCTCTTTTACGTGAGTGTGAAAGGACACCGACATGTCCAGGAGGATCTTGCGTTGCTCCACCCGCCGAACAAAGTCTTGTATCCGGTCTTCGAGCTGATGCGCAGCCTGATAAATCTCTTCTGGGTCACATTCCCCGGTCTGAGCCAGCTGCTCCGCGGCCTCTAGCAACTTGTCCGCATTGGTGTATGTGTTCTGCACAGGGGAGCAGCCAGAGAAACACAAGGTGAACAAAACACAAATCAGGCCAGGCTGGGAGCCACAACACTGCAGCAGTCAGCCTGTGCTACTCCTGATCATTTCGGTAAATCAAACGGAAAACACACGACGGAAGAGCTGATTTCAGGAGCTCACTACGTCTCTATCAGCAGCCTTTCCCTTACTGTCGTAGACCATAAACCTCGAACCTCATGACTAGCCCTTCCGTCTCCGCAGTGAGGGGTATCTGCTGGCAGCTGCTGGCTGTCTCCTGACTCATTCAGAGCTCTAGCTTTTTGCAAGTGCATGGCCCGAAGACAGCATGGAGCCACAAAGGTCCGCCTCACTTTTCCTCCCACATTTGCGACAGAGTAGAGAGTTCCAGTTTTGTGTCTTTCACTATGATAAACACCACTTTATGACCATTCCAAGTGCAAGGGAAAAGGTTCACTTATACACCCAACCTAAGTTGCTGGCCCTTTTCACATGTTTGTACTTACTGGTTAATCTGTGCTTAATCTGTTTTCTACTTAAGGGTACACAACTTTTTGAGAAAAAAGAAGTAACTGTAATGGCTATAAAGTAGTCAAGAATTTAAAGCTTGGACGTTCAAGGAAACAGGTGACTCAAACACTGGAAAGATCACTCCAGCTTTAACTCTTCGCTAACGCGGAGGCTGCACATGGGCTCCCGCAATAAAGAGGTACCCTAGAGCCCGGCACAGTTCACCATCAGTGACAGGCTTGCTGGTGGGGCAGGAAGAGGGGAGGGCAGGCGGAGGACTTCCGAGAAGCCCCAGGAACCCCGTGGTCCCCCCACTGAAAAGCAGGTTGAGCCCTCCATCCTTTTCCCCCAATAGTTCAGTTCGAAGGCTGAGCTAGGTCAGCAACTCCTCAGTGAGGGCTGGTGGCACCCGGAGTGTGGGGAGGTATCCCTGCGGGGGGTCCGAGCCTGAGAGGGGACAGGGCACCCCTGCGGTGGGCAGCTTCCCAGCCGGGAGACTGCTGACATGCAGGGCATGAAGCTATCAGGCCAATACTCGCAGGGTAATGAGAGGCAGGCTCCTGACTTCGGAGAGCTGAGTTTAGTACAAACACGGAAAAGGAGAAACGCTGAGTGAGCTCCGTGGCAGGGGGTGAGAAGTGGGGTGTCATGGTGAAGGAGGAGGAGAAACAGCTGATTCCGGGGTTGGCATGGGGCAAAGCATGAGATGACGCTGAAGTAGTTCATTGGACCGAAGGGACGGAAAGGCTCAGGAACCACGTGGACAGGTGGGGACACAGAGTCGCCTTGAGGAAGCTGGCCGAAGCAGGGGCAATGGGAGCAAACGCAACAGTAGCGAAGTGCGACCCACTGACGACAGGCGGAAGTGCGGGTCCGTCCTGACACAAACGAAACTGGAGGAGCCCGACTCCACAGAACTTCAAAGCTTCAAAGCGCCTCCCCACTTACTAATTAGGAGGGGAGGACTCACCTTACAGTGGAGAAGTCAGGCACACACACCCCCTTAACCCAGGGTCCCCTGAATCGCTGTCACACAACAAATTAAAACCATGTGCCCCCGATGGGGAGCCCTGAGAAGGACACAGGGGCACTCCCGGGATACCCCTGATGAAGACATGTAATAACCAGAATCTAATCACCAGGAACCATCAGAGAAACCCAAAGTGAGGAACAGTCTCCAAACTAATGGGCTCAAAATCTTCTGAAGTCAAGGGAAAACAAGGCCTGCTGCAGGCTCAGGGCCCTAGAGACGTGATGACTCATTCACCGGGTGACAATTCACTGGCCCCTTCACCAGTGAAGGACTTCATGGGCTCTGGGGCCAGGTCAACAGGTATCAGTGTTAATCTCCTGATTCCGATGGTGGACTTGTGTTGTGCAACACATGTCCTTTTAAATAGGAAATACACATTCAAATAAATGGTTCAGGACAAAGTTATTTGTGCGTCACTTTCAATTTTCCTGCAAGTTAAAACAATTTTTTTAAACAGCTGTAACACACTGACAGGTGCACAGTGACCTCTCCACGGTGACACCGATGTGCCTGCAGAGCCCGTGCTCTCAGTGCATCAGGCTGGGTGGGCCCAGCCCACTCCATGCGGGCAGCGAGGGGGGTGCAGCATGGACAGGGGTCTAAAGGGAGAGAAAGTTCAGTTAAATGTCAGCTGCTGTCTTCACTGCCACCTCCGAGAGTCACAGAGGTGTTTGCACACGGCTGGGAGGTAGGGCCCACACTTATCTCCTCCTGCCTGTCCGTCTGAAAAACCATTTTCAGGGGTCTTTTCATTTTTGGTACTAGCCAAAGTCTCATGGGAATACTCTGCACTGTGAATAAAGGAGCTCGCAAACCATTTTTAGAAATAAATGATGGAAGAGATGTCAAAGAATCCCTTAAAGTTTACTAATTAAGGTCAGACTTGAAAACCGCCTGTGTACACTTTACATGTTCTTTGGAATCCAATTATTTGAAATAATTTGAAAAGCACAGTCAGTTCCCTAATCTAACTGCAGAACTTTTAAGAGCATTATTTTATATACATTGAGTTTTATATATACTCAGGGTGACACATTTACAACTAAATTATAATAATTCCTGCATTAGCCCTGGCTGGTAGCACAGTGGATAAGGTGCCAACCTGTGAACCCAAAGGTCGCTGGTTCAATTTCTAGTCAGAGCACATAACCAGGTTGCAAGCCAGGTCTCCAGGCAGGTCTGTGGCTGGAAGCAGGTGAAACGCAACCATACACTGATGTCTCTCTCCCTCTCTGCCTCTCTCCTTTCCCCTCTCTCTAAAAATAATAAATTAAAAAATAATTTTTTAAAAAATTAAAATTAAAAAATTCCTGCATAAAGCAGAAGTAGTGGAACTTCCCACTTCAAGAGCTTTGTAACAACACAAGTATGTTTTTTTTTTAATTTTCTTTTTTTTTTTTAAGATTTTATTTCATTAGTTTTAGAAAGAGGGGAAGGGAGAGAGGCAGCGAGGGAGAGAGACATCAATGTATGGTTGCATTTCACCTGCCTCCAGCCACAGACCTGACTGGAGACCTGTTTCGCAACCTGGCTAGGGAATCAACAAGTATGTTTTATACATGCCTGTTCTCCATCCTGCGCAATTCTTTCTGGCTTTCCACATGCGCCTTAGCGCAGTCTGACAACCTGCCAACAGTGGCTGTCACAAGAAGCCTCCACGAAGATTATCAAACTACTTTGGGACTCAGGGTGACCTGATGGGACAGAGACTTACCAGACCAGCCCTGCCACTGACTCTGTGACCCTGAGCCTCAGGCCAGAGGTACAGGCTGAATAAAACAGGAGTTAATCTATGAATGAGGATTAGACTGATGAGGTAATGATGAGGGAAAGGATGACTGCCATTCACCATGACAATAAGAATAATGACAGAAACTGTTGGCACCAACAGGAACCTAAGCAGCCATGACAAATAAACAGAATGAAGAGCCCTGGGTGTGATCCTAGAACAAGAGGAAAGTGAGGACATGTGAACAAGTGTGGACTTCAGTTCATAACAATATAGCAAAATTCGTTCATTAACTGTAACAACTAGACCACACTGAGAAAGATGGTAATAAGAGAGGAAACTGGAGATGGGGTATGGAAAGCTTTCCATGTAGTCATAGTTTTTCTGTGAATCTAAAACTGTTCTTTTTAGAAACACATGTGTGTGTCAGTGTTTACACCAAGCCTTCCCTCTAACCCTCCAGGCCACTCAGCGTGGCCCCTGGGCACAGAGAGGCTGTCCAGTGACGGTCGGCTATCAGCACCAAGGGCTCCCCTAGGGAGGCTCCACATACATGCTGCCCACCAAGGCCCTTCTCTCTCCAGAGGCTGCCCCCTGAGGTGACTGCAGGATGAGGGGCTTCAGGAGGAAGCACGCCCTGCTGCTCGGGGCGACACTCAAGTGTCAAGAGCTGACCCCTTTTTCCTACTGGCTGTCCTCACTGCCGCTGAGAAGCTGTGCTCCTCTCCTGTAGGTCTTCAGGCAACCGTGACTCCCAGCTGCTGAACTTTACGGTTCTGAAAGCTTCCTACTTCTCTGCTAATAGGTAAAGACATTTGCAACAATAAACGTCCAAAGGAACACGTGCGTTTTTAGATCATCTGGGATACTGAACAGCGTTCCTTGAGTCCCCCTGCTCATTTATTTGACTCCTGAAGAAACGAGCCAGTGCAGAGGGTTGGGCTATAAATGCTAACTTTGGAGCAAGGACTCAGGCCCCAAACAGCCCTGTGCCGTGGACATTATTTCATTCCCACATCCCAGGTGAGCAAACCGAGGCACAGAGAGGTCAAGTAATTCACCCAAGGCAATCAGTGCAGCTAGGATTGCTCAAACAGCAAAAGCCCAGGCCAGGGGCCAGGGTTCCTCTTACGAGGGAAATTTAAATTTAGTCACTGACATTTAGATGTAAGGAGAGGAGGGCTGTCAGGTAAGAAAGTCCAGTCTAGGGTCTGAGGAGACGACTTCTCTCTCCTACCTGCAATCGCACCCCAGGGGACATCTCTTCAGACTCAGTTCCTGGCCCAGCCGAGGAGGGAGAAAGGAGATAAGTCAGGCTGGGCCAGGGTGGGGGCCCAAACAGTTTCCTCTTTTCTTGAGAACTAAAATTACACAATTGCTAGGAGTCAGGAAACAGCTTTTCAAAGGCAGGTCAGACCTTCCTCTCCTGAGTCCTGGGGAGGCAAAGCCCCAGGACAGCCAGGGGCTGGAGTAAGAACCTGGTGGAGAACATGGGTTTCCCTGATCTTAAAAAACTAGGACAGGAGGAAAACACAAGCATTCAAGGCCAGAATTTGGGTCCTGCTAAAAATGTGGACACATTCTGTATGCCTGCTTGCCGACTGGTGACAAAGTATCCTCCTTACAGACCCTGAGTGAGGTTAGCAGGGAGTTCGACAGAATCAGCCTGCTTATCTTCTGAAAATCTAGAATGAAAGGTAAGGTTTCCTGCTTTGGAAATCCCACACGTCTTTGTCCTGGAAGACAAGATAATTACATGGCACATATAAAATGCTGTTGACAGAAATGGCTTCATGGAGAATGACTTCCTGGCAGGTTACATCTTTGGAAGGTAATTTGAATCCCAAGGGACAAGCAGACAGGAAAAAAGGTGGAGGAAGAAAGCGCAGAGTCGGCAACTCTGGGAAGACGCTCAGAGACTCACTAAGCAATCATTTTAAAGAAATCTGTGCTCTCAAAATCAGTGTCTGCCTTGAACCAGAGTTTTCTGGGCTTTGCTGGCTTTCGTATTCACAGCTTCTTCCATCTAAAAAGGGAACGTGAACGTGGACGACTGTCAAAGAGCATCTTCCCTTCTGCTAGTCATCTGTAAAACCTTCCCGTGGAAAGCATTTAAAAGTTTTTTAAAGCTCTTGCATGAAAATTCAACATGGTTGCCTATGCCGCTCTATAAACTCATCAATAGGATACAGGTAGCCACACGAAGAAGGACAGCCCTTCAGGTTAGTGTGGGAGGTCCTTGGCTCTGCAAAATTGTGCGCCAAAGTGACGCCAGTGCGTCCCCGATTGGCGACACCTGCGCTGGACACAAAGCCTGATGCCGGCTTGTGTCCTGCAGGAGGTGGGCCCTGCTGCACAGCTGGCTTCCCCCCAGCAAATGGGAGGCTCCTTTCGGGTTCCTCCTTCCCAGAAGACTAGAATTGTTCTATATAACAAATCTATATTTAGTACCTTTCAAAGGAATTCAAGCCTAAGACTTTCACCACTTCCTTTCTGAACCTGCTATGTGACTTAATCGCACCATGGCTCAATACTTTGAAGAAGCCGATTATTTAAAAATAATAACAACAGCTACTTTGAGATCTCTACACTGAAAACAATTTACAGTGTATTTTACAAAGGATCCTTCAAAACACAATCCCAAAAGGCAAACTGAACAACTTTAAACTTCACTATTATAGGATATTTCTTCTCCCTAAAACTAAAATTTGCACCTTATTAAACAATAAAGTACCTGTTTCCATTTTTAAGGTGCCTCCAAAGACTATCCTGTCCAATAACACATAAATCTGAAACATGAACTTAGATCTCTGCCATAACCCTTCTATTATCATTTGCTTTCATAAAAAGCAATCAAAGAAATGGCAGACTGAGAAGGAAATTTGGGGAAGTAGTGACTCAGTCTGTGGGCTTTATTCCCCCGGGGCTAAAGCAAGACTGACGTTGGTCTGTTGTTTGGGACCAGCCAGCGCTATCAATGAATGAAGGTCCTAACACAAGTGTAAACAATCTTGATTAAACTGGGTAGAGAGGCTAGAGTAAGCCCACCCTATTTTTCATGTCTTACTGCCCCTCTCCACCTCACTACATTTCATCTGTGGCTACTTCCTGTTGTAGAGGGTGGTCCCTCTGCTTACTGGGCCTGATGGTACACTGAGGCACCATAACTCCAGAACCAGCCTGAAGTGGCTGGGAGGTGTTCGCTGTGACGTACGAGGCCTGTATGCTCACGCTGGAGTGACTCAATTCCAGAGCTCCACTAGTGACCACCTGGGGCCTTTCACTCAACAGGAGTTGCCCTGTGTGCGGATGAAAAGGATCAGAGATTTTCACTCTGAGGCCGGTGGCGGGAAATGACCGGAGCAGCTGGATCAACTGCGACAGGCTTTTGAAAGTCTACAACCCAAGTGGCAAACACAAGGCCCGCAGCCGAATCCGGCCCTCCACCTTACTTTATGCGGCCTGGCACCTTCAGCCAGGCACCTCGCTTTGCTTAATGATGAAGGAGCAGTTTACATTTATACAGTCCTATAATTACATTTGGCCCTTTGAAGGCAACCGTGAGGCTGATGTGGCCCCTGGTGAAAGAGTTTGACACCCCTGGTCTACAATGAGCAGCGGTGATCACTGTGAGCCTCCGTCTGCCGGGCTGCCGGTGACCGTGGGTGACGAGCAGGCAGAGGAAAGTGGCATTTAAAGAACACAGCAGGATCAAGTGCTGTTCTTCAAGAGGCAAGATGGTCTGTAAATAGTGCTAGAAAGAAAAGAACAAGGAGCCGGAGAAGATGCTGCAAGAGAGGCCAGGCTGCAGGGCCCCGGCGCAGGCAGAGGCAATGCTGAGACGGGCAGTGCAGCCAGGTGTGGGGAGAGGGCTCTGAGTCCTCGCCTGGTGGTGGGTCTGCGAAGGAGAGAGGCCCGCAGAGAGAAGAGGCGGGTCCCCTGCACGTGGCTCCCCGGAGTCCACATTCCAGCCTTTAAGGCCACGTGGCCATGTTGCCCAAAGTCCCCACTGCTGCCCCCATGCGGGCCTCTCACAGCCACTTCTTTCTCACCAAGCAGGTTTTACTAATTTGTGGTTCTTGACTTAGCCAGCAAAAACTCCCAGGGAAAGCCCTCCGACAGGCCTGTTCAGGAGGTCTGGGCCTGGCCCATCTACCTACCAACCCCCCACCCCCAAGGCCTGGCAGAAAGAAGGCCTGACACAGGACAGGTGGATTATTTGAAAATCAGAGGCAGAGAAAGTGGGCACAGATGTGTGCAAAGTGAGCAAAAGGTGTTACCATTTAAGGTCTCTTGTTATGCACAGCTCAGATTTAGGCTTTTAAGCCTTTTCAATTTAAGGAAAAGTGGGCCAGGTATCCCTTAGAATCCCAGGAGCAGTTAGCAGGGATGACAGGAAAGGACTGAAACTCAGGCGGGTGCAGTGAGGAGCAGGCAGGCACCTGCCCTTCTGAAGGGAACCAGTGGTAAGAAGCAGACCATGGCTCAGGGCGCTACCCTGGGCTTGCTCTAGAGACCTTAAGGCAGAGACGTTTCCTACAAAGAAAATGTTCTCACTCTTGCTGTCCCCTGAGACCTGTGTTGACAGCTTTGAGCACCACCAGACCTCACGAAGTAAGTGTACCAGGTACACACAGGGTAAGATTAACCACAGAAGCGACTTCCCTAATTTAGAATGAAAGGAGTCACAAGAATTGGAGGGAGAAGGATCCGTGGGGTGCTGGACACAGCCGAGGGCCTCCAGCAGACCCTCATCCTTGTATCTGAGAGCGCGCTCAGGAAGTGAGGAAGAGACTGGGTGAATGCTCTACTTGGGGTTCATTCAAGAACCAATTTCACATCCACTGGTTCTTGAACCACACTGGCTATAGCAATAGCTTATCTTACAGAGAAAATAAAGTGGAGATAAGAGCACATTTTCCACATATTTTTTTGCTACAAGAGGAAGGCAAATATTTTCCAGTAAGTGTAAGAAAGAGACCACATGTAACACAGATAAGAAAAACCCAAAGACATATCCATCTGGGGCAAGGCTGCTGAGCACTCTCTTCTTACTTGTTTCTTAAGATTCAGAAGCAGAAAAGTTGGGATGCTTGTCTTTACGAATGAAGATGTGTAAAGAAGGTAACATTTTTTTTCCCAAAGATTTTTAGTTACTTTTCACAGAGAAGAGAAGGGAGTGAGAAAGAGAGGGTGAGAAACATCAGTGTGTGGTTGCCTCCAGCCTGCAACCCAAGCATGTGTCCTGACCAGGAATTGAATCATGACCTCTTGGTTCACAAGCCAGCACTCAGTCCACTGAGCCACACCAGCCAGGGCAAGAAGGTAACATTTTAAAGGCATTTTCACTGAATAGGACTTAAGTGCAGTTTATTTTATTGTCTCATAATTTAGCCCATGTTGAGTTCCTTGAGTAACTGTGTATGACTGAGCCCTTTGTCATATAAACCTATCCATAGAGCAGCCAAGGGGCACTGTTTACTTTTCTTGTAGATTTTGAGACTGTAGAGTTAGATGTATATTGACACTCTTCCTTTTATAATTGACGACCATCTTTATTTCTAACAATGTTTTCATGCTTTTAGATTTATTTGCTTAATATTATTATTCCTATACTAGGCTTTTGTTTGTTATATTTGTCTGGTAGATCTTTTTCTAATACTTTATATATTTTCATACTTTATATTTTAGATGTGTCCTTTGAAAAAATATATATAGCATGATTTTTAGAAGGTATTCAATTGGATAAATCTTTGTCTTTTAAAAAGTATAATCTAGTTATGTTTACTGTAATTACTGGCTGGCAATTATGGACAAATTACTACATCTTATTTGTGATTTCTATCATGATCTTTTTTTATTCTCATTTCTTTTTGTGTGTGTGTGGGTGTTTTTGTTTTTGTTTTTGTTTTCAATTTTATTGTTGTTGTATTACATCCACCTCCTTTTTGCTCCCCTCTGTCCCCTTCCCCACCCTTCATTTCTTTTTCTTCCACCAACTCCATTTACAGAGTTTTTATTTACCCAATTTTCTGTATTTCTTTTCCTTTTATATTTATTTTGAGGTGATTTCTATTCCTAGGCTTATAGTCATTCAAAAATACAAACATACACACATGAATCTGCAAATCTGAGGCAAACTGAAGTAAACTGACTCCCTGCCATGTACTCCCAGAGCATCTTTCCATCTCCCACACGGAGGCGATCTAGCACTTTTGTGCCCTCTTATTGTAACTACCCACCAAACTGAGTTTTACAAACATATTCACCAATATTTATGCCCATTATTGACTAGTAGTCCTTTCTTCTCATACTTTATTTCCTCTCTAGGAGCCTATTCTTCAGGTATGAAAGTTCACCTTCAATGTTAAGAGACTTCTCCAAAGTCACACAGCTAGTGAGCATAATATCCAACCCTTGAATTCCACAGAACAGCACAGCCTCTCTGTCTCCTGTTCCTATGCACACATGTTTAAAAGAACTGGGAAAAGGACAAGAAATGCCCACCCAACATTATAGAAGGGCAAGAATAATTATAAAATGGAACTCTGCATACTAGTCAACAAGTATTGGTACAATAAACATAGCAAAAATATTCAAGATGTTTTTCTGTTTCAAGAACATCACATTTTTCAAAAGGGTCAACTGACTAAATCATCTTTTTGCCTCTGCCAGGGCAGGTTCACTCTGAACTCTGAGCATCGTCTCCTCTGAGTCTCCTCCAATCACACCTCAGCAAGGCTAACTCACCTCGGATGTGGTTAAAACAGTGCTTTAGAACCAAGCACATAGGTATTTATGGGAGAAAACAGGGAAAGCCATTTACCTGTGCTACTTCTTCAAAATCTTCATGACGCTTCTGCAAAGCTCTGGCTCGATGAAGAGATTTCCCCACTCCTGTGTGTTTACTCAGAAATGCTTCCCCGTGGTTCTCAATCCAGTCCAGCACCTACAATGAGATCAAGTACACATGCCATAAAGTCGATGTCCTGCCTTGCTTGAGGGTTAACTATTGAAGACACATGCTACTGTCAAAACTACAAAAAAGCCAAGCAACAGGAGGGAAAAAAATGGAAGCAATTGTATACTAACCTAACACACATGAGAATGGCATCTTCTATCAGCTCTCTATCACAATTTTTTAAAAATTTTATTGTTGTTGTATTACATCCATCCCCTTTTTGCTCCCCTCTGTCCCCCTCCCCACCCACCCACTCTATCACAATTTTAATTAGATCTTTAAATGTGTAAATATATATAAATGCAATAATGGTTCACTTAAACCTCACCTCATTTTATGCATGATCGAGCCACACAAACTGACTATATATGATAGTAGTTATCAAGCCACACAGGACTAATTTAACATTTTTATAAGGCTCAAAGCTTCACAACTCAGGCAATTCAAGTTTAACTACAGAGTTAATGTTTTTCTGTCTCATCTTTGGAAGACTTGAAACATATCAATAAAACCTAAGAAAACAAACACTTAATGCCTCTGTCCTGGTCTTTGAGGATAATATATTCTATAAACTAAGCTGTTGCGAAAGCTAAACATCCCATGGATTTAATTACTTAAGTTGTTATTGAAATCCACTACACTACAGAGAAAGAGTGAAAGACATGCCACACACCCGCCCCATGTTTGTAGTTCACAGTTGGACTGAGTAGCTCATCGGCTCTCAGACTGGATAAAACGCTGGCAGTAACATGCCTCAAACACACACTTTGTCCCTTTCTGATGGAGGAGAAATAACTAGCAAAAAACCATGGCAGTGACATCTTTGGCTAAAAGCTGAAAATACCATCCAAAAGATACTATTTAATATTTAAAGATACTTGTTAATATGCTGCTAAAGTGCTGAAGGCTGCCTTGAATTTGCATTTAGATAAACATGATAGCTACCTATACGAATCAAAATCACCTAGGACTGAAGAACCCACTGAGCAGGCACAGTTAGGACAGTGGTCTGGCTTACAGGGCAACCTGGAAGCAGAATAGTCAAGACAAAATAAAAGGGGCCTTGAGGCGGGTTCATTGCTGGAAGAGGATTCCCTGCCCTCTGTTGCCTGCACCGTAGAGGGGTCAGCTGTGCCGCCAGGTATCTAGAAGAAAACAGACTCGTCCTCCCTTGCTCCAAACCAGTGACCTTCCAAAGCCAAGGATCTGGGGGGGTCCTCTCTGCACAGGGTTCAGCAATAACAGCAGTGCCTGTACTAAATGGCCTGCAAACTAGAATGAATCTCTGGTGGGCCTCGGCAGAGACCCTTGCAGACAGCAAGCTGAGAGCTGAAGAGTGTTTATGTGGGAAGTAGGGCTGGACAGAGAGGCCAAGCCTTGCAGGGGGTGCGCAGGTCAAAGCTACTGGAACAGAAAATTCAGCAGGGTGTAGGAGGTTAGCCACAGATAAGGGAGATAACTTAGAGCAGGCTCCTGTTTTTCCCATGCCAGGTCCCTCTTCTTTGTTCCCCGTTTGTGCTGCCTCCGCCCCCTTGCTTCTGTATTTCCCACGCCTCCTCCCTTTTCTTGCCTCCCCATTTGTCCCTGCCTCTGCCCACTCCCCAAAAGTACATAAGGAGGGGAGACCCATGCTCGGGGCCCAGAATTTGGAGACTGACTCCTCTGGGTGCGTGTGCGTTAATAAAGTGCCTACTCTTTCACTCATCTCGGTGTTCCGCCTGAGTCTGTAACACTACAAGGCTGGTTATCTTTTACTATAGAGCATGTCTGACACTTTCTGTCAACACCACCCCTCTGCCAGTCACCTGGGATCACACCATCAGGTAAGTCTTACTGGACCCATTTGTACTATCAACTCCATCCCCGGTCCTCCTGCAAGCTCTGTTTCCCCTTCACTTCCCCAGCCCCCTGCACGTAAACACGGGGTCTAGCTGCGTGCTCCTTGGGCAAGTTCCTACCGTTTCTGAGCCGCTGCTTCCTTACCTGGTCAGTAGTGATAACCATGCAAGGCTGCAATTGCTCAGTGGTATCGACGGTAAGCACCTTGATATCCGAGTGGTGAATATACAGTGCACCTGCACCCCCACCTGTAGACCGTACCCCAAGGCAGGCTCCCATCCAACTGTAAGCACTTTGGTGGCACAGCTAAAAAGATTCCATTGCTTTTTAACTAGTCTGCCTAGTACATTACTTTTCTTTCCAGAGAGAGAGAGACATGGAGGAGCATTTGGTACTAATACTGCCATTAGAAGGTAGTCTACACTCACTACCTGGCTTCAAGGCAGACATGCACCTGTGGGGTTGCTTACACCACAGGCTCTTAGTACACACTTTAAAATTCACTCCTAACAAATGTCCAATGACAATTTCAAGACATCACAACCTCAAAGAATGGACAGAGTAAACGGACTGTGCTTCTGGGCATGAGGCCAGCAGGAGGAGATAAGGATCATATATTTTAAGATTGAAAAGAATTTAGAACTACATGAGAAACACCTGTGCCTCAGCCCACCTACCCATCAGATTGCCTTGAAGGCTGGGAGACGTGTTTACCGTAATTATTTAAAAAATAACTCAAAATAAGTTACCAATACTTACATATCTCCCAGCATCAAATGACAGATGTGCAGGAAGTCCTATGGACTTGAAATAAGGCGCAACATCAAAAAGTAAAAGGTAAACATTACTATTTTTGTAGGAAGAGCTTGGAAAGCAAAATGCAGTAATTTTAAAATAAAAATAATCTGTTTTTAAAGCCTAAGAAAAGTGTTTTAGGAAGCATGGATTGAAAATATATTATAAACCAACTGCTCAGGGTTTTATCATGTGCATTTTTATTTTATCAGCACTTCCTTTAGAGAAAAATTATAAATACCAGGTCAAGGTATACTTCCAACAAATATGGATGCAATTCGAAGAAGAGTACACGAATTCCAAGTGCCTTATTAAACGAGTAGCAGGCAATTATGAAATCCATCCAGCTCATGTTCAAAACCAAACTCCCTCACAGACTTTATCTTTCAGAAGTCTGAGAATATTTCCCAGATTGCCAAGGAATCCAGAATCAATAGGCTGGCTCAAGGAGCATTTCAAAGGCATACTTGTGCATTCTATCAATTTAAGAAATATGTACACAAGGGGCTACATCAACCTAATCTGGCAGCTGCCTCTGACCTCAGCCACAGCAGTGGCGGCTGTCATCTCTGCCTTGTGACCTCCAGCCCAGGAACAACAAGGCCCGCACACGATTTTCTGTGTTTCCGTGTTGCTGCCATACTCCAGGACAAGGGCAAAAGCTAATCCTTCGGGCAACCTACTTGGTTCCAGGCAGATAGCAAAGCTGGGAGGACAGTCCCGCAACCCTTTCTGGTCAGAGGATGTGATAGGAGATCATGCCGCACGTCAGTGCCCTCTAATGGACACGGTGGCAACTCCAAGGTCAAGGTCGCTCAAAGATCATTACCAACACTTAAATATTTCCCAGCATTAAATGACAGATGTGCACGAAGTCCTATGGATTGTTTAGCTTAATTCTCAGGTTGTAATTACAAGATTGAATGTGATGACGATTAAGTATGACTATGCTCTTTCTTGAATAATAACGATATTATTGTCTACAATGCTATTTATAAAAACCAGGTAAGACCTCTGACATGCTAAATAACCAGAAACACACAAGCCAATCTATTTTTATTACTAATTCAGGACCCAAAGAGTATTCAGAAAAAAACACAAACATCTGTCAATTTCAGCTACTGTTTGTAAGCACAAATACACAGTAAATGTTTTCTGTCATAATAATGACAGCCCCTTCTAAGTCACATTTTATGTATATAAAAATGAAAACAGGCTCTTCTGATTTTATGTTCAGTTAAAAATAACTATGATTACATTAAGCAAATGAAAAAACAAAGGTACTTCTAAAATGCTCTGCATTTGTTCCTTTGTATACAAAATCAGAATTTTCCAATTGTAAAATATGAATTTTTCCATGACCTACCCTACATTCCCTACCAAACCAAAATTAGCCTAGTTTCACTTACTTTAGTTACTTTCTTGTTCAATCTGTTGACTTTTATTTAAATCACTGAAGGTGCTAACATAGATAGAAATGTACCTAATATGTTTCTAGCTGTGCTTTTAAATAAGTGCTGCTGAAAGAACCTTCTGTATGATCAAATCGTACAGATTATAACAAAGGACAGCTGATCAACCTCACAACACCATTTCAAATGTACTGAATGTAAGTAGGTGACCAAAAAGGGAGGCCTTCGCTTAGGTAAGGTTAATTTTTACTAAAGGCTAGTGTTGAGGATTGTTGTAAAGTTATCTAATATTATACTTTAGCGTAACTTACCCACAAAGTTTAAAATCACAAATGAAGAAATATTCTAGTTTAAATTACTAGCCTCCACATACCCTCACCCTCTCTTTGGCTGACTAACACTCTCCCCCACCAAATTTCAGTGTGGTTTCCTCCTGCAGCCAGTGTCTCGGTCACGCTCTCACCTCCCAGAAGAGGCCGGGCTGCGGACCAACCGCATGGACAAGGACAAGGCCCGGGCTGCTGGGAAGAGCTGAGCTCCAGGCTACTAGATGGTGCTCCCTCCCTGGCTTTCTCCAGTTCCATTTATCCATTCCTAAGGTGACGGAGTCAACTTCATAACGTTTTTCTTTTTTCTTTTTTCTTTAAATGTCTCCATAAGTAGCTGTTTTCCTTCACACTGGTGGGTAGGCAAGGGCAGCTGCTGAGAGAGCCCCTTTCCCTAACCCCTTTGAAGAAGCCCTTTCTCCAGCAAGGAAAGCCCCACTTAAGTATTTCTTCCTAAGTAACAAGTCAATTCAATTTTAGTCTTTGATGAGCTTATAAGTAAAACATCCCCCTCAAGCCAACAGCGGTGAAGGAGTTAAAAATCCACTAGGCCAAGTCACTTGACTTTTTCGAGGCTCCATGACATTACCTGGAAAAGGAGGGGCCTGGCCTGACACGCTCACAAGGGTCTGTGGCTCCACACTGCACAACGTGCATGACTTAACTTTTGTAGTGAAAAGAAACAGACACAAAATACAACACACATCCATGGGCTGAGGGAGGAAGGAGACACTCCGGTCCAGCACGGATGGCTGCTGGCAGTAATGACGGTCCCCCCTGCACTGCCACCCCCTCCCTTATTTCTCTCCACTGGCGCCAAGAACTCTCTTTTCGTCATTTATTATATTTCAGGTATAAAATTAAGTTTATTCTAAATATATGCAATTATTCTTAATATGGAAGTTCTTTTTTTTTACATGGTTTCTAGAACATTCCAAAATATACTACGCCAAATCACTTTATAGGGGAAAAAAGCTATCAGAAAAAAATAACAAAACAAAAACCTTAAAACCTTCAGTTAGGTTACACCCAACAAGTGTATGATACAAAACTCGAATGCCCTGTGTTGCAAGAACTACTTTTGTTTAACTAACTTATGCGCCTATGAAATGTCACTTCTGTGCTTTCTTGACTGAAAAGAAGTGTAGGTGACAGCCATGAAAAAGGGTGCACAAAGAGGTTAAGAGGCTTTTAAACTTTTACATCATCCACCCATCTTTTTAAAAAATAAATTCTCAGTTCTGGTATTAACTGGTTTAATTGTGTAAGTACATAAAATTTCTTAAGGAAATCAAAGAAACTTAGAGTGAGGGAAGAAGAAAAGTAGGTTATTATTCATTTAAATAGTCTTACCTTGGATATTTCCATAAAACCCTAACCAAACAAACCATCCCTCTACCAACACTGTAATTTTCTAAACATTTAAAAATTATTTTTTTCATTCTTAGTCTGAAAATGAGTACAAAATAGTCCAAAGTTGTCCAGAAAAATCTTCCTATGTCCAAATAATCTTATCTGGAAAACTGAAATTAGTATGTGTTGATTAAATCTACTTATTGAACTAGATAATTATATACATGTACACAGGTATGCATATATGCATGTTGGGGTTCCCCTGGGAAAGCGCCAAGACTTGGAGCCCTGCACAGGCCAGGAGAGGAAACGAAGCCTGTAAGACCTGACCGGAAAACCAGGAAAGCTGGGTGCGTATGTGCCTCGATGTTACTGCCAGCGGGCCCTGGTGGGAATGGGATCATGAGAAAATGCCCCTTGAAGTTTGCCCTGTTCTTTTACCTTGCTTGATTGCTCTATTGTACCAGCAAAGGAGATTTTAATTTTGACTTTAAATAAACACACCCTGACCTGCGGAGCATCTCAGTGCTTCTTCAATTGTTATTTCTGAATAATACCCATTTTTTGTAATTAACGCTGTTTAACATTGATTGATTAGCTTTACATGCATGCAATAAGCCCTTAAACTAACTGCATTCAATGAAAGACCTTGGATGAAGGCAATGGAGGCTTTTGTCTCTCAGATATTTACTGGCCTTCTTCTCCCCTAACACAAGCTGCCTGGGAAGTCTTCATTTCATCTCCAACATCAGGGAATCTCTGCGGGTCAGGGGTCTCCAACATATGCATGCATGTAATCTTCCCTGTCCAGCTAATCCTCAGCATTTTCCTCTTAGAGGGCCCTGGCACTGGGCTGGCACTCAAGGAATGGGAGTCCCCAGCTGTCCTAGGTTTGGTCTTGGTTCTGCCTACTCCTTATCATCCGGGCTTTGAAGCACCTGTGTCCTCAAGGGCTTGATGGCCCGGCTCCTTGCTCTCTTTTGATTTACCCCAGGCCTTGGGCTCCTGCTTCCAGTTCCACTGGCTCACAGTGCCAGTTCTTGCACCCTCTGTTCTTGACTTATACCTGCTTTGAGGTAGAGATTCATCCATTTTCCCACTTAACTCCCACCGTTGAACTTTTAGCTCTTTCCAAGCTATGGTTGCTAGGATTACTCTGACAGTCCTGTCTCTTCTGGCTCTTAACAACCAGGATCAGTGGTCAGCCTCTACCTGCTATCAGCAAGTTACCAATCTCAAACACTTGCCCTCCAGTATTTCCTAATTCCAACTATGAAACTCTCAAAAAAGATAGCAATCCTCTAAACCATTCTTATTAAGAGCCACAATCAGAAATGTGAATGTGGAAATGTAAACAGGGAAGAATGTTAAGTAACTGGGGCTATATCATGATTCTGATGCGTTTACCATGTTAACCCAAGCAAGGCAGTGTGTGGTTTTCTTTAGAACTTGACAAGAGTTGCTTACCATTTCAAAATATCAACATGATCATACCAGTCTCAGTATTTGAGTCAACAAATCTAACGGCTAATGAGTAGGATGAGAAAAACCCACTTTTCTAGCTTCATGAGCAGAAGACGAATGAGGTTCAGGAGCCTTCACTTCAAGAGCCAGGTCCAGTGTATGTGATGCCACCTAGATAGAGCCCCTCAGTCAAGCATCGTGGAGACACAGCTTTTACCGGCAGAGCAGCCTAGGACCCAGGTCAACCTGTGAAATCACTTCTCTACTGACCTGAAGGCCATGTGCCACTTTGGCATATCTTAACTTCCCTCCCCCTGCCAGAATTGGGCAGTTAGGACCCTCATTTTGCATTCAAGTGGCAAAATCCTTAATACTTTAAAGATCTTATGACACTTTGCAAAGTTCCCAAGCACCGAAATTATCCCTTCCTTCCTAACTCCCCAACTCCCCAGCATCAATCAAAGCTCCCATTTCTTCAGACAGATCTCCCAGTTGGATTACTTGATTCCAATATAAGGCCAACAACCTCCCTCCAAAATAAAGAAAGAAATAATTTAATCCAAAAGAATCTTTTAGCAAAATTGGGGAATTCCTTGCATTTGTTTACTTGCTTATTAACTCGCACACAAATACGGAGCCATCTAAGTATCCCAACACGTGGGAAACACCAGGGAATGAAAGCACAGACCACGGCCCCTGTGGACCTTAGGTTTCTGCTCACATTTCTCCATGACTTGCCGGGGAGTCCACAATGTGAACTCCACCCATCTCCCTGCACAGAGTCTGCCTCATCACACTGCAACCAGAGCAGGCTTCCTCAGGCAAGTAGCATCAGGTCATCTACCCGCCCCTGTCCACAGTATCAAGACAAAATGCTCTGCATATAGGTCCTTCACAGAGTGAACTCAAGGTGGTGAACTGGAAACAGGATTCACTCTTCAGCAGGTTGGCTGAGAGCATCAAACAAGCATCAAGAGAGGAAAGATACTTATAGGTCACTGAGCACCCACAAAGCACCAAGATGTGCTAGATGTCACACAGCGGTTCCCTCACGGCCCCTCATAAATTACTCCAGGCCCTGGCACCAAACTTGGCACTCAGTCAAGGCTCACTGTGTCTCTGCAATGATACCCTAACCCTTACAGAAACAAGTCCCAAGCGTTCATCAGGGAGGTCACCTCTCCTGCACCAGCCACAGCTCAGGCCTCCCGACCTCTCTGCACAGGGCCACAGAGGGCTCTTTGACTAGGCCCTGCCCTCTTGTGCTTCTGCTCTCTTTGCAATTCCTCCTGCTCATTCTTCAACCTACTAACTTTCCTATTCTTCAAAGATCCATTCTCATGAAGACTTTCCTGGTATCCAACAATTGCTACTTGCAACTCTGTTACAGGGCTCACCATTTTCCTTGTATACTAGACCCCTGACATTTGATCGGAACACAAATAAAACTCTTGGGAACTGCCAAATGTGTACGTCGCTAACTCACATTTGTCCCCTTAGAGTGTGTGCACAAGGCAGGCAGATAGATGAAGGTAGCCAGTTTTATTTACACCCTCACTCTGGGTCACACCTTGGTGGGTGTGACTCACACTAAATACATAAGTGCTAAATCTGAATGTGTTATGATCTAATTTATTACACTATTAAGCCATCTACTCTTATTAGGCTATAACTCCTTGAGAAAAGGAATTTTGAGATAGTCAACATACTTACTTCTGTGCCTCTCAGAACGTGACACATTTAATTAAGATGTTTTGGGGAAAAAATGAAGTGTGGATGAGAAGAATCCAGTGTGGACTGGATCTGTTTGTCTGTCTTCACAATATTAGTTTATGGCCCAACATCAACCTGGGAAAAGCCCTTTCAGGAGATAATTCATAAAGGGTGATGCTCACACACATGAAGTGCTGCTGGGGAGGTGATAGGGTGTTATAGGGAAACCCTTTCTAAGGGGCTTCTTTCTGGGGAGCCAGCCTGCATAGTGCGAGCACCTTGCACACGTGTTGGAGTAATCCATCCAAGAGGCAGGTGGGCTGAACTGACGAGTGAGACAATGGGGTTGACAGAATCCTGCTTCCCAACTACCATCCCATTTGGACCAGACAACAAAAGTAAATGATCTTGTTACGGTGCACGAAAGCAGATTCTGAACGGAAAACACGGCCTAGCAGGAAACCAACCATTCATGAATTCAACCAAACAGCCATTGAGCACCATTCTAACAGCCAACAGAAGTGATGGAAATGCATGCCATCCGACCATCAGGAAGTTCGACACAAAGATTCCTGAGCTTATTTTAGGTTAGCAGTGACAAAGGTTAAT
The DNA here is from genome assembly GCA_004026585.1 of Noctilio leporinus. Taxonomy (NCBI): domain Eukaryota; kingdom Metazoa; phylum Chordata; class Mammalia; order Chiroptera; family Noctilionidae; genus Noctilio; species Noctilio leporinus. The sequence continues at coordinate 435,145 of PVIW01000161.1, forward strand.
GCTGAATACTGGTTAGTGGCTACCAGTGTCTGGGCAAGGCTTCAGGCCACCTTCCCACTCCCCCACCCCATCTTTTGATTTGGACAAGTGTTAAGTGTTATGTAAAGTAGCTTCACTTTTCCCCCACACAACAGCCAGATTCCCATCCCAAACACCTTCCTTAAAAAACTACAAAATTGCCTTTGCTTGTTATGAAAAAATTAACCACTAAAACAAAATTACTCATGTTTCAAAAATCAAATGCCCCAGGCCTGGTCTCCCCCTCCCCCTGCAGTTTCCTTCCTTGTGGGCCCACTGCTGACAGTCTGGCATCTGTTCTTCAAAGTGTACTTTTTTCACAGACGCGTGCATATGCCCTTTAGGAGGCTTGTTGTCATTGAAATGTCATTGTCTGCACCTACTGCGTGGTAAGCAGCACCTCTTTTTTTCTCGGCAGCATTTATAGATGCTGCTTCTTCAACCAACACAACCAAACAAAAACTTGTGGCATCTTTAGGCGGCTTATTACATTTCTATGGATTTTGATTGTCTTTACAAGTTTATTTCTGTTGACAATGTCTTTCTAAATTTGTTCACTTATTCTCAGTTTACCCTCCTGTTCCATGACCAACATGGCAAAAATTTCTAGGTGTTGTCGTTTCTTGAGTTTTGAAAACACAATTTTGGTTCTGACATCCTATGCACTCCCTTCAAGGTAAAAGGACTTTGCTTCATGTTAGCAACTCTGCTCCTGACTTCCCAAGTCAAGCCCGCAAAGCAGTTTCCTGTATGTGTAACAAGTCCCAACCGTTCCTGATGATTTAATCAACCAAACGTTTCCCCTCCAGAGCACTTACCTGTACTCTATGGGAGGCTAAGCATTATGGGTTCTGTAGAACACCTTCTCCAGCTGTCACCCCACCTAACTGACTGTTCTTGAGAAAAAAAGCCAGCTGAAAGAACTGGCCCCGTGCTTGACATAATTACCCTTCTAACATAGCACTGTTTTGCTGTTTTCAAATTTGAGTACATTAAATACTTGGTGCCGAATTAGACTAGACTCCTCAGCCTATTCCACAGGCTGCCTTTCCTCATGCCTCCCCCTGACATACAGTCCAGTGGCTTATTCTTATGTGCTATCAGAAGTATGGGTGAAAACGGAGGGGGAAGCCCTGCTGCTGCTTCAGACCCACGTCCACAAACTGTTGGTCCACAGATGTGTAATGAATACTTGCTGCACCAGCCAAAGAGGCCAGCAGGAACACCCTCTAATAATTACATTTCACAGCTTGTGAAAGTTTTTGGACAATTAAGGAAAACCAGTACCCCTATTTTCAACGTTACCACTTCAGTTCTCACAGTTACTCCTAGACCCCTCCCCCTCCCCCTTCGCTCCTCATTCTGTAGTCTTTCCCCAGCAATTATCTTCTTGGACTAAAACAACATTGTCAAGACGCATGAATCACATCAAACCCATGATTCCTGAGGCACTTTGTAGATGCAACCTTCTGAGAACTCAAAAACCGTAAGTAGAATCAAAGCATGTGAAAATTAAAAACTGTAGCACGAATAAAAGATTGTGAACTCACCAGGGTCCTGCTGTGCAACAATGGGCGGTGGGTGACGTGGAGAGTGTGTGTTTATCAGAACACAGCATGACTTCACACAATCTCAGCCCACTCGGCAGAAAACCCTCTCACCTTCGGTTAATACTTGGGGAGAGTGAAATCTGAGCTCCTACGTGTCTGAACACAGCGCCCAGGCTCTGGTCGCTCAAGAAGAGTGGTGTGTCTACTGTGGCTTCCAGCCAACTCCCCTGGGTGCTGAGCTTCCCCACACCCCCAGAATGCCTCATCCCCACAGCCTGACACCTCATTCACACTCTTTTTGCCCCTCTATTTTAGAGCAAGGACGCAAGTATGATTCTTCTTTATCACTAAAGCTAAGTTGTGTTTTATTATGCGCCCCCAGTTTGAGCCTCAAAACCCTGGCAGCAGGATAGCCTTCCTTATTGCATAAGGAGATCTACAGTATGGGGATGGGGCTTATTCTTACTTTTATAACAAAGGGGATGTCAACTGTTTCGAAATGAAGAGTTGTAAAAGTCCACTTTTCATGTAAGAAACAACTATTTTGAATCACCTTCTGTACTCTGCAGACTAGAAGGCGGGAACGTAAACATGACTGGCGTATGGCTGAAAGAACGGAAGGGCAGACAGACCTTCCACTGAAACAGCGCCTGCGTTGTTCTCACAGGCTGAATGACTACGAATGACCTGTTTCGAGAACAAAACTCAGAGCCTCCTGGTTAAGGCCCAGCATCGTCGCCTGTATTCCACGCAGCTGCGGGAAGTGCGGGCTCAACGCAGCCCGAGCAGGTGCTGTGGGGAGCTGCACGTGTTACTGTGCGTTCTGTGTTCTCCCACGGGTGTGTGCCACTCGCGCCACCGGCACAGACAAGGCCCGTGAGAGGCCCCTCGCCCAACCACGGCTGCCCGCCCTTCCCTACGGCGCAGCGGTGCACGGAACTGACCTGCTGCACGTCCTGCTGGAACACGCACAGCTGTAGCCGCTGGTGCAGCCGCACCTTGCGGTGCTGCCAGATGTTCTCCAGCTGCCGCTGGTGGTGCAGCACCTCGTGGACGACATCCAGGACGTGGCGCACGGCCTTGGAGTAGTTGGCAGAGGCCGTCAGGGAGTCGGAGCTGCCGGGAGTCAAGGGCCGCTGGAGCTTGTCAAGGAGCGACTTCCCGTCCTGGCTCACCTGCCCGCACAACAGAAGAGCGTGAAAACCAAGCCAAGACACACCATCCGCAGCTTTGCTCCGGCCGTGCTGCGGGCTCTGTCCTCAGATGCGGGTGTGCGCGCACACACTCATGTGTAGACACACACATGCGCCATGGTTAAGAACATGGTTGGAACAAATTCATCAGTTATCCGATGACACCGCAAAAACCAAATGTGGTAAAACACTGAGTTCTAAGAACTCATTCTCAGAAACACTGTAGTAAGTGCTATTCTTAATGAATACATACAGCATTTTGCCTTGAATGACAGAGGTCAGATGACAGAAATTACATCGTATTGCTGTGATATCTTCACATTAAAATTTAAATGTAATCATTTTCTCCTGAGATAGTTAGAAAAAATAATGATAATGGAGTGAAATTTTTAATGTTGAATCTTGAAACCATTTTTAAAAATCAATAATTTAAATTGCGCTAAGCAAGGAATATGTATAAACTTTCTGATGTAGTGAGATAGCAATTTCACTTCAGAAAACAAAAAGAAAAATTTTAAATGCCATTTTATTTGGTTCATTAACTTTAAAAAGTAACATTAATTAAAATGTCATCAGCTTTTAATGACATTTTAAACGTCATTAAAAGTGTGATAGTGTGATAGTTGACTATCAAAAAACAATTAAATGAAAAGCATTCAGACTAACTAAAGAAAAGATGAAGGTGGGATATGGAAAGAAAAAATTATTTTTCATTTTTAAGAGATTCTTAAGACTCAGGAATGAGTAAAGCTACCTGTAGAAAAAACATGTCCAATCAGACAATAAAAAAGCCCCTGCAAGTAACTAAGCTGTGTGATTCAGAAGTCTTTTTAAAGTAAGGCCTCAATCACCGTGGCCTCTGAGCTCAGACACTTGTAAATCTGAAAACCTCCTTGGGTTTCCATCAAAAGGAGAAGCAAACACAAACAGGATTCCGAGGTAAGCCCTCAGGACGGGGAGGGGGGAGTGGTGAATGGGAACTGGCCAAACCAGGAAGCCTGTAGCAACCGAAATCAGCAGGCCAGCAAAGGACCTGTTCAATTTTCCAATCTCTTCCTTTAATCCTTTTACAGCGTGTCATGCTGGAATGCAACATTTCCCCCCTACCTTATCTTGAGATCTTTGTTGGAGGTTGCTTATGAAGACTGCCCTTCACAGATTAAAACTGCTCTAATACATCAAAATGTCAAAACTTAAGTGCAAACAAGCCACAACAATATAACCAAAGGTAACAGGCAAAAAACAAAACAAATGAGCTGCTGAGTTAGGGCTAGGCTCGTGTGAAAACAAAACAGTGGAAATGTCTCTTCTTAAGCGGGGACACCCCCAGACGCCACTGGAATTTGCGTGAGCATTTCTGACAAAGTGTATCTTAGAAAGGGCACAGTGAGTGACCTAGGGGTGGGGGGGCCATAGTGTGACCTTGGGATTCACAATGAGGGATGGGGGTGGGGGGAATTCCTGTGATGGATTCAGAGAGGCAGGATATTACTCCAAAAGGATGCACAGTGTCCTGCTTTTGGAAATGACTGAGCTGGGCGCTATTTCTTTTCTTCTTATTCTTGCCTACTCTAACATACACTGATTTTTCTGGGAATGTATTTACCATGTTAACCCAAGCAAGGCAGTGTGTGGTTTTCTTTAGAACTTGACAAGAGTTGCTTACTATTTCAAAATATCAACATGATCATACCAATCTCAGTATTTGAGTCAACAAATCTAACTCGTGTCCAGTCTGCATTTGTAGTTGCCATATTCACAATCATTTTATATATATGCCCAGCCCCTGAATATCTTAAGTTTTTTCTTTTCTAATATGTATATACATATACATTTATAGATTAAAATACATTTTATTATGTCACCTTTCTTTTGTCTGTAATTTATACTTTAGCCTATATGTAATTTATATATGAAAGAACACATATAAGTTTTAGTAAAGACAATTACCCACACATTTCACTTCAGTAGGCATCACACCATTCTGGTTAAACAATGGGGGTGCAGCATCTCTCAGGATTGAGAAACAGTGTTTTAAACTAACACACTTCACATTGTATAGAGCCTAGAAAAAATTCCTTATAAATATTTCATCTATGTTTTAGTCCTTGTAGTGTACCTAAGCAGGAAATGTACACCAGAGCATGATTTAGTGAGCATGGGTCAGGTGGATCTAGATCAGACGGTGTGGCAGAAACTGACAGCTGCCTCCTCACACTCACCTGCCAACCCCTGCAGTCAGAACTAACACTGCATGAAGCCATGTGCCCCAGTCTTGCTTACAAACAGAAGTGGCCAATGTGCAGAACGAAAAAATGTTGAATGGGAGGCTGAGCATGCCCATTCCCCCTTGACACTTTCCCCTCCCTAATGCCAAGAACTTGGTGGAGATGGATGGAGCTTCAGTAGCTATTCATGACCTGGTAAACCCTAAGGAAGGCAGCCTACCTGCTAAAAGAGGCAAAACAAAACATCAAAAGGATCCAGAGATCCTCTTACTAACAGCCCTGGAATACCAGTCTTGGGACTTTATACTGGCAGAAAGCAAACCTCTACCTTAAGCTATTGTTTTGTATCTTAAACCAACAATACAAAGGGACAAACGGGTTCCCAACCCTCAGCGAGCATCCAAAGACATCCATGTGACGCCGCTAATATTCTACTACTGAGAAGGAAAGAGTAACCCAAGCAAGAACATTCTGATGACTATCTTTCCTTAGGTGGCTCTGTGACAGCTTGAGAGCAGGCCCTCTCCTGGGTGTAGAACCGCGTGCCAGTGCAGGGCAGAGGGGTAGTGAGGAATGGATGAGGCCTGAATCACAAAAACCTGAACAGAAGCAGCTCATTAAGCAAAGCTTTGCCTTCAGGGAACTCCAAAGCAGGGATAAAGTGTCTGTTAGAGCCATGGCTGGAACTGCCACTCAGCAGCAGAGGTGCAGCAGAAGTGGCCAGGAAGATTCTGGGCAAGAAAACACATTTGCACCCACAAAGACCAGTCAGCGGGCGTCTCCAAAGGGGTACTCAGATATGGTATTGCTCTAAAGCACCTTTCATTTAACTCCATTTTATTTCAGTGTAGCTTTCATAGGTTTACTATCTAAGCACATAAATACTTCAGTAACTTTTAGCAAAATACCTTTGTCTTTTTATGTAAAGGAAATATGCTAGAATTTTATGAAGACAGCTATTCTATTTTATAGAAAGAGATATTTTAAATGATACAGAAAAACCAGAAAAAAATACTGAAAAAAAAAAAAAAAAAAGATCGGAAAGTATCTAGTGGCCCAAATATTGTTATACAATTTAAGTAGTAAAATAAATAATACATATAAGTTTACAGTACACAATGCAGTTTTGACTTCTTTGCTATAGCACCATGTGAATTAATCTGCTTAAGGTATAAGCATTGTCTAACCATGTATATCTAGCTTTAAGGCAGCCAAACCCTGACCGTAAAGGGACAACAGCTACAAAAAGAAAAATCAACTGTTATTATCCAAAAGCAGGACCTACTTTCTATAATTTTGAACAGATCAAAGTGGCTCATTTTTATAGGTTTGCTCTTTGTTTTGCTCAGAATACAGTATCTGGGGACTTGAATAGTCATGCAAGTTACATTTTACAAAGATTAACATTTTATAAACATATGAATGAATATGCTTCAATACCTACAAGAGTTAAGAAAAATGGAAGCACTAACTAAAACCAAAGAATGTGATTAAAGTTTAAAAAGTTATCATATCAAAGGTGTTTGTTCCTAACATTTAAGAAGAAACTTAACTTTTAATCACAACTGCACATTGGATTTGTGGCTTGAATCCCTCCCTATACGTCACCCGAAAAATATTTCACTGTAAGTCTTGGCTGGTGGCACAGTGGATAAGGCACCCGCCTGCGAACCTAAAGGTCGCTGGTTCGATTCCGGGTCAGGGCACATAACCAGGTTGCAAGCCAGGACTCCAGCCAGGTCTGTAGCTGGAGGCAGGTGAAAGGCAACCATACATTGATGTTTCTCTCCCTCTCTGCCTCTTTCCCTAACCCTCTATCTAAAAATAGTAAATGAAATTTTAAAACAAACAAACAAAAAGAAAACATTCCACCAAAGCTCACAGACACTGGCCTACTCTTATTTCTGGTGCTTGGATTGCCACACTCCATATTAAACCAGATTAGTTAAGAGTCTCTGGAAGGAATATTCTTCACTTGCCCAAAGTAATAATGCTGTTCTGAGCTAAGAAAACAGTACTTGGGAATTATTGCTTAAAGTTGCAAAAACCACTACCCAAAGACCAACTGCAGCCTATGATATGTCGATTAGGTCCGAAAGTTGTGCTATGGATCTAAAAGTGATAGGAAATGTTCTTCCAGAGACAGAATCCAAATAAGCACAATACAGGAAATACATGAGCATGGTTAGAAATGACTGGTCTCGGCCTGTCATAAAGAAACAGTGGTCCTTCCCCACTTTTATGGACAGGCACTCAAACCAACACCCACCTTGCTGCTTTGGCACGGCTTGGCTCACTCTGGCCTGCAGAACACACACCTCTACCCTCAGCCTGGAAACGGTTTCACAGCCACCACTACCCTTTCCAACTCTTAATGTAATTCATCTCCAAAAAGGTTTTAGCGAAGCAGGGAAGAGTGATAAGGATGTCAGCACAGGAGTACCCAGCTAATTTTGTAGCTAAGAGGGATACTCCTGAGCCAAAAAGTGCACACTTTGTCTTTGGGTAAGGAGGTTAAACCTGCTTTAACAGGGCAACTCCGAGAAGCTCCTACCGATGACACAGGCCAAGGCCCTTCTGAAAGGCCCCTACATTATGGTTCTCCCATGCCTCGGGGAGGCCACCTACCAGAGGAGAAGGCAGCATCCTTGCCTTCAGAGCTTCTGGCTTCCCTCTGAGGTGGCTCTTTCCCTAAGCAAATCAGCTTGTAGAGATCTACCCTGCTGCTTTCAAATATTGGGTTTCTTATTCCAACAAGGCCAATCTAACTGCTTGAGTCTGACACCCCTGAGATGATCAGAAAGTAAAAACTAAAACAAGACCAAAGCCACAACTGCTGGGCAGCCCGGTTAGTTAAGGCAGATGAGAGCAGAGAACGTGTGTGTTCTACAGATTCCACTTGGGCTCGGCCTTCTTTGCTCCTGTACGTCATGCCTTTGCAAGGTCCCAGGTGGAGTCCTGGGCAAGGGAGAGCCTGCTGTGCGGCCTGTGGGCTCAGAGGCCGTTCCAAACACTGGCTCCAGCACCTGCACAGCTAGGAAGTGCTGTGAAACTCAGCGACGCTTTGTAACAACTGCCTCGTTGTCGATGCTGCTCCTCCGTAGCCAGGAGGTGAGCTTCCACACACCGCAGGTACATGACTTAAGCGCGTTTACTATCCAGATGACTCATTTTACTACTGTTCTCTCTGCTAAAAGCACGGACGGGCCATTGCTCATTTATCCTTAACTAGCTTTGCAGGCAGCAGATCGGTCATTTCCACGAGGCCTGCAGGAGTGGGCAATAAGTCAGCCTATTTGTTAAACTGAGAAAAAACTGATGCAGAAACTACAGCCTGGCGTCACACTGGGCTGGTGCAGGCCAAAGCCAACGTGGCCTGTCCCCTTCCTCTCCAAGAACTGCCCACCGCTGTGTGGCCGGGGCCTGGACTCAGACTTACCTTACAATTCAGATACTTGATGTGCAGATTTACAGAACGGCATGGGGATACTGAAATAGCAATCAATTGTATTAATTTGGTTTGTGGGAAAAGTAGTTGATGAGTCTGTATGCTTGAAATAAAATGTTGAAAATAAGCACTCTGTATGCTATTTCTAGAACTACAGCTTATCCCAGATGTTTATGTTGCTTCACTGTCCTACGATCAACTGATCAGGCACCGTGACCCCTGACCTGGCAGGCTGAAGCACGCCAGGTTTACGAGGCACAGCTATGCCCCTGTTGCTAAACGCAACCAGGATCAACCCGGGACGGGCCTAATTAAAACAGAAAAGCAGGTGTTCGTGTCTTGGAAAAAGGTGGTGGGAAGGTTTCCCACTGCAAGCTTTTACCATCACAGCTTAGAAACTACAGGCACGGTTGACAAAGAAAAACTACGGGATGGAAGGAGGAGAGACGAGAAAAGAAAAGGGAAGAACAAGCTTTACTTGCAAAATTCCTACTCATAAATGGTCTGCCCCACTGCCCCAGAGTGACCTCTCTGCGGGATGATGTCCCCTGAGCAGCCCGCGACCCTTTAGCACAGGGGAAGGAGTGTGTCTCAGTGGGCGGCCTGTAAAATGTCTGCGAGAGTCACTGAATCACTCAGGAAAACCCACTGGAAATGGAGATTCATGGGGGATGAGCCAGGGCGGGGGCACAGGAGAAGCTGCACTTTCAACTAGCATACCCATGATAGAAAGCCACGGATTTAGGAAAGAAAGCCATCACTTGCTTGTCTGTCTAGCTCCATCTTTCTTCCCCGCCCCTCCTGGCATGGAGAACATGGTGCCAGGGTCTGAGGCAGCAGGGGCTGGAGGTGCCATGCTTTCTAAGGAAGTGGGGGCAGCAGGACTCTCAGGCCAGACAGAAGGTTGGGAGACTGAGCGAATATACTAATTGAGCAAATGAGTTAACATACTGAGGACAAAGGGCGCCAGTTTTGTTGCGTCTGGGAAGGAGTGAACAACAGACTGGGAAAAACCGGAAAGAACCCTGAGGTATTAAGTTAGAAATAGAAGCACCAGGCTTAAAATAGAGATAGACACAGATAGATACAGCAATGGCTGCTGATGGATACAGATGGACGGGTGGAAGGATGGAAAGGATAAACATCAACATACATGCTTCCTGTCTGCTCAGAGGACCGAGAAGCACTGCCCACCCCTCACTCCCATCCCTCAAGGCCAATAAGCCACCTGAGGCATCCAGATCCTCAGTTTCTAAACAGTACACCACAGCACAAAGAACCGGAACTTCCTGCTGAGACGGTTGCTGCTGTCAGGGATGAGGCAGGGAAAGGACAAGATGAGCCTGGCAGTATCTTGCTATGCTAGAAAGTCATATTCAAATCATGATAAGAATATATATTTACGAAAATACACACACACACAAAAGGGCTCCCGCTAGCCAAATGTGGGTAATTTAGGCATCAAAACAGAGTGCTGGATTATATATAACCTGTTGAACATAAAAAGCCTTTTATAAATCCATACTGAAATAAAATGAGGGAATGAGTGAAGAAAGAAAGGAAGGAAGGAAGGAAGGAAGGAAGGTAGACAAGCAAGCAAGCGCGACCTCATGGTGGAAAGGCCACCTAGTGAACACAGGGAAGATGAAAAGGAAGTGCCTATCAGACAGCCATCAGTGCGGCGGCTGACATGGCAAGGGCCTGCCAGGGGGTGCGAAGGCACAAGAAGTCTGAAGAGGAACAGATACTGTATTATCAGGACATCTCTTCACAGAAAGCTCATCCAAGACAATTTTTTTGATGGCGATTTTACATTGCAGGCCTCAACCTTACCAAGCAGTCAAGATGTACATCACCAGGGACAGGACTGGTCTGCATATCAGGACCCTGCTGTGCCCCCTCCAGTCAGCCCAAGAGGAAACCTGAGTGGGGAGGGAGATTAAGGGTCATCCTACATATACAAAGGGCCTGTGTTCTCTAAGACTGTCAAGGACACGAGGCAGAACAAGACTAAGGAATGTTTCACCGTGAAGGAGGCGTGTCCACTACTGTAAATGCACACTGCTGGACACCACCTAGTGCCAGGAAAGAGAAGGACAGAAACATAGTTGGAAGAGTGGGAAATATGAATGGGTCTGTAGGCAGGATGGCTATGGTGAAATAATGGCAATGCGCTGGCTGGAGGGAGAGTAAGGGAGGGAAAGGGTGAAGCAAATGTGAAATCTTAAAAATTGGGCAATCTGGGTCAAGGGAGCATGGGAGCTCTTTTGCTCTGTTCTAACACTTCTACAGCCTGAAACCATTTCAAAATTTAAATAGTTAAAAAGGCAAAACAATATATATTTTTCCATTCTATTCTACTGAAAGTCTTTTCCATTCATCCAGTTCAAATCACCGTCTCCTTGAGTGTACAGCTCAAGGACTAAGACCCCAGCCTACGAGGCAGTCTGCCTGCCATCAATTATGAGTACCAACTTAAATCGAATTCTGCACGGTAAGTAAACACAAGTTTCCAGGCCAAGATGCTCCCTCTTCATAGAATGCAGTGGTAATGGCGAGAAAACTCTGTCCTTTTCTAGATGTAACCAGGCAGCAGGCAGGTGTAGCCTGCCAGCCAGACCAGAGCCCCAAGGCCATGTTGATGCTGGGCAAGTCATGCAGGCAGACGGTAGCCTGCTCCTCCCTGCCCCCTATGAGCTCTTCAGCTCCATAGTGGTCTGGAGCCTGGAATGTAATCAATGAGCAGACTGGGGGGCTGTCCTGAGTAGATAGATAGGGGAGGCCCTCCTTATACCATGGTAGCATGGCTGTTCACTTTCTGTATCATAGGCGGTGATCAGATACTGCACCAACACAGCACACTTGGGGAAAAAACTTAATGCTTTTGGAACTCACCAAATCTTCATGAATCAGTATAATACAAAAATTACAGACCTGCCCTGGCTGGTGGCTCAGTGGAAAGGTGCTGGCCTGCGAACCCAAAGGTCACTGGTTCGATTCCCAGCCAGGGCACATAACCAGGTCTCCAGCCAGGTCTCCAGCCAGGTCCGTAGCTGGAGGCGGGTGAAAAGCAACCATACGTTGATGTTTCTCTCCCTCTCTGCTTCCCTCTCTTCCCTTCTCTCTAAAAACAATAAATAACATCTTTAAAAAAAAAATTACAGACCTGCTCAATTTTCACTTTTACTATTAAAAGGGCTTTCACTCACTTATGCAGCTACTATTAAAATAGATAGTAAAACTAGTTAGTTAATAAATACTGGACACAAAATTCAGAAGCACAGCATATAGGTGACCATGTTTAAATTTCAAGGACAATATAAAATGGTGCTAAAAATGATTAAGGGATCTCATGAGGCAAAAAGATGGCTAGAGAAACAAGCGTGTGGATACCCCCTCCCATGGGAAGGCAGTCTGACCACATTCCAAAGCTCCGTGTCACAGTGCACCAGAGGCCTTCAGCTCACCCTTGGGCAATCGGGGGTCAGGTAAGGACAGCTGTCTGGGGAACCAGACTGAAGAGCAAATGGCCACTTTCTTCCCCAGCACTGTCACTGTGATGTGGCTCACATCCAGGAAGACTTGGATTTAAAGATTTACTAAACATCTCCCCTATGCCCAGCCCCTTGCTGCCAATGGGAACCATTCTCACCCACGCCTCCTGCTGATCTTCCTCATTAGCACACGCGGTATTGCAGATGCTGGTTGTTAAGGGAGAAGGAGAGAGCCTGGGGAAACACAAGCACGCACAGATTTCCTGCGCACTCACACCGACCTCCAACCCAGGTCAGAAAGGCAGGCTGGCTTGCATGGCCAGGTAACCGAGGTGTGAACAAGAGCGACAAGCCTCGACCTTTCTGCAGCTGTCATTGTCGGTGTGCCTAGCATGTGATAGGACACAAAGGCAGCTGGGAACATGAAGCTGGCCTGCAAGGGGTCACCTCTTGGCTCCACCTCCCACAGCTCTTGACCTGGCACAAGTCACCTCCTTGATGAGCCCCAGTTTCCTCATAGGTAACAGCGGGTTTATTAACAGCGCAAGCTTCAGAGTTGTGAGCATTAAATAAGTGATTACTTAAGTCCTTGCAACAAAGCGTGGCACAGAAGAAAGTGGCAGACAATAAAGTAGGGTAATTCTATTAAATAATTCACCCTAAAATAATAAAGGAACCACTACACTGAGATTTCTAAAACAGCAAGTAGCTTCACGTACTTGGGAATAAAGTGCTGTACTTTGCAATCCAGAACGTGAAGCTGCATCAGGTTTGCCTCTTTTCCAGAAAGTTTCCTTCAAGAAGATTAAACACAGTGTGACTAGACTGAACAGCACGCCAATATGTATTTCCCAAACACATGTAGACAAGACGACTGGAATTTCATTTGCATCAGCAGATGAACATCTAAGCCCTCTGGCGAAAACCTGTCAATGTCGCAGGGCCACAAAAGTCTGCCCGTGGCCCACCAGCCTCTTCTCCTTACTAGTTTTCACCCCTGCTCAAGTCCAAGTTACAATGAAACTGTAGTTTCCATTTAAAAAAGGCAAAAAAGTTTTTTCTAGGCTAGTCAAAATGTCCATTTGTTTTTTCTTTTTTCCCAGCGTTCATGCTATGACGCAAAACTGCTGCCTTACAACTAAAGCAGGGCTGACCGCTCACCTCGGAATAGGCCAGGGTGATGTGCTCATATATCCCCTGGTGGTGGTGAATGGCGTCCTCTAGGTCCTGCAGCTCCGATGGAAGGTCCACCTCGCCGCAGGCTTTGCACCATGAGTCCACGTTGCTCATATACTTGGAAGGTTAAAAAAAAAAAAAAAAGATTGTGTCTGTCAATGGCAATGCATAGTGGAAAGTGCCTACTTTTTAACATGGTTTTGAAATAAGGGGCATTGAGATAGTCTAAGAAGAAAGCATGATTGACTCTCCATCTCAAATGGCTCACCTATGGGTTCTCAAACTGGATTCCTGACTACGCTCCTGAGTTTAGGTTCTGGTAGACCTGGGGCTGGGCCCAAGAACTTGAGTTGGAAATAACAACCTCAGGTGACTCAGGGGCCCACATCTAGGCACACCTGGGGCAGCTCTGCCCTGAATTACATGTTTTGGGCATCCAGTTAATGTTCCTACTCCAGGTCTGATTCACATTTCTAGCTGCCCTGCCCTGCCAGCCATGGAGGGGGGTCCCCAGCCTCAGCAGGCAGCAAGGTACAACTCTCCGGGGGCCGTAGTTCAGTCTCCTGCTGTCCCCTTACATTACATCGCTAATGGTTTCATTTCTTTTGCACGTATGTCTAGTTTTCCCAACACTACTTCTTGAATAGGCTGTCTTTACCCACCCATCTTCTTACGTCATATACAAGAATAAACTTAAAAGGATTAAACACTTAAATGTAACACTCAACATTCTAAAACTTCTAGAAGAAAACATAGGCAGCAAAACCTCTGACATTTCTCTTAGCAATATGTTTTTCTGATAGATCTTCTTGGGCAAGAAAAAAAAAGAAAAAAGAAATAGGACTATATCAAACAAAACCTTTTTGCATAGCAAAGAAAATAACAACAACAAAAGATAACCCACTGAACTGGAGAAGATATTCACCAATGATACATCCATAAGGGGGTGTTACTCCATATTTATAAACAACTCAACAGCAAAAATGTTTTAAGTCCTATTAAAAAGAGAACCCACATAGACACTTCTTCAAAGAGGACATACAGTTGGCCAACAGACATATGAAAACATGTTCAATGTTCATCATCTGAGAAATACAAATTAAAACCAGGATGAGATATCACCTCACACCTATCAAAATGGCTATCATTCATCAATAAATCAATAAACACATGGTAAGTGTTGGTGAGGATGTGGAGAAAGGGGAACCCTAGAGCACTGTTGGGGGGAATACAGGTTGGTGCAGTTACTATGAAAGACAGTGTGGTAGTTCCTCAAAATATTAAAAATGAGCCTCATGACCCAGCCATTCTACTTCTGGGTATCTATCTGAAGAAACCCAAAACACTAATTTGAAAGAATATACATGCCCCTATGTTAACTGCTGTGCTACTTAAAAGAGCCAAGCTACAGAAGCCACGCAAGTGCCATCAACAGAAGAGTAGATAGAAAGGCTGGGGTACATTGAGGGTGGGGCAAAAGTAGGCTCAAGTTGTTCATGTAGAAAATAATAAAATAATAAATAATGCAAGAATAAACTGTGTGTCATGTCCTCACAACTGTCCCCACATTTGCCCTACCCTGTATTATATAAGGGAGTATTACTTGGCCACAAAATAAAATCTTACTATTTCTGATAGTATGGATGAGCTAGATGACATAAGGATGTTATGCTAAGTGAAGTCAGTCAGTCAGACAAATACAATATGATTTCACATATTTGTGGAATCTAAAGAACAAAATAAATAAACAAATGCAACAGACTCACAAGACACAGAAAACAGATAGATGGTTGCCAGAGAGGAAGGGGGTTGGAGAACTGAGCGATAAAGGTGAAGGGATTAAAAAGTACACACTGGTATTACAAAAGAGTCACGGGACTATAAAGAACAGCACAGAGAATACAGCCAATGCTATTGTAATAGCCATGTATGGTGCCAGGTGGGTACTTGAAATACCGTGGGAAACACTTTGCATAGTGTATGACCGTCTAACAATTATGCTAACTACCTGAAACTAATGCAACATCATGTTAAATGTAAACTGTAATTAAAATATAACATAACAAATGCTAATGGTAAAATATCTGAAATCGTTTACCTATCATTAGGAAGAGCAACAGCCCCATTTTTCTACCTTTTATAAAAGCAAATGCACGCAGGTGTAAAAGAAGACTGAGAAGCCCTCCCAGGCTCCTCGCCGTGCCCCCTGAATGCAAGGGTAGGCACGGAGGCAGTGGATCACTCAGCCCTGTCCCACTCCGCATGTCAACAAGAGCAGTGCCCGCTGGAGGCTGCAGAACCAGGTGGCTGACTGCCACCTCCACCTCCACCTCCACCTCGCTTCAGTTTCTCCACTGCCACCCCCACGTTCCCAGGACTCATCAATAGCTGATAAACCACTGCTAATGTCCTAGGGAGTTCCTATCAGCATTCATCATGGTAAGTGTCAAAGACAAGCAGCAGAAGGCCCGATTAAGGATGCTAATTCAATTAAGCCAAATAGACAGGGACACAGTTCCCTGGGCTTCAGCTCTTTTACTCCTGTTCTTCACTGTCTTCCTGCTTACAGGGAAAGCAGAGGCTGGCTATTTAATACAGGGTAGCTGATCTGCCACACAGGAAAACTGCTATGGTTCTCCTGAAATGTATATAGGAGAATGCCTTCCCAAGCACTTGGGACATTTTTAGAAACTTAAAATAGACAAGTCATCCAAATAATAACTGTTTATAAAAATCCTTTTATTATTAATGTGTTGGCTCAGGAAAATATTTGTATGCAGGGCTTGAAACCAATTTTGGGGGCATTAAGTGTCATCTGATAGCATGTGGTTTCTGATGGCTTCAAACATGACTAAACCAACACATGCACAGGGGAAGAGCGTCATTACCATCCTACACAGCACTGGCCTAACAGCCCCAAGCAATGGAAGCAGTAATAAAGTTCCTTTACACCTCTACCCCTCTGCACATACATATGTATGGCTAATTAGGCACATTTTAAGTTTTTCTGGGGTGGGGTGTTCTGTAAATGTCAATTAGGTCAGGTTGAATGATTCTATTTTTTTATCTTAATTTCACTATTATTGCATTTAACACAAATTATTAAGTATTATTAACATTTTGTTTTTTTTAAAGATTTTATTTATTATTTCCAGAGAGAGAGGAAGGGACAGAGGCAGAGAGGGTGAGAGACATCAGTGTATGGTTGCCTTTCACCTGCCTCCAGCCACGGACCTGGCTGGAGACCTGGCTTGCAACCTGGTTATGTGCCCTGGCTGGGAATTGAACCAGCGACTCTTTGGTTCACAAGTCTGGCACTTATTGCCCTGAGCCATACTAGCCAAGGCTAGATCATATTTTTTTAATAGTAAAAATGGATGATTTTAAGGTATAGTAAAATCAAGTTACTATTTTGTTTTTTGGGGTTTTGTTTTGTTTTTTTTACACTCAGCCAGGGAGTCACTTTATCTCTTTATGTTATAAAAAATGTAATTCTAGTAACATTTGCTATGGGAATTTCTTAACACAAAGGGCCTATCCAGCAGCTATGCCACATGACTGAAAAAGCGAAGGCTGGAGCCCCCAACACCATCTACAGGTGGAACTGCTCACACAGGTCTCCCTGGCGTCACGCTGATATGCACTCTGCACACCCTCCACGGAAATGACGTCATGAGAGAGAAAGACTGGCCCAGGCGTCTTCAGAGAGCACACATCCACACATCATTCACATCTAGCTTTAACCTTAAGACTGACGTTTATGAAAGCACAGCAAAGGCCAACAGCATCACACGAGGAGACAGGGCGGCGAGGCTGGGGCTTGGCGCACCCTCGCCAGGGTTGCGGGCCTGGCGGGAAGGCTGCTTCCCTTCGTGAACCACTGGGCTGCACAGTTGAGTCCTACACCCCCTAACAAGATTAACATTTTTAATGAGAATTCTGTCAAGGCCAGGCTATGAAGGAACACCTAATTTACGATGTCCAAGTTTCTGGTCCTTTCCCAGCAGAGGTTATGAAAACAGCTTAAGCGTAACTGGAAGGCGAAGCATTTAAAAAGAAGGACCAGCCCTAACTGGTGTGTGGCTCAGTGGGTTGGGTGCTGATCTGCAAACCAGAAGGTCATCAGTTCAATTCCCAGTCAGGGCACATGCCTAGATGTCAGCGTCAATCCCTGGTTGGGGGTATGCGAGAGGCAACTGATCACTCTTTCTCTCCCTCCTGTCCCCTCTCTCTAAAACTTAATAAATAAAATAAAAAGAAACAAAGTTGATCTAGTCCTGTGACTGCTCTCCTGGGTAGGGGAAAACTATGTGAGTAAATGTGACCTTCTACACATCAGAGTTTCAAGGATCTTACTTTGTTTTATTCAGTGAAGGGGGAGATACTCAATGTATTTTACTTGAGGGGAAGGAAGCACATTCTGAAGGCACCCATGGGCAGCTGGGTAGGCCTCCCGGCCTCAGTCAAGGCCATCAAGGATGAGGGGCCTTCCCTCACCAGGCCGCTCTGTACCTACGCTCAGGTTTGGCTTCTTCCCTCACCTCTTGATCTGCAAGGAGGCCTCAAGCATTGGTATTGTTTATGCAGATTACCAAGAAATTCTGTTCAATAATATAGTCATCTAGCTTAGTGTCCTTCAAATCCATAACTTACAGCCACTCACTTTATCCAAATAAAAATAGCCCACCTGGCTGGTAGCACAGTGGATAAGGCGCTGGCCTGTGAACCCAAAGGTTGCAGGTTCGATTCCTCAGCCAGGGCACATAACCAGGTTGCAAACCAGGTCTCCAGTCAGGTCTGTGGCTGGAGGCAGGTGAAACACAACCATACATTGATGTCTCTCTCCCTTCCCCTCTCTCTAAAAATAATGAATTAAAATCTTAAAAAAAAAAAGTAGCCCAGACTTCTTCAGCTTTGCTTCAAATATGAAATTAATAATAAAATATTGCAGTGAAAAATGTTCCAATGACACTCACATTTCTAGATTATTTTCACACAGGTGAGAGCAGCAAATTAATTTTCTGGTTGTTTACAACACGGAATCCTGCCATGTTTATGAAAGAAATTTTTCCTATGTGTCATTATGCTTCAGACTACCTGCCTTTCACCCAAGCAGCGTATGGTGCTTCAAATTTATTTGTATCATCTTAACATACTCTTCCGAGGGCCCACTACCAAGTTACACCCCCACTCCAGCTGCAGGGGGTGCCGCACCCCGTATTGGGCTGCCATTCCAGCTGAGACATGGCAGGCAGCACACGGCTCATCTTCGCATCAGAGGGATGCCCGGTGGACGATGCGCCCCTACGGGACAAGGACCAGAGTAGGTCACAGAATCCTGCAGATAGAACCATTTTATCCCAAAGAGGGTTCCCATTGCTTTAAAGGTGATGTTTTTGTGTGGGAGCATTGATTTATCCTTAATCATTAAACTAGTTTAAGGCACATGGTTAGTAAGCAGAAAAATCTTACTACTAAAACCTGCCCAAGTCCCTTTTCACAGCTTAGATTTTATATGAGGAGGCTGAGGTTTTTTCTCTTCATGTTCCACTCAGTTTCCTCTCTCGCCTTGCACTTCAAAGGTTCTGGAGTTGAGATCACTACTAATTGGTGTCTTGTGCAACACTCCAGCGGCCTTGCCTAAAGCCCTGGCAAGTTGGGGCCTTGCACACCTTTACTGCCTTCACTCCTCAACAGACTGTTTCTAGATTAGAGAGAGAGTATTTCCTTCTTAGAAGCACCAGCACAAATCCCTATGAATAAAGTTTTCCCAAATGAGCTGTATCAGTGTTTTCCTTTTGAAATTAGGCAACCATCTGCCTCTTTCCTGTGCTCTTGGTCAACATCTTAGAAAAGAATTTCACCATCCAGCACCCCCTCCACGCTGACGTCTGTCCTCAGCACATCCCTTCCTTCCCCTGACTCTCAGAGCACGTTTACGTGTCCGGGTCTGTTTGAGGCAAGGATTGTGGAGGGGTGGGGACTGTCACAGGCGTACTTTACACACTACCTCTTAAATGAGCTGTTTTGACCCGCACGTCAGCCAGTGAAGCCCATGTGTCAGAATCATACGAATCATCTAATAACTGGAAGACACAGAAAGCCGCCTGCCCAGGAGCCACTCAGCCCCTGGAGGCCAAGCCGGCCGAGTGCGGTGGGGGCTAAAATGCTGGATTTGCCCCTTCCGCCCTCCCTGGCAGCCGGGTGCAGGCGCACCCCTCTCCCGACTACGGGGAAGCCCTGGGGAGGCGGGACCCTCTGACGCCAATGTTCCCCTGATGAAAGTGAGGGGGGAAGACGCTCAGTGCCAGCCCTGCGCCCCATGGCTGAGGGTGGGCGCTGGGAGCTGCGGCACACAGCCTGTGAGCGAGAGGGGAAGGCCGGGCAGACCAAGCAGCGCTGACCCCGGCTTTGCCACTGCCGTCGGGCTAGAACTGCCTACACTCTGTCACTTCCTGTTTAGACAGAAAAGCAACGCCCTGATATTTAGACCTGAGAGTCAGGCATTCTGTTATTTGCTGCCCGAGCATCCTAATCAGAATCCTGCAGTGATGATAACGAGGATGGGGAGGAGGGGGAGAGGGAGAAGAGGGGTAAGGGACAGCAGCTACCACTTCTTAGTACTCACTGTGTACCAGGCACTGTGCAGGGCGCCTAGTATGAATTATCTCATATACGGGATAAAACACTCCTCTCAAAGACAGACTTTCACTCTACCTTCCCATGAGAAACGGAAGGAACAGAGATGTTAAGTCACTTGCGTAAGGGCGCACACCAGGGGTAAAGCAGCCGAGGTTCTGGCAGCTGACTGAGCCACACAAAGGCCCCCGAGGATCTGGCCACAGGGACGCAGGTATTTGCTAGAGGAGGCAGCCGTCCAGGCACCACCCCGTGATGGGCACTGACCTTTTCCGCTTTCTGGTGGAAAACGGAGGACATGTCCAGCAAGGTGCTGCGTTCGTCCAGCGCGGCGGCGAAGGCCTTCCACTCCTGCTCCAGCTGATTGGCGATCTGCTTGATCTGCTGCGAGGCGTAGTGGCCGGACTCCACCAAGCGATTGGCCACCGACATGATCCGGTTGATGTTGACGTACACGTTCTGAGGAAGGGGAAGGAAAAGAGGGCTCCTTAGGGGAGGGCAAACACGAGGCTTCTTTTAGAGCACTTGAATTGCACTTCCTGAAAGATGACCTATTCACTTACCGTATTTTTAAGAGCAGAATCACCTGCTATGTGTACACGTTTGCTATGTGAGCTTCTGTAAACTTGAAGCATTAGTTGCCATTTCTGTTTTAAAGACTGAAAAATTACAAACCAACTAGCTGAAGAGCATATTGCTAGGTCCAGAGCCATCCAATGCACAAGTGCGTGCACACAAATATACTATTACTCATTTCTTGGCTCCTGAGCCTGAGACGGGTCCAGATGGCAAGCCTACCGCTCAGCCGTCACCCAGAACAGCAGGAACCCAACGTTTCAGTTTCTAACTAGAACCCAGAAACCACTAAATATGTACTTAGCAATCCAAGGCCATTCGTGTGAAAACAAGCTCTCCTTTCTACATAATCCCAAATCATCTCTGTGTTGCCAACTGAAAATATTCTGCAAGTGGAGCCACTTTCTCCAAGGAAAATGAACTGGGGCACAGAACAATGCTGTGTTCAAATGTTAAATCAAGCTTTTTTACTCTTGAAATTCCTATCTTGAGGTCCACCAGTTTACTGCAAAAATAAAGGACTGAAGACTTAAAAAAAAAAAAACAAAAACAAAAACCTGCACTTTTTGCAAAACAAGTTCTCACTACGATATTTCCCTTTCTACCTTCTGTATTCTTGGAGGGTCATGTTATAACCAAGGCTGGGGTAAGGATACACACCTTCAACAAAAGCCCAGGCTAATGTTTTTCACATACTTAGGATTTTCTATGACACATCAGAACATTGCTGCTCTCCATGGGTCCCCCAAAATCACAGACACAACTTGGGCTCCTCCTGGTCTTGCCCCTACATCTCGTCACCTTCCCAGTCCAAACTGTTCCACATTTTTCCTCTCTTCTTCCCTTCCTACACTGATCCTTTGGGCCAGTCTCTCACGAGCTGCCACCCAGACCTCTGCAAGAGCCTCATAGTTGTTACCTGGTCTGCAGCCCTGCCAAATAACATCCTGAAGAATTCACTTGTCCATTCTTTCCCTGTACCTTCTTTTACTCCACTTTCCCTCTGCTTCTGACCCACACCTGAACTAAGTGGAGTCACCCAGATCTGGAATCAGACAGCCACAAACTACAGCCTCCAAGATACTTTTCCGGGTGGCATCTGCAGGCTAGAATCAGCTGACAGATGGCCAAGTGTTAAGGGTGGCAGGGAGAGAATACAATCAGTGAGGGTGAGACAGCCAGTCAACGCCACCATCAGTAGGGACCTGGCCTCACCGGCTCATGTGGCATTAATGCTCTCACAAGTGTCCTTTAAGTCAAAAGCTATGCCTCCCTTTCTCATATGCAGACTCTCTCCAGTGACAGGTAACCATATTCACTAACGTTTGCTTGTTCTACATAGTTAAAGAAGAAAATCAACCGAAAAGCTCTGATAGAAACAGTTCAAACAGATGCCTTCTGTCAGAATCCAGAAAAGAGACACCTATTCCAATAGCTCTGCTGTTCTAGGTACTCACCGCCCCTAGAATCAACTGCAGTTTCCTGCATTACTTTCAGGTCCTCAGACAGACTGCACTCACAGACTGTGGAGTACCAGTCTGTACAAGGTGCCTCTTCCGTATCTCCATTACTCCTAGCGCAGAGGAAGGAACACAGTGGCACAAAGCAACCTGTACTCAAATACGACAGCACACAATTCCCTACAGTGAAAGTCCCGGCACTCCCATTCTTACCATTACTTCTTTTAAAATATCTGTGGTAGCAGAGTGACCAAACTTGTTGGTATCCCTTAATATGTTTTCTCTAAAGATTATTCAACTTAGAATATTGATATTTATTGATTGTATTCCTTTTTTCTTTTTCAAACGTATTTAAAACACTACAGACAATACAAGAAAGGGCTGAGGCTAACAGGTCCTTGTTCTGCATAAAGAAATGTCCTAGATGAAGGCTTGGATTCGTGGAGCCGTTGAGAGTAAGCAGCAGGGCTGGCCCGGAAGGCTCTCCCCAGTCCTCAGCCAGCAGGGCTCAGGGCTACCGAGTTATTTTAATTAACATTTCAACTTAGAAACATAACAGAAGTAAATTATAGAAAATCAGAAAATCCACTTAAACTAAAACAAACAAACAAAAGAAAACACAACAAAAAAAACCTAAGCCGTGGCTGGTAGCATAATGGATAAGGTGCCGGCCTGTGAACCCAAAGGTCACTGGTTCGATTCCCAGCCAGGGCACATAACCAGGTTGCAAGCCAGGTCTCCAGCCAGGTCTGTAGCTGGAGACAGGTGAAAGGCAACCATACATTGATGTTTCTCTCTCTTCCTCTGCCTCCCTCTCTTCCCCTCTCTCTAAAAATAATAAGTAAAATCTTTAAAAAATAAAACAAAACATTTTTCAGTCTCTTAAAGGTATTTTTTATGAAATCGTTATCACTGCCAGTGATAAGCATTCATCAAATATTTATTATGTGTTCAGCCCAATGCTTAGTGTTTTACATATGCAAAGAAAATAAAATAATGTTAACAACATGGAAGGTAGACATTATCCCCACTTTACAGATTAGGGGACCAAGGCTCAGAGGTCAGCAGCCTGCCCAAGGTAACATAGTAGGTAGAAGAGTCAGAATTAAAAACCTTTGTATTCATAACCCATGCTCCTGTCGTCCACACCATGCTTCTTGTTCTGTTTGTACCTGAATTTGTCACTTATGACAAAATATATTTAAATATTTCTAGTTTTTAAAATATATGATGGAGTGGACTGAACGTGTTTTGCAATACTAGTTGAAATTCCAGAATATTTTGAAAAACTGATAGGAAATTTTAGGAAGACATTTCTTGTAAGCAAACATTTTAACAATTTACACCTGAAATTTTGCCTTAAACTCTAGGGCAGATCCAATGTTTTGATGGTGTTTATCATAAAAATTTTATCCCCAAGCCTTATCTTTGAAACTGCCCAATGTGAAGCACTTAGTTGACCAAGCTTTATGAAATGGCACCTGAATGAATTTAAACCAAGGCGCCATCTAGGCACGGCTTCAACGCTGAGTCAAACGTTACAAGGCCGAAGACCGACTCATTCTCACAAGGCTAGTCAAAGTCCAAACCAAAACTCCAGGTCCTTGTAGGGGAAATTTCTAGAAACTTACTAGTCCACAGAAGCAACCACATACCCTATAGAACAACAGACTGATTTTAGTTCTATTAACTGCAAGAAAGGTAACAGAAGTGCTATTAAAAATCCACCGTTGGGTCTTCCCGTTTCTGCCATGCCGCCCGGCAGCAGCCCCACCTGGTCAGACAGGCCGAGGCCGTGGGGCACATCAGGTGCAGAGTCGGCATTCCAGCCAGGGCAACATCCGGGCCCCAGGCCTTCCCTTCAACGCGGAAGGAAATCTTATGACTTAGGAAAGCTGGGGTATGCCTTTGAGGTCAGGAGCAGGCTGGCTGGCTTCACCGTTGTCAAGAAGAGCCAGCACACTGGCAGGGCAGTTCAAGGGGCCTCTCGGGCCTCCTGGAGCAGCTGTTCCCAGCGGGCGCCCGCGAGGCAGAGCACAGCAACCTGCATCCACATCATCGGTTCAAGTGCCTGGTTTGTCTGCTTGCTCATCTTCATTCATGTTTGGCGAAAACTGAAAACCGGCTACGTAAGACACTCTAACACTAACTTCCCACACTTGGAGTACCATCCAAGTACTCACTCTGGAGGCCCTACCTGGCCCCCAGGCTGTGTGCTGGGGTGTGACCCCAGCAAATGCCCCCGTCCGCTCAAATACTTCCCCGTATAGGACACACGGATTCTGACAGTCTTACCATACAGTTCATAGCAAAGTGGTTGTGCTGTGTCTGAAGCTCCATTGCATGAGGGTGGCTGGTCCCAATCTCAGTGTAGCTGTTCAGAAACAGGCCCTTGTTGTGTGTGATCCAGTCGAACATCTATAAGAACAAAAAAGACAACCTGGAATCACTCCAGAAAGAGAAATGACTGACGTGAACCCAGGAGCAGGGCCAAATGCAGAGAAGGCAACATCCTGCCTCTGATAAGCTCTCAGACATTTGGGCCCAGAAGATTCTTAACTTCTCTGAAGTCAACACAGTTCTGAACTTGCAGGGTCTATAAGAAAATCTTCTATAATGGTTCCTTTGACAGATGAAGAATTAAGGAGCAAAGGTATTCAAATCCCCCAGGCTAATTAAGAAATCTAACCTTTTGACTCTCAACCCAGATCCTCTGCTATCATGTTGAACTGCTTAACAGGCCACACTGCTCTTCAATTAAAGATCAATTAGGTAAAATCAGGGTTCTATTGTCTCTGGGTGGGTTTTGCTATGCCTTCAGATTACTAATAACAATTCCAAAAATAATGTTCTCTAATGGAGGAAGCATAAAAGAAATCAAGGAAAATGGAAACAATACAAATTTACCGTGAAAATAAAAAGGACTGGGAAAAATATTAACAAAGACGTCTCTCTTAAGGTTCAGTGGAGATGCTACCTGGAGAAGGATGTCAATTACATTGTTCACAATGAAAACATTTAATGGGGGGAAACAGGCTATCAATTAGCACCGCTACTATGACTTGGACCAGAATGCCAGAGATGGTCAGCTGTTTTTCTAGTAATTGAAAGGAAGGTTTCCTAGTGTCTTTGACAAGACAGTATTTAAAACCTAAGTACACTGACAGAAATGTTAAAAGCTTACCAAATAATAGTGCTGGATAGTCACCTTTCAAAAGATTTTATATCAGATTTCTAATGTTGTTTTTTGACTTTACAAAACACTCTTCTGTCCATGAAAAAATTTCAGTGAGCTCAAATGAAGTGATCAATTCACCCACATTCATGACTTGCAACACATTCCTATAAATAAACTGTTTTCATATGGCCAAGAGTAACTGATTCTTGACTAGTTGGCTTGGAGCACAAGAATAAAATAGGAGTTCACAAATAATTATTACCTTTATTTCCTAGTAGCTATTATTTTAATGCATTAGTTACCGTTTAAAAACTAGTAATAGCTCTGGCTGGTGTGACTCACTGGATTGAGCACCTGCTTGTGAACCCAAGGGTCTCTGGTTTGATCCCCAGCCAGGGCACATAACCAGGTTACAAGCCAGGTTTCCAGCCAGGACCCCAGCTCGAGGCTGGTGAAAGGCAACCATACACTGATGTTTCTCTCCCTTTCTTCCTCAGTCCCGTCCCCTCTCGCTACAAATAATGAATAAAATCTCAAAAAGGGCTCTGGCTGGTGGCACAGTGGATAAGGCGCCAGCCTGTGAACTCAAAGGTTGCTGGTTTGATTCCCAGCCAGGGCAACATAACCAGGTTGCAAGCCAGGTCTCCAGCTAGGTCCGTAGCTGGAGGCAGGTGAAAGACAACCATACATTGATGTTTCTCTTCCTCTCTTCTCTCTAAAAATAATAAAATCTTTTAAAAAAAGGGTGGGGGGCAGAGTTTAAAAAGAAATAAATAATACTACTAACAATAGACCTAATAATAATAATAAAATAATAATAATAATAATAGACCTGAATGGTATTCTGTCATTGGCTTTTCATATGTGGAAAGGCAGTTATTAGCAAAAGACACATACATAATTATTGCTTTCAATAATGTAATCTTATAAAATGTTCTCACTTTTAGCTGAAGATATTCTCATCTCTCTTACGTTCTAAACCAAGCTATCAGTAATTAATAACTCAAAGCCTCTAAAATAGCACTGCACTGCACAGTGAGTAACATCGGAAAGCAGATTTAGGTGCTCTCTGAACTGCCACCCGCCGTTTCTAATGCCATAGGAGTACTGTCCCCACCCCAGCCCCCTCTCTTCCTCACACCAGCCTTAACTGCTGAGACCTCATGATCCAGCTTCCCTCCATGTCTCAGGTTAGCATCCCTCTCCCTTCTCCTTTACCTTCTCAGCATCCTGTTCAAACAGCCTCAGCTGAAAGCACTGGTCCAGCTTCAGTTTCCTCACGTGCCACATCTGGTGCAGATGCTGCCTCGTCGAGTGCAGCCTGTCCAGCATGGC
Organism: Noctilio leporinus; assembly: GCA_004026585.1. Taxonomy (NCBI): domain Eukaryota; kingdom Metazoa; phylum Chordata; class Mammalia; order Chiroptera; family Noctilionidae; genus Noctilio; species Noctilio leporinus. The sequence goes on from PVIW01000161.1 coordinate 461,440, forward strand.
GGACACCTTGGGTAGGAGGCTCTGCAGGTCCGCGTTGCCTGACCCTGAGTTCTTTTTGGGAAAGCTGTCACTGCTCTGAATTCTCTGGAGCAGCTTCTGTCCCTCTAAGTCCAAGTCCTCTATGGGGGCCTTGATCACCTTCTTCTTCAGCTGAGAATGCTCCTCGATCATATTCCGAGCCCCGTCTAAATCCTGAGGCAACTCCTTCTTGGCGAGGATGTCCTGAAGTTCCTCCAGCCGAGAGAGCATGTGGGTTGCATTGCTAATGTAATCTTCAAAAGCAACTCTGATTTCAATCCATTCTTCATGGTTGTATTCCAAGCAGCCATCAAACTCGGGAGTTAGCTGAGAAGGATCAACTACTTTGGTAAGGCCTTCTAAAGAGACCATATTTGTCTTAAAGGAAAAAATAATATGTATGAGAAGATGAACCAACTCTGTATGATCTTATTATACAGCAATTAGCAACATTTAGTCACAGATTTCCAAATTTAAAGCAAGGAACCTAGTTATAGAAAACGTAACATACCTTGTTTTGGCCCAGTAAAATAAGTGTAAATAAAATGAAGCATTATAGTAGAGTCAGTAAATCAACCCAGTAGAGCAACACATGTATGTTCATTGGAATACTTGGAATTGTATGTATTTCATGAGAGTTAAAGAAATTTGATCTTTTTCCAAGGAGGTGGAAATGAACCCACTACGTTTAGGCACATTAACCAGGAAATGTGTTCAATTGCCAAGTACAGGGAAGGTGATTCAGAAATTTCAGGGTTGTCAACACAGCATTCCTCACCCACGTCACTTTGCCAGCTCATTCCCAACAGAGGACATTGCGGAGGCTTCTCACAATAAGCAATCAGGCTAACGGCTTGTTCACGGACTTGAAAACCCCTTTGGAGCACCACGTCCCACCAAGGACACTTACTAGTGTGCAGCTTTGTGGGCTGCTGACCTAAGCTGCTGCAACCAGACCTCCCTCATCGTTCTTCTCACCTAAACTTCATCCCCATCAAGTAACAGGTGAGAGGATATGAATGCCTTTTTTTTTTTTTTTTAATGCAGAAAATACACAAGGTAAGTTAGCAAGAAAGCTGGCAGAAACTCTTTTCACAAAGGTAAAGACAGAATGGTTCATTCACTGCAATAATCCTCAATTCTGAGCAGTACAACTGCTGTCTGTTATCTGCACTGTGTGACACAGTTTTAATCAATTACAACCTCAACCTCACCCTACCTGTCAGGTGTGTGGCAGGAATATAGGAATTATGCCTCAAGGAAAGCCTGAAGGGTCAGGTGATTAAATGCAAAGACAAAGGTAAAGGAAGATTTGTGGCTCAGAATTAAAAGACAGAGAGAATACCCCACTTGTCACCTCCAGCCTTAGAGAAATCTACAGCTGCATCTCTGCACCATTTGGTGTTAAGAAACCATAAAAGGCAGCAGAGCCAGGAAGAGGGGTTGCTTCTTACTGAGAATGTGACTGTAAATTCACTCCTGTCTCATTTGTCTGGACTTTTAATGTCCATGGAGACAAACAAGTTCAATAGGAAAACCTACATAGATAACCTTAAAGCTCAGAGGGAGAGATCAAATTTATTTATGTATTTGTTTATTTTTAGTGGACTTTTTAAAAAAGATTGTATTCATTATTTTTAGAAAAAAGAGAAGGAAGGGAGGAAGAAAAGGAGAAAAACATCAATGTATGGTTGCCTTTCACCTGCCTCCAGCTATAGACCTGGCTGGAGACCTGGCTTGCAACCTGGTTACGTGCCCTGACTGGGAATCGAACCAGCAACCCTTGGGTTCACAGGCAGGCACTAATCCACTGAGCCATACCAGCTAGGGCCAGAGATCAAATTTAAACTAGTAAAAACTTACATGCAATATTTTGCCAAACCATTATTTCTACTTTAATACAACGTACTTTAAATTCTGCATCAAGAAAATAGTGAGAACCAAAAAAGGGTCCTCTAAAATCATTTCTAATTGTATGTGAAAATAAAGGCTTACTGGTTCCATGTTTCACCTAGATCTCTTGAACATAATTTAAAATCAAAACTAAATTCAGATTTCAGACTGAAAAATCAGTACCATGGAAAGAGATTTAAAGATGCAAGCAAACAACTATGTGAAAAGACTTTGAAAAGTAGCCCCGGCTGGTGTGGCTTGGTGGACTGGGTGCCGACCTGCAAACCAAAGGGAGGGTTGCCATTTCCATTCCTAGTCAGGGTACAGGCCAGGTAACCAGTTGGGGGTGTATGGAGGCAACCACACACTGATGTTTCTCTCCCTCCTTCTCCCTTTCCCCCTCTCTAAAAATAAACCAAGAAAGTCTTTTTTTTTTTTTTTTAAGTGTAACATGTAACATAAAGCTTAAGGATTAATACTGGGTGATGTTTTTAATACTGTAACTGCTGTTGAAAGAGACTAAAGTTTTGCCACTATGACGTCTTTGGGGTTATTAAGGTATAATAGATTCAGAAAGAACCTTTGACTCTTGACCTGCCTCAAGAAATTCTGATAGAAGAAACCCAGCATAAATAAAGAGATCACCTTGGCAACATAACGTAAATTAAAACTGACGAACAGGGGAAATCTAGCAAAGCCTGTTTGCTGGACTCCCCTCTATATCCCATTGTTCCTGGGTGGCCCAGCAGGAATTTGTCCACTATGCGTTTGCTGTTTCTCACCCACCTGTGAATTACCTGCTTTCCCTGTGAAATCCCAGACCTTCCTCCTTCTCCTTTGTCCAAAATGGCATCTAAACTTCAACTGCCCAATGTGTCTACAGGTCTCATATTATTACAGCAACTCTCTATGTACTTCCATAATAAATTTTGAACATTTTCTGTTAGTTTGTCTCATGTTAATTTGATTACTAGACCAGCCGGAAAATGCAGAATGGTGAACAAAAAATCATTTTTGCACCCCCACAGCATTTATCTTAAAATACATGAATATAGTCTCTGAACCCTAAGTTTGAGAAACCTGTTAGAAGCAGCAAATCTATGATTATAACTCATTAGGAAATATTCAAGTTGTATTGCAGAACATGGCATGAATCCAGTTTCAAGCTGACCAGAACATCTTTTCCCTCATAATCAGCTCATTAAACCAACTGCCTTGTCAAAGCCTTGTCATACTGTTGCTAAGCTCAAGGAGAGGTTATTGTGGACAGGAAAATAAGTTAGCAGGTTGAAGTTCATCTTATACACTGTCTGCAAGGCTGCGACCTTACATACCATCCAAAACCAAGAGAACTAAAACTAAGCGCAACCTGGGTAACAAGATCCACTAGAATAATACAGTAAATGAACCACATTTTGTTACTTGATGCAACAACTAATATTATGTATGTACGTAAGATATACAGTTCCCATTTAATATGTGGTTTTAAAAATCTGTTATCAGCCTAAGATGATGAGGAAAAAGTCATTTTTGAATAAACCATATGTATGGTTGTAGTTGGTATGGCCACACAGAAGTTAGTTACCTCAAATTCAAATTTTGAACTGCCAAAATTAGTCCTCTGTTTCTGCCAAAAGTTGTCCGGTTTGATTATCAGTGCAACGTGAATGCAGCAGGGAAAGGACTCTTGCAGGATCTTCAGCAGAGGCTTAATGGAGTCCCACTTGGACCCACGCATGTCAACAATCACCGTGAAGCCTCGCTTGCAGACTTCTTCACTGGAGAAAAAGAAAACGCACGTTCAAGTCACACAACTCTTGCCACTTTTGTGGGGCAGAGTCCCAGTGAGCGATGGTGACTCTGCTTCCTTCCTCCTGAAGTCTGGGTTACTGTCAGGTGGGAATGAGAAGGGAAGGGGCGCCTCCCCCCCATCCCCACCCCCAGGGCTCCACAGCCTGGCTGCAGGCCAGCACTGCGGGGGGCGGGGAGGGGCAGGGGAGGAGGATATTGGAAGTCAATTCAGAAAGTCTTACCTGTGGAACCAAACTCTTTCTCACCCTCCCTTGTCATAAAAGAACAGACCTGGCTATTCATGCATCCAAGAACAATGATGACTTGAAATAGGGTTCAGCTTTGAAACCATTTAAAACTTCATTTTGTATTTATGGTTTTGCATCTTGCCTCCTCTTTAGGAGAAAACAACTTTTGTGTACAGCATCAGCGGGGACACAGGTGCTACAGCCACCCTACCAGTGTGTTCCGGTAAAGGTGACAACGTTTCAATGTCCCATTTTTCCCCTTTTTACTTGTCCCAGGACCCTGGGCTACCTCAGAGGTTCTGCAGTGTGGCCCACTGATCACTGGAGGTCCTTGGTATGCTTCTGGCAAAGCTGCGGGGTCAAGTATTTTTTTTCATAACAACACTGAGGTTGTTTGCCTTTTTCACCCGCTTGCACTGGTGTCATAAGGCGATGGTGGGAACTCTACAAGCTCTTAGCACAAACAAGGCAGCCCAAGAAGCCACCATTTCCTTCCTCTCTCCACGTCTGACAGTATGAACAATCCAACCAACCAAAAAGCCAGTTTTTATAGTGGCCTTGATGATTTGTATTGACAAATGATTAATTTTATTACAACGCAACCCCTGGTTACATGGTAAATACATATAATGTGCTTCTGTAATAAAGAATAAACAACAGGCATCAAAGAGTCTTACAACAGAGGAGGAGGCTCTAGCTTCACTTGGTGGTAACTTCGCCACTGCAGGGACCCAGAGGGGGCCGGTGTGGCGCAGATGCGGCCGGAGACACCTCTATGACCTCAGGTGTATCCAACGGGAGTTTGGTTTTCACCCAAAATAAATGTACCAGGACTACGGAAAAGGTATCTGACATCCTTCTGCCTCATGGACTTGCCTTGAGAAATTACATGTAGTCTAAATTAAAAACTCAGAAAACTAACTGCTATCATTAAGTGATGTGAAAAAGCCAAAACATTTCAAAACTAAAACCAATTTCATGCTGTCTTGCATGAGTTCACGCCTCTTCCCTCTCCCTCCCTTTTCCTCAAACATATGTACACGTGTACATGTCCACACACACACACACACACACATTCTTCTCCCTACCTTGATTCATACCCTTAGAACGACTGACATCCCAAGTGTCAGATGTAAAAGTTCCTAAGACAACTACACGGGTGTAAGAGACTGACACAAACACCCTGAGAAAGTACGGGGACGAGCCTGAGCAAATGGTGGCGCGCAGCCTGAGAAGCACGCTGAGAAAATGGGTGGACCCGGCAGCCATGCTGATACACCCCCGTGGGAAACTGCAGGAATGATCTGACTGACTTCAGTTCCCTACCCCTCTACAACTAGGAACTTGGAAGGATTAACGCGGGCTCACACACACCTCACGCTCTCACCTCTCAGGACCTCAACCCAGCAATGCCAAAGGCCTCCCTCACAACCCGAAGGCAAACAGGGCTTCCAGAAATGTCTGAAAAGCTCCCAAGTCACTGCAGTGGAAATTCCGGGCCTCCTAAGGCTCTACTGGCTTTCGCAGTGTTGCAAGATCCCCTTCAGGAGAAAGGCCAGAGCTCCGAGGCCAAACCCTCCTGAGCAGGAGGCCTGGTGCTCCCTGCCCTCAGACAGCCACCACGCAGGGTGGGGACACCGAAACCCTGGCAGTGCGCTTCCTTGTTCTGAGTGGCCGTTTGGCAGACTGCACTTGAAGCGTCAGTCTTCACCCTATCAAGCCAAATTCTCTCGCAGCCCTGTCTTCCCCTCACAAGCCCTACACAGTGTGTACAGGAAACTAAAAAGCCCCTCCTCCACTTGAAAGGGGCTTTAAAAAGAATCCTGAACAACTGCAGTCTTAACAGGAACACGCCAAGGAAGGACACAATGCAAAGGTACACTGAGCTTGCACAGTTTACAGAAGGATTAACTACTCACCTTCTTCCACAGCCAAATGCTTAGCACCCAGTGACTTCCAAAGGAATGAAAACTGCGCATGCACGGACCCTTTCCACCCACCTGTCTTTGCCAGGATCAAAGCTAGTTGTTAGTAGGAAACCTTCCTGAACCCACTTCCGTGCATGAGCAGCCACGGAACACGTGCTGTTGGCAGGAGGAGATGGGCTACAGCTATTCCTCCACCGTAAACACTTACTAAGGAACACATTGGAAAGCATGGCTTATTAAGCAGTTTGGTTGACAGTTTTGCCAAAGACCCTCATTTTATCTGTGAGATACAGAAAATTTAGATAAAACTGAGGTCCCTTCTCAACACAGGTCTCCAAAAAGAGAAACTCTTCCTTTCTTTACCTCCTAGATGAAGCAAGTCCGTTCTTACGTGAAAGTTCATAAATGCCTCCACATTATTTCATGAGTGACCAAAGAGAGCTAGAATGTTTATCCATTTAGCTACTACAAGTCATTTTAATGTTCTGCACCATAATTAGTATAATTCAAGTGATAAGAACAATAAATACTAGAGGAACACCACAACCGCTGTTACTTGCACTGCTGTGCAAGAATCCCATTATATACCAGCAAGAAGTTCTGCTTCGACTGGATCCTCCTGCATACATTTAATGGGAAGTTCCTTTGCACATGAATTCTATGAAAATCACTTTATGACTCCTTTATTTAAGGGGGGGAGGGGGGTGGAAAGTGACCCAAGTAAGAACCCTCAACAACTCACTCCTCTCAGATCACATTGTGTTTAACTCTGGGGGCCACATTTAAGAGGCACAATCTAGAGGCCACACAGAAGAAAAACAAGATTATCTGGCTCCAGAACACATGTCAAAAGGTAACTAATGGAAGGAAGAGAGAAGAGTGATTATGGGAGATGGAAGCTTTACACTAACTCTGAGGCAGCTACTGTACCTGAGGCACTGTGCTGTGCGTGAACATAAAGAATCTTACTCAATACAGTGAGCCAGAGAAGCACTGATCAGCATCACATTTTGTAGATCAGAAAATGGATAAAGGAAATTAAGAAGCTCATGCCGGGTCACAGTCAGGCTGATTGCCCATGCTTTCCAGGCCGGCGCCCTTCTCCACCTTCTGGAGCGCGCAGCCCTGGCCCGGCAGCCAGAGGCCATTTTCCCATCGCCAACAATTTTGGGAACAATGGACAGGGGAAGAAACCTCACAGACCCTTAGGACTGTTAATACCACTCTGAAACTATGAGCAAACCCATAAGTTCAAAAAAATTCACACACCATTTATCTGCTGATGGTTTTTATCGATTCTCTTGTTTGGCTAAGACAAAGCAGTGCTCACTAGGGCAGCAGGTTCTTTCTGGGTCAGTGTGGGGCCAGGGTTGGACCCAGAGAGAACTCACTGGGGTGCCACTTCTGTCCATCTGGACCACTCTGAAATTTTCCTCAATTATCACTTGACAAATGCATCCCTTTACATGTTATCCCACCTTTCTATCTGCTCATTAACCAAGGACAAGCAAATGGCATTTCTTGTCACTTAGCACTTTAAATATAAAAGCAAATCTAAAGCCCTGGCTGGCAGCACAGTGGATAAGGCGCTGACCTGTGAATCCAAAGGTCACTGGTTCGATTCCCAGCCAGGGCACATAACCAGGTCACAAGCCAGGTCTCCAGCCAGGTCTGTAGCTAGAGGCAGGTGAAAGGCAACCATACATTGATGTCTCTCTCCCTCTTTGCCTTACTCCCTTCCCCTCTGTCTAAAACTAATAAATAAAATCTTCAATTAAAAAAAAAAAAAAGAAAGAAAGCAAATCTAGGCAATGAAGTAACTGTGCTCAGCAATTGGAGGGTCAACCTAGACACTTAAGTGTTTATGAGCAAAAGAATAAAATGTTTGGGATTTGTTACAAAAATATTCTAGGGAGAAAATAAAGACAAAAACAAGATTAGCAAAACTGAAGCTAGATGACAGGTATGTAATGTCTGCTATACTATTCTGTTTACTTTTGTGTATGCTCACAATTTCCCAATGACAAAGTTGTGTGTGTTTTTGAAGTGGATCATCTAAGTGATTCAAAACATACTTGAATTAATTTTTTGATAATATTCATACTAGTTTGCCTTCTTAGAATTCAGGCTGGGGTTTAGCTGTTTTCTAGACAGTACAGTGCCAACAACATCTTAGAATAGTAAAAACAGCGAGAAGTCCCAAACCACCAAAACTTAATGTAAATGAAGTGAAAAGTAATGTTTTACATTTATAGTCAAAACATTTCTAAACTAGAAAGCAAGTTGCCAAAGTTACATACAGCAATTCAATTCTGTAATTTAAAAAAATCACCTGGATGACACCAAATTCAACTTATTTTCCATTAAACTATACGACAACTATCATTTTGCTAGGTAAGAATTTTTCTGACATCGTCCTTTGTATTTTTCTACTTTTTCCATTATTGGCACAGTGCCTGGCACCTAAGAATTCAGGCAGCTCTCAACTATACTGTTATTTATAAGTGATAGTGAATCGTGCGTAACTTCTGAAAATCTTTCCAACTCTGATTTCATCAGCTCAGCAGTTCAAGAAGATACTAGAGTAAGAAGAAGAGAAAAACATTTTCTGTATGTGTAAGTGGCTCACTATCCCTTTGTCACTGATGATACCAAGTGACAGTTCCCATAAAGGGCTCCCGGCCAGAGAGCCCAGCAGCCCTCCGCAGGCCAGGCAGCCCGCTCGCCCCACCACAGCAAGGAGGGTACAAACAGGCCGCTGTCCTCCCTGGCTGGAGTCACAAGCCCTGTGCTGGGGAGGATCTAGTACGTTCACCTTCACCTCAACCTTCAGAACCTATTGTGTTGCTATTGATCATCCTTTATTAATCTCTCTCTTGCATAATATGTTCCTTACAAATACTATCTACTCTATTATGGCCAAGTTGCTTTGGTGGGTTTTTTTTTTTTTTCCATGTCCTAATTTACTCTCTCAGGAAATGCCCTCCTTTAGCATATGCCTTTCTAGAATAAAGATTTCCTTTTCTTCAGAGGGAAGCACCCCTTCGCCCTTCAACACACAATTTCTTATTTCAGGTGTGGCTATATCCTTGGATGGTATCACAGTAGAATTCTATTTCGCAAAATGTAACCTGAACAATGAATGTGGACATTGCTGTAAAGAAAACCTCAATCAGAGCAGAAACAAAGATTCTAAATTCCTCAAATATACACACAGGCCGATTCCTATCAGCGGTTCCTCTCTTCAGGGCTCTCCAGAAAATAAACCTTTGCCCACTCTTGGTGTTCTTTAGCAATAGCGCTAAAAACTTCCCTGACATTCATTAATGGTGTCTCGGATTGGATGGGGATTCCCAAACTCCGTGTCCTGTTGTACTAGTTGGACGGATTCTTAATGCCCTAAAGGTTCATGTTACACATCACAGCTCAGCAGGAAGACGTAAGTGTCGTATCACAAACAGCACTCTTTCTGGCTTCCAGGGCAGGAGTCTGAGATCAGAGCCAACAACCACACTCTCCTCCACTTTTGCCTCAGGCATCCCGTCCCAACCCCCCACCTGTGGGCGTCCCTATCCACCAACCCACACAAAGCTCCTCCCTCAAAATACAGACTCCTCGACCCCACACCCGGAAGTGCTGTAAGCAGGACAGAACGGTCACAAAGTGGAAATGCAGAGAAAGACCATGACTTCAATTTTGCCCGACTTTGCTGCTGGGGGCTCAGTCTGGAGTTTAGTCGTTTCCTAGAGAGCGTGGTGCCACAGCTTAGAACAGTGAGAACGGTGAGAGGCCCCAAGCCACACAACTTACCTAGGGATACAGGCTAGGTAGGAAATGAGTCTCCTGAGATCCTCCTGTCGTATTCTATCATGATTACTGCGAGCTGGAAAGGTTAAAATGGGACCTCCACGTTTATCTCTGCCACCTGAAAAACAACCATGTGGAGCACACTTAGACAGAAAAAGACGACACTAACATGCCACTAAGTCCCACAGCGTCACCCATCCACTCACACAAAGCTGTGCCTCTATCAGCTGCATGGCCAGAAAGGACCATGTGGAAGACCTCAGTCCCTGTTTCAGTGGAACATGGCCAGGCTAGCTCACCCTGTCTTAGGACTCAGTAAAAAAAGTGTGAGCCCTGGCTGGTAGCACAGTGGATAAGGTGCCGGCCTGCGAACCCAAAGGTCACTGGTTCTAATCCCCAGCCAGGGCACGTAACCAGGTTGCAAGCCAGGTCTCCAGCCAGGTCCATGACTGGAGGCAGGTGAAAGGCAACCGTACATTGATGTTTCTCTCCCTCCCTGCCTCTCTCCCTTCCCCTCTCTCTCTGGAGATAATAAATAAAATCTTTAAAAAAAAAAAAAAAAGTGTGAGTTCTGCACACCCAACTGGAAGATACTACAGAAGGCCTTGTCCTTTTCTGCCTGTGTGTTCCCTCCTGCCTTCAGTTCTCACATACATGTGCTCACCCACCTTAAACCACCTCCCCCCACCGCCCCACTCTCTCCTCCTTCACGTTTTCCACCCTCCTCCTGCTCCAGCTTGCATTCCAACCTCTCCCTTTGCTACCATCCAAACTGGGATTTAAGTCTTGAAAGGGAAAAGGACAGGAATAATATTCTCCTCCAAACTACACTGATGACAACTTTATATTATCTGGATCTAGGGCAGCTTCCTCTCTCAAGGGTAGTATGCAACCCCAATGGTTAATCTTTTATGCAAAGCCACATACAAAAAAGGGTACACCTGGCTGGTAGCACAGTGGACAAGGTGCCGGCCTGTGAACCCAAAAGTCGCTGGTTCGATTCCCAGCCTGGCACATAACCAGGTTGCAAGCCAGGTCTCCAGCCAGGTCTGTAGCTGGAGGCAGGCGAAAGGCAACCATACACTGATGTTTCTTTCCCTCTCTGATTCTCTCCCTTCCCCTCTCTCTAAAAATAATAAATAAAATATTAAAAAAAAAAAAAAAGGGTACAGGGGAGGGTTGGGGCATGGGGGTGGAGAGAGCTCAGCACACCAGAATTATAAAGCAGAATTTAATTAGTTAATGACTTCAGAAAAGTTACATCACATACCAAGTACAAATCTCAGATAACTGGCCTTTGATAGATGCATAGAAATATTAACACAGACACAATTCTAATGAAGTCTGCTGGTACTACTTTTCATGAAATTGTCACACATTACTTCCAGCAGGGTTTTCAGGAAAGAAGACACAGAAAAAAAAAATTGAGCTTTCCCAAGCGGACCCTTTAATTTTTTAATTTTATAATTCTGATCAACTTTCTTCGTAAGTACAGCACTAAGATCTCAAAACTCAAGCCACAACATACACGTCTTAATTATTTCTCATCTTATTACTTACCTCATCAGCATAGGAACTTAAAGAGTAAGCAAATAACAACAGAAAACCAGATTCTTTCCTTTTAAAAAAGCCAGGAAGGTATTTAGCAGAAGATGTCATTTTAAAAATCATTTATGAATGTGGGCATTTACAATTTCCTGGAATGATTAACACTCTCTCTAAACAGAAATTAACTTAATTCTGAATGTTTAAAACGATTCACATGTACTATTCAGTTATACAGTCTAGAAAAGTGTTAAATTATATATAAATCCAATACTGCTGGTGTTAAACAGGAATAGCACTAAATCAGTTACCAGCACACATGCTATGCATGGTATCCAGTGACAAACACACAAGTTCTGATTTGATCACAACAATGACCCTATTAAGAGGTTGTACCATTCCAGCTGTATATTTAAAGATACTGAAGGTCAAAGAGCTTAAATAAAGACAAAAGGACTCTGTAAGCATGTCACAGCACAGTCCTTTGCCCTGACAAGAATTTACATAATTTTCAAACTAATGGTTTTTCTAAATTAGTAAAAATGTCATAAAGACAACTGAATGATGAGCTCCTAGGCCTTTTTTAAATGAATGAAAGGTACTGTTAAAAGTGAGAGGCAGTACTGTTCTAATGAACAGAGTATCATTACCAAGGAATGGTCTAAAATATCAGATAGTATTTTTGGGGTAGCAACAACAGTTCCCTCTCATTTTCTGGAATACTACTTGTCTCCAGTATAAGACAGGAAATAATTTTCTTCCCCAACATCTTTCATTATTTTCAAAAAAAGAATCAATATTCTTAATTTAAAATACTATAGCTCAATGCATGTTATAGAAACTTGAGTTTTTAAAAATATAGTATCATGTCTAACAATTTTCTGAACTACCATTCTGCATTTTTTGAAATGCAACATGCTTGCTTGACTCAGTAGGGAGAGGAAATGCCAAGGACTCATATTCAGTTCTCCTCCCTGTGGGATCTTCTTATCTCCCAACAAAAGCAAGGCAAGGTCTACCACAGTGTGAAAAGAAAAATCCAAAATCTGCCCATCGGAGTCACGTGGGGAGTTCATAGGTGAGCACACTGCATGCACATGGCCATTCTGGTCACCACAGAGGTGAGAACTAAATGTAAGTGTGTACGTAAGTACTGACTGCTTTCACTCTACAGCTTCACCTTTCAACTAGAGATTTTCCCCCGTCTGGTAACATTGGCAAGGAGTTCCCTGAGACTTAACAGCAAGCTCACCCCCCCAAACGGGTTCCCATTTATATCCTTAAAAAAGTATATTTGATCCTAAACTTGAATTTCAAAATAGAAGGGAAATTTTTCAATTTGTCATATTCTTTTTCCCAGAATGGAGCTTCAGAAAATTCTTTAGGGTAGTTTCAAAAGTTCATCAAAAATCACTTATGCCCTGGCTGGTAGCACAGTGGATAAGGTGCCAGCCTGAGAACCTAAAGGTCACTGGTTCAATTCCCAGCCAGGGCACATAACCAGGTTGCAAGCCAGGTCTCCAGCCAGATCAGTAGCTGGAGGCAGGCAAAAGGCAACCATACACTGATGTTTCTCTCCTTCTCTCTCTTCCTGTCTCTCTCTCTGGAAATAATAAATAAAATATTTAAAAATTTTTAAAAATCACTTATGATTTTAAATATTTAAGTAAAAATTGCATATGCTTTATTTATTTCGACTATTGCAAAATTTTGTTTTCACCTGCTGACCTCCCTGCATGAGGGTGCACCCTCCAATATGTGGAGTGCCACAGTGGTTCCAGGCAGGTGCCAAAACCGCCCATCTGCTGGTCCCTCCTGGTGAGGTTAAAAATAAATATATTAGAATTAATGAAATGCAGTATTAGTGCAGACGCACACAGTCTCTGAGCTTCAAGGAGCTTCAAAGCAATGCTGCAGATGTCTGTTTAGATGACAGGCACTGAGATTTAACTTGTTTACAAATGTCACAGAAGGTGACAATTGAAAACACTGTCTGGGTTATGAAGCAGAATAGTTACAACTTCAAAGTTCTCATTTCTGAACTAATAAATATAATAATTATAATAATGCTGTAGCTTATAAGAGCATCATCTACTAGAAATACTAATATGTGTCTGATGTCAACCCACAGCCTCATGGTAAGGCAGGCAGGCAGGACAGATGTCAGTTCCATTTTATGGACAGGAAACTGAGCACCTTAGTGTGGACAATAAAAAAAGAAGGGCAGGAAGTCCATTTCCTGCACCTGCTTACGTCACAGGATATCCAGGCAAGAGGGTTTTACAGTCTCTGGACCTCTCCATGTCCATAATAAAAACGGACAGCCCCTGAGGATTATCTGCCTATCCAAATGCATGCGAGTCAATAAATAAATAAATAAAAAGGATACTGCTTTATTTTCAATTCTTATTAAAACCACATCCTCTGCTCTTCCTGCCTCCCTTATCTCTGTAAGGTTCCTACCACCTTTTAATCAACCATATAACGTACACTTTCTTTGTCTGTATGTCTCCCTGACAAGAATGGAACCCCATGGGGGCTGGCATCTTTGCTATTTATGCATATATAAACTCTCGGTGCCTAGTGAGACATGGATGGGCACACACAAGGTAATTAGCGAATGTTTACTGTATGAATGGATTCTCCTTTTGTATCCCACACTAAGTTAATTAAAAATACAGTGAGTGGTACCTCAGTACTCATCATTATTTTGTTTCAGAACTTGTGACGAGTACCAAGTAATGAAGCATCGTGTGTGACTGATACAAGTTCCAGCAAGTGCGACAAGTCCTGAGCAAACACTGAGTGCTGAAATGCCTTTCTGTCAAAATGTGATGAGTACTGGGTTTGATGAGGTCTGAAACTGACGAGTATCAAGGTATGACTGTACGTACCATCATATATCTATCTGGAAGTTAAAATGGAAATGCCTAAATATTTTATAGGAGCAAACACAGATGCTAAATAAAATGAGGTTTATTTTAATATCAGAAAAAAAGGCCCTGGCTGGTGTGGCTCAGTGGACTGAGCACCGCCCTGTGAACCCAAGTGTCACTGGTTCAATTCCCAGTCAGGGCACATAACCAGGTTGCAAGCCAGGTCTCCAGCCAGGTCCGTAGCTGGGGACAGGTGAAAGGCAACCATACATTGATGTTTCTCCCCCTTTCTTCCTCCCTCCCTGCCCTTCTCTCTAAAAATAAAAAATAAAATCTTTAAAAAAAATTATCCATAGTGAAGGGAGGGGAGGAGTGAATAGGAACACAGATGAAGCCAGACTGCTGAAGTGCACCATGGGTTCACGGAAATCTATTATATTACTCTCTCCTGTGTGGGGTGTTAAAATGTTCTATGATTTAAAAGGGGAAGGGGGACTGTTCTTAATCCTAGTGGTTGTCTATGAGTTTTTTAAAGCCCAAACACTAGTGGCACAGGAACCAAACCGTGGTTGGAATTACAGGGTGTCATATAGAATAGATATGGATAAGCATGTGTGTGTGTATATATATGTATGTGTATACATGTTATATACATATATGACATTAAATAAACTATATTAACCACACATATAATATATATCATGTATGTATAGTGTGTGTGTATATGTGTGTGTGTTATACATATAAACTACATACCCTATTAAGTAGAAACTATAGGACACAGTACTCTTAGTGCCCTCCTTCTGACTTCATGCATGAATTGAGATGTGTCATTTAACCTCATACAATATTACTTTCTAAATGGAAAAAGTAGCACTTTGCTCTCTTTCTTAAGTGTAATGAAGATTACGTTTTAGAGTACCTGGAGAGGAGACTGGGGATCAGAAATATTCATCCTCAAGGAATCCTTGCTGGGTTTTAGATCATGACCTATTAAGCAGCCATGGAGTCACTGATCTTTTGACCTGACTTTTGGAAAGCCCTGGTATTCCCCTTAGATTTAATTTACTGGAAGCCACTCACATGGAGAGCTTTACAAAGGTACCATAATGTTTCCCAATTTTAAAAAAAATGGGTTCTTAGCAGAAAGAATAGCAACTGCCAGCGCTGGAGAAATGGGGAACTGGGCCTGGGGTTCTTTGGGGGTTTGTAGAAATGTCCTGGAATTGGACTGTGATGATGGTGGTACAAACTTGTAAATACACTAAAAGTCACTGAATTGTACACGATAAAAAGGCAGATTTTATGTTATGTGAACTACTACTCAATAAGAAAGAAAAAAAGGGGTTCGCAGGTGAATTTTTTTTAAGTTAACTCATTATTTGTTACTTTTCCCAAAAAATACTTCAAATAATCATTTGTTTTTAATTTTATGGAAGTTTTCCTTTCCCCTACCTAAATGAGATAACGGTCAGCTTAACGCAACCTGCAGTCAGCTCATGTGACTGCAGCTTGCCAATTCTGGTCATAAATGGGGAAGGAAGTATACTACTATGAAATTGTGGTGGCACCTACTAACTGCACCTTGTTAACATGGTTGGTGAAGTCCTGCCAGCTCTTGTATTTTAACACAGTTCCACGTTCATTTTTTTGCGATGCGAAACTTCCCTCTCCATTAAAGACACCTATCCTGAATTATCCCTGCAGAATTTAGGGTTTTAGCAAAGATTTGTGATATAACTCTAAAAGACTAATGATTTCTTTCTTCATCACAAGGGAAATTGAGTTTTGACAAGAACTTAGATTGCAACGCCATCCAATAATGTATTCTGATGCCTAATAAAACAATGAATACCAAAAAAAGTCTCCTATCTTAACCTTGCACAGTTTTACATGCCTATCTCCGGGGGCTTAACAAAAACAGACAGTGCGAAAACTAGAGGTTTAGGAACAAAAGAGGAGACAGAGGAATAAGTGCTCTCATCGCAAATTCAAACTTTAAAATAAAAAACTGACTGACAAGTGACAATTAGGTTTCTTTAAGCCTTTCTTACTGATATCTCTAACATTCACCAGTCGAGTCTTTCCATTCTATTAACTGTGAAGTCCACCTTTAAACTACGAAATCAGGAGTTCATAAAACTGGCCTGAGGCTGTATTATGAAGTTTGTCATTAAATTATTAGAAAATAGCAGTGGCTACTTTTTTAACACAGTGAATTACAAGCCAAGAGTTGTTCACTTTTTCCTTTTTTAACCATGGGTTCCCACTGATATAAAGCACCTTCTTGTTTTCATGAACTTTGTATAATCTTCTGCTAACCTTCCAAATGCATTAGATTTACTTCGGTAAAGCTATCGGTGTCTGATAGGGGCCAAGAAACATTTCTAGACAGAAAGCAAGGTAAGAGTGATGAAATCACCACAGGAAGCTGCATCCTAAATGTATGTGAATCCCACAGACCAAAAAGACACACCAACTAAGGACACAGCAAGGTTACGAATTCAAAATCAAACATGGTCAAGAGAAGACATCAGATCGGCATAGTAGGCCCATTTGAGAAAGATAAACAGTTATCAAGAGAAACACATCCAGAAAGATTGTCTAAAACCATGTGAACATCTCCAGATTTACTTTCTGATAATATAGAGTAGAAAAATCTATAAACCTTTCTTTTGCAAACTGGTGCCAAAAGATGTAATACCCAATGGCTGTTCTGTTCATGTGGGAGGGAGCCCCAAGAAGATAACTGTGCCCCCACCCCCCCCCAAAAAAAAAGCCCTAAAGCTGACTTGCTATGTGCAGAAGCTCAGTCAAGTGTCCCAAGCCCTGAAAGACTGGTGCTGTCACCATGCTGCAGGAGGGCAGATGCCCCAAGGACAAGGTTCTCCAGGTAAGTGGAGGATCTAGCTGGTAAAGATCACCAGGGCATTCACCGTGCATGACTAGAGGGCAGGAACTGCAGGGGACAGAGAGGTCACAGATACATGAGCTTCCACCCCTCCTCAAAGAGGAGTCAACAGAGAGCTACAGAGTACAAGAAGCCGAGGTAAAAAATTCAGAACACATCAATATGTGATTACATTCCTACCACTTTTGCAGATGACAGACTTTTAAAAAATTAGTTGTTTTACCTAACTGATTGGGGTAAAAGACCCAAATGTTTGCAGAATGAGAGACACAAACATTTCCAGCACCAGGGCTATATGACTCAGATACGCCTGCCCGCTGGAAGAAAATGCTTCAAGCACCAATTTTGCAGGGGAATGCTGCAAGCATAAAGCAGGTAAAACCCCACCAAAACACCCATGATTCTGTGACTGGGGCAGGTGAGCTGGGACAGCATTTCAGACTCAGAGGCTGCATCAGAAGTAGTCAGGGGATCAATAAAGCAGATTAGAAAGTTAAACTTTACCTGAAAGGTATGCAACTTTTTCCTTCAAAATTGGCAAAACATCCATCGCTTTCATTTCATCATTTTTTCGAAACCCTGAAATACAAAAGAAAGTAAAATTACTAGATTGCTTGAGTGACAGTTAATTTCTTAACCATTCCAACCAATGACAACATAGCAGCTTTCTTCACACCCATTAAATCAGCTCAGAAATATCACTTGAAAGCATGTGACTTCTGTGGAGGAAAGCCTCTGATCACAGAGCTACCATCTATTTTAATGTCAAGCAATGAATGACCTGCCCAGAGGCCATTTCTAATCATCAAAACCCGGTCCCAAAAGACAATATAAAATCAGTCCACATCATTTCAAAAGTCTTCATTTTAATCGTGTAGATTAATGTCAATACAGGCAGGTAAAGCAGCAACATTATGTTAAAAAAAAAAACAAAACCTGCTACTTGTGACGCACTAAAACCTCTAGAGGGAGCCCACTGCCTCATCCTATCCGACTTCAGTCTAAAAAGAGCTGGGGACTGGCCCCAGCTCCCTGTTGGCTCTGTCCTTCCAGGCTTTCTGGGTCATGCCCCTGGAGGAACGTCACCGGCTAATGTGGTAAGGTGGCCCAGTGCCGCCTGCTCCAGAGGGTGGCCAAGGCCCTCCTCTCACTGCAAGCCGACTCTCCCCACTGTCCTCAGGGCCTTAGAAGTCCTGCAAGGGGAAACCTTGCAGAAGAGACGCATGTGACAGGCAAGTTGGGCCAAGCCAATACCCTTCTAGGTAAAATGAATTCTTGTAGCCCAAAATGTCCAGCCAGCTCACCAGGGCGAATGCCCATGTCATTGAAGTTAGAGGTCAACACTATCCATGCTCCTGATAACAGCTCAGGATATCTGTCCTGGTGGTCTCTAGCAGAGGTCATCTAGGTTCAGGAATGCTGGCCGTACTCATCAAACCTAGTCACTCCGGTTATTGACAGAACAGGCTCTTAGAAAAAAAGACTGCTTCCCCATCTCTATTTTCCTGTTTGTTTTTGTCAAAATAGTATGAGAAAACATGCAAAATGTAAGTTTGGTAACACAACCAACGCAAACACGTAGACCTGAAACTAGAAAGTGAACAAATGGAGCTTCCACTTCACGTCTGTCTGAGTAGCTCCTATTGGACCAGCCCTGCCACACATTAATCTACAAACACAACTACCTGGCAGCACTGGGCAGTGAGAGGCCCTGGGGAGTGACCAAAAGCAGGGAGAGGCGCTTGGGAAAAGGAAATGACGTCAGATGCACTTCCCCTCCGAGGGCTTCAGGTCAGAGGCCAGAGCCCAGTCTAAACCACCGGGAGCTGCTAAAACAAGAATCGGAACGCAAAGAGCTCAGGGTGACCTCAGCTGCTAACTGGGAGGAGGAATCGGGGAAAAGAGAAGGGGGAGCCCCCAAACCACAGTATAAACTTGGGCCAAATCCCTGGCTGATCAGAGCCTCACATTTTTGCAGGTCAAGCTCCAAGCAGGCGAAGCTCTAAGCTAAGGACAAAGGATGGGATCAGGGTTGGAACTGCTGTCCACAGCAGGGGAGACAGAGTTTGCTGCCTGAGTCCAGCCAGGTTAGTAGCCTGATAAAGCAAGCAAGCGAACAACAAAAGCAGCACCCCTGGGAGGAATATAACAGAACCCGACCCTTACATTATCGCTCACAGAAGCAATGAATGACTAAATTAACGATGTGGCTTGTTTTCATGTAAATCTTTTCCATCCAGTATAATGGGATTAACAATGACAATCACCAAAAACTGCACAATGACACCGGGACACAAACCCTGATGAGGAAGGACTCAGGTCCAGGAGGCTTAGTGGGACTACCTGGCTGGTCACGAAAGGGCACCACACAACCTGCACCTCCAGGTCACCAGGCCGTTTTGCTTTCCAACACACTATGCTTAGTGCTGGCAACTTACCAAGTTTGTAAAGCAGTGGCTATTTATAAAAGGCAAAACAAGAGCCAAGAAGAGGTCTGCAATTTCATCCTTAAGCCTCCTTCAAATGTTGTGAATGGATGTAATCTAGTCTCAGCAACCCACGGCCAATCACTGGGTAATTCACTGACTGTTCCTACAAGATTGATTACATCGATTCTATTTGAGGTGGACACAGGTGGCAGTAGGGCAAATGCAGAGAAATCAGGTCCCACCTCAGTTCTCAGGGAGACAAGCTTTGTAAACCCATAGAATAGAGTAAGGCACAGTATGAAAAGTTCCATAAGTAGCACAAAGCTAGGGGACCCAGGCAAATGTAGAAGCCAGAAATACTGGAAAGGATTAAGCCTTACCTGTAGCCCCCACCCTACAGGGATTTGAAAAGGATCCCCCTTCTGTTGCTACTGGATAAGAGAAGGCATGCTTCCCAGCGTTCGTTCCCACAAGACCAGGCCCACAGGTGCCCTGGCCAGGACACAGCAAAACCCACCGGGAAGCACCACCACAAACTGTAGTCCTGGACTCCTGGACTCCAGAAACAGGAGCCCCACCTATGCAAATGGTTCCCTTTCACACAACCCTCAACAAGGAGAATGTCCTAGTCCCCATGCTGGTACCTCAAAAGAGGACTGTGTGGCTTCTAAATTATAACTATGCCTGACAATTGCTGATGACTCTCTGAACCACGCCTATGTATTAATACCCCTGATGGCGTAAATGATGAAAGTGACAGCTGCCATGTTCCAGGAAGATATCATACTGATGTGAAAAGATGGTGAAGAAAAAAAATTAACAATAAAAATTTCAATTTTCTACATTCCACTATAAGCCACAAACTCACTCCCATTTACCTTCAGCTTCTTAAAACTGAGGTTACATTAGTCTATCACCTCCTGAATTTCTCCCCTAAAAAACTCAGTCTTTCAGCCCTGGCTGGTAGTACAGTGGGTAAGGTGCCGGCCTGCGAACCCAAAGGTCACAGGTTCGATTCCCCAGCCAGGGCACATAACAAGGTTGCAAACCAGGTCTCCAGTCAGATCCGTGGCTGGAGTCAGGTGAAAGGCAACCATACATCAATGTCTCTCTCCTTCTCTGCCTCTCTCCCTTCCCCTCTTTCTAGAAATAATGAAATAAAATCTTTAAAAAAAAAAAACACTCAGTCTTTCTATAGAGGAAGAAAAGCACATGAGTCAATGGCTAAATTGGTGTTGAAATGTGTTATACTTGTATTATGATACATGTATATGTCCAAACACAAGCTAGAAGATATATTCTAAACAGCTTTCCCACAATGTTTTTGTTGAATGTATCACAAGAAAAGAAATGTTAATGTTATTAAAACTGTTAATTAATGTTTTATAAACAGAAAAAAATAGGGGGAGAAAGCAGAAACATAAAACTAACCACACACAGAAACTGAGTTTGTGGCTATTATGGAGATCAGTTCAGCATTACTTTGAATCGCATTTTCATTTTTCAAGGACCCCCAATAAGCAAAAGACCGAGGAAGTATGCACACATAGTAAATAAAGTTAGATTAAATACACCATGTAACTTTCAACTAAAAGCAGGAAGAACTCAGCCTTGAAGAACTACTTATGAAAACTGAGCATGTGACTATTAAAAAAATAAATTACAAAGAAATGGTTCCTGTGCTGTTCCACTGATTCTAGATTATACTACAGATAACTCCTACTGTCTTCTTTCCTCATGCGTTAAAGGATCTAGCTATGGTTCCTAAACTTTAGGAACAAAGGCATAGGCTCAATGACTATCCCAGGAAGCACACACCTCTCCTGCCACACCCACGGAGAGGGAAAGGAACAGCAAATGTCATCCTGGAGTGATACTTCTGAGATCACAGACCACATCTTTGTGCCACAGAGCAGGATTTCACTTCTAAGTATCACCAAGGGAATCTGAAAGTGCCAATAATATGTGGAAGGGGATACCACCAAGAAACTTTTAAAAAACTAGAAGAGAGGGTAGGTGGGGAGGGGGACAGAGGGGAGTAAAAAAGGGATGGATATAATACAACAACAAAAAAATAAAAAAAAAAAAAAAAAAAAAAAAAAAAAAAAAAAAAAAAAAAAAAAAAAAAAAAAAAAAAAAAAAAAAAACTAGAAGAAAAAGGGTAGAAAAAGAGCAACTTGAAGCAGCCTTGGTGCTTCTGCAGTCCCACTGTGCCTTCCAGGCCCCATGCTAGGGCCACGACTGCCTTTCTCACCATCACTCCTTTTTCATTAGGCAAGACTTTCTTTGGGACTTCCAATCAAGATGCAGGCACAGGGAGACAGGCTTTGTCTCCTCAGGCGCCCATAGGGAAAATTAAAACTAGATCTCAAAGCAAATAACACCCAGAACCATGAGAGAAATGAGCTGTAGTGAAGTCCAACAACCAAGGATTTAAAGAGGCCACACTCATGCAGACAGATAGTGGCAGGCAGAGCCATGGAGACGTGAGTAGAGGCACAGAGACATGCTATGGTGCAGAGAGGTGGTGACAACAGTGGCATGGAGGATCCCACATTCACATATGGTAAATAAAAACGGGGAGGGATACCTTGGGAGCAAGCAATTCCAGCCCTGGGTTAGGCCACATAGCCCAGGATTCCAGCACCAGGAAGATAAATCTCCCTAACTTCTGGCTGTTGGAATAGCAAAGAAAGCTGCAGGATTCAGAAGACTTGGCTTAAAAGACCTGCATAGTCTTAGAACATACTCACCCATCCACTCCATCCAGGGCAACAGCTGGAAAAGTGTCAGTAGCCTTCAGGGATTGGTTGAAGTGACTAGAAATGGGGCAAGTGCCAAGCAAACACCCAGAAGCCAGGCAGTGGTACTGTCCCCTCTCTGAGTCCTCCCCACCGACAAAGTGGTGAAGTGGGTTGTCCTGGCCTGGCAATTACCTAAGGCTCTGCCCCACACAATTTACAGGTACCATTTTTACAATAAGCTACCCTATTAAGACTGAGAGTCAATGCAGTTCTACCTAATACACAGAAACAAACACAGGGAGACTGCCAAATTGAGGAGACAAAGAAATATGGTCAAAATGGAAGAACAGAATAAATACCCCCCAAAAAGAACTAAACAATGTGTCAGATGCAGAGTTCAAAACAGTAGTAACCAGAATGCTCAAAGAATTCACTGAGTGCAGCAACAACATAAAGGAAGAAATGAAGGTTACACTAAGTAAAATAAAGAAAAATATACAGGGAACCAACAGCAAAGGGGGATTCAAATCAACAATTTAGAACAAAAGGAAGAAATAAGCATACAACCAGAACCGCAAGAAGAAACAAGAATTCAAAAAGGGGGTGGGGGGAAGAGTATAAAAACCTACTGGACATTTCCAAATGTACCAACATCCATATCATAGGAATGCCAGAAGGAGAAGAGGAAGAACAAGAAATTAAAACTTGAAAAAATAATGAAAGAAATGTCCCCTAATTTGGTGAAGGAAATAGACATACAAGTCCAAGAAGGACAGAGAATCCCAAATAAGTTGTACCAAAAGAGGCCCACACCAAGACACATCATAATTAAAATGCCAAAGGTTAAAGAGAGAATCTTAAAAAACAACAAGAGAAAAGCAGAGAGTTATCTACAAAGGAGTTCCAATAAGACTATCACCTGATTTCTCAAAAGAAGCTTTGCAGACAAGAAGGGAATGGCAAGAAGTATTCAAAGTGATGAAAAGCAAGGACCTACAACCAACATTACTCTATCCAGCAAAGCCGCCATTTAAAATGTTTCCCTGACAAGGTAAAGCTAAAAGAGTTCATCATCACCAAGCCATTATTATATGAAATGTTAAAGGGACTTATTTAAGAAAAAGATAAAAACTATGAACGTTAAAATGGCAACAAATTTACAATTATCAACAACTAAACCTAAAAACAAAACAAAGCAAAAAACAAGCTAACAACCAGAACAGGAACAGAATCATGGATGTGGAGATCATTGAGAAGGGGGAGGGGGGGTGCAGGAAATAAGAAGCATAATTGGTAGGTACAAAATAGGGGGATGTGAGGAACAGTATAGGAAATGGAGAACCTGAAGAACTTTGCATGACCCATGGACAGAAACTAAGGGATGGGGGTTGGGGGAGATCACTACAGAAAAGTGGGGCAAAGGGGAAAAATTGGGACAACTGTAATAGCATAATCAATAAAGCATTTTTTCACAGCAATTCAAAAGAGGTAAGAGGCCAAAGTCAGAGGACATTTAGTTGTACTCATTTCTTGAATTATTGTATATACTTTTTAAATTACACAGAGCTTATAATGAAGTGCGCAAAAAGACAGATGGGTCTTGTTACAATTTAGGGTATATTTTGCTACCTGAGACAAAGAAATCAATGTGAATCTTAATAAAATGCTAGCTTCAGGAGACCAAGAACACAGCCCAGATTGCAGTCAGCCCAGGATCATCCACTGGTACCTAAAAGGCATGCATCAAGTGCTCTTTTAAACCAAATCTACAAGGAATTTGATCAGAATGTTCACATGATAACATCTGCTATTACTCTAAGATCCTGAATTACTATTTGTTGAATATCATTTGGGGAAAAGAGCTTGGGTTAAAAATCAAATTTTATCATTGTTAAAAAAGCAGATAGTGCTTGATGATTTCATTTCCTCTGCCTGGTTTCAAATCAACACAATGCCTTTTCCTAACACAATTTAATTTGAATATTTAGAGGTTTTAATCTATTCACTTGAAAAGTCTCAACTCCAAGGTTCAGCATGGTATTTTACCTCCCAAAATTGATTCTGTAATCACCTTTAAATTGCTATTTGGTTCAGCAGCATGTCACTGTCAGAAAAAATTTAAACTGCTTCTTCCAAACTGTTTTTATTTTTTTTTAATGATAATCACTATGTTGTCCATAAAGAAGTAGTCTTTTCTTCCTCTTTCTGTAAATCAGCTTATAAGCCATAAGATGGCTGTTCTATTCCCTAGTGTATCCCAGATACCCAGGATAGAGCCTGGTACAGCATGGTCAATAGACCTAGAATGGCTAAATGAATGAAAGAACAAACATCCTCAGTTTCTTATCCCTGAACCCCTATCCAATCACCCCCATGTTCCTCAGCACTTTCTATTTTAGGTTGTGAAACATAAGCTCTGTTGTCCAGATGGCCATTCCTATAGTATGATTTATAAGAAGGGAAATTAACCCCTCCCCTAGAAGGAAATATTCTACAAGTCATCATTCAACAATGGAAAATCTTTTAACTGAATCAATGGTCTGAAACTTCAATTACCTAATACTTCATTGGTCAAATCAATTTTTCATTTTTATCTTGAGACTCTTAAGAGCTGTACTGCTACTGTTGACAAACACCTTTTGAAGTGAATCACTGTGACAAGAATGTTCACTCACTTGGTCACTTCCTTGGCATTAGATTTAAGAAAGAAAAAAAAAGAAAGAAAGAAAGAAAGAAGAGAAAGACCAACAAACACCTTCCCCTCCATTTTTTTTTTTAATTTAAGAAAAAAAAATCACCATGGAAGTATGCTCACAATGATAAAAGCTATTATGTAGACCATTATTCTACAGGATGGTTACTTTTTTACATTGTGGTTTAAAACTTTAAGATGAAATAAATCAAATTAAAAAATGAATCAAAAAAAATTTTTAATTTCAACTAAAACACAGGTTAATTTCATAGCCCCAAATTTCTCCCAGATACTAGTAATAACCATAGTTGCTTCTTGATATCTGAGCTGAACAAAATGAACTGGTGCCTTGTTCTAAACTGTGGGCCTGCCCCACCTCTCTGCCTCATCTCTCAGGGACTGTCTTCTAAGGCAATCCCCAAGACCAGCTGTGCTCCGCATTCAGTTCAGAAACCCTGTCAGCTGTACTAAATAGACAGAGAGTGAAAGAAACCGAAAAAAATTTTTTTATAAAAACACAGGTTGTAGCAGTAATAAAAATGTTAATAAAGAAGCATTTTGAAACAAAAAGGAACATTAACTGGTAAGCTGGAAGGCTACTATTTGTACCAAGTCTTGGTAGTAATTACCAAATTATACTCATCAGTTCATCTAAGTGAAGCGGGCTCCACGCACCCCAGAACACAAAGAGCAGGGTGATAAATCTCTGCATCACCGGCTCCGCGCATGCGCATGCACCAATAGAGGTGACGTCACCCCTTCCAGGCAGGGGGTCCGCAGTTCCGACTCTGGACCTCTCTCCCGCAGTGCCTGCAGGATTAGTCACAGATCACAGGGGGCTGCAGTCTGGGGCCCAATGTTTGTGCTATTAAGGGGTTTAGTAGGGCAACCATTCAGACCAGCGTTTCATAGGAAGGAAGCGTTTTAAAAGTAGCCTGGATCCTCTATGAAAATGTTTTAAGAGGACAAAGATGGCTTATAAATCAAATGGTTTAAATATCCTTTTTACTAACAAATAGAAAATTAAAAAACACAACGCTTTTATTATTTTACACAAACATAACTATACTCCACACATACACAATATTTATAAAATGCATATAAAGTGAACTAAGTACTTATATCAATAATATGGACATCACAAACCACCACACAGAAATATAAATGGGGTTTCATGGTACAGCATTATAATTTTTACTTAGAATCTTTATGGTTATAACAACTGTCAGACTAGCTGATTTATTCTTTCACAAAATTTGAGAAGCAACTGCCTGTAACATCATAACTTCAGGGAAGAAAAAGCAACATAAGTTTGATTCAAGGAGTTAAGGCATTTTAACTTAAAATAGACCTGGTTTTTAATGTCTTGAGCACAAAACACAGAAGACAAACCAAAATAACCAAAAAAGACCATACCAAAAAAAAAAACAAAAAAAGTCTTAAACTATAACATATACTTTAATATAAATAAGGCAATATGTAGAATTAACTTTTAATGATTTCGTTATGTATTAACTATGCATTAGAAGTTAATTTAAAAACACAACTCAAACCAACATAAGAGAATAATTCAATAGCCAAAGAAAAAGTATTATAAAAGGGGATTCTACCTTCTCATGGTCCCATAAATCAAAACAGAATCAGGTGCCCAGATGTGCCATTCATCTCTGCATCCCCAGGGACCAACAGGAGGCTAAGCACAGACAAAACTTACTCTCATGTTTGCCTAATGCCGAAAGAAGGAATGCATCCATCTATCTGCGCTGGAAAGCCTGTCAAAAGGTGCCTCTAGGGGAGGCTCACCCAACCTACACTCTAAGAACCTTGTCACCCCATCCTAAGCTGGAGGCATGCACGCATACACACTCACACTCACACTCACACACACACACACACACGGTTCTGTGATGCTGACCTACTCAAAAAAAGATTTTCTTTACTCAAGAAGCAGCTTTCTCAGGAAAGCTGTGTAGAAACTTAATTTGTTATCAAATGAACCACAGTGATACAACTTATACAACCAAATCAAATGATCTGATGGCTAGCAGATCAACCTAGGTTCACAGCTAAAACAAACCTTGTTTAATCATTACATCAAACATTTCATACATGTTATCACCCTTGTCCTCTATCAAATAAGAAAATAAAAAATTCTAATGTCCACATGTAATTCAATACAGATCACAATCATATTCTGTAAAATTAAAAGCTATAGTTCTTTTATTTTATACAAATAACTTTTAATTATTACACAAGGTGCAGAAAGGTTTTCAAGTACATACTAATATAAATTAGTGATATTAAAACTCCTGTGTTCACAGACTTGACCTGCATTGGTGGCTTGAATATAAAATATAATCTTGGGCCTTTTTTGAACTCAGTCTGTTTAGAAAATCAACATACAGCACAGTTCTATGCTACAGGTACTTAGCATGGAAAAATCAAGGCCAGAGGGATCAGAATAGGGATGTCCTAGAAGATACAGAAACTGTGGGTGGGGTGAAAAAGGAGGAGACAAGTATGGTGGGTCTTGACTATATACCTGGAAACTCATCATTAGAAAAAGGCATCAAGAAGAAGAGGGCACCTGCGTGCCTATGGTACAACCATCTCCCCCTAAATAACCCTGCTTGCATCCTTGTCCCCTCAAACCTGCAGGTCCCAGCCCAGTAGCTGGCCCCACAAACCACCCACCCCATGGCCAAACCATGAACTGGGGCTTCTTCCTGCCTGCCCTCCATCCTCTCGTGTACTCTTGCAGACTCTATGATCTAACTGGCATGCCATGGCTGCCTGCCCCCCAACCCCGGCCAACACCTCCCTTGTGTGGGTTACTCTAGCAATCTTCTAATGGATGTTCATCTGTGATTCCCTCTCATCCATTCGGCCCCTCCCCTAAACACACATTCCAGCCCTCACCAGTGTAGCTCAGCTGTGGTTGGGAATAACTCTGCCAACCAAAAGGTCATAGGTTCAATTCCCAGTCAGGGCACATGCCTTGAGTTGTAGGTTCAGACCCAAGTCAGGGTGCTGGCAAGAGGCAACAAATCAATGTTACTCTCTTACATCCATGTTTCTCTCCCATTCTTTCTCCCTTCCTCTCTCTCTCTAAAATCCATTTTAAAAGAAAAAAAGAAAGAAAGAAACACACATCCCATCATTTTACTTATATAAAATTCTTCAAATAAAGCCCAGACTCCCTGACATGGCACAAAGTCCATCCTGCTCAGATGCCTGCTAACTAAGTGCCCATTCATCACCCTCTCCCCACCCCACCCCAAGAATTCCCATCACCCTCAGGTAACTCATTCCCTCGCTCACATGCTACCCTCCCTCCCACATGCTTGAAACACCCCTCACCTCCCTACACGCACATGTTCACACACATGCCCATTCTTCACAACTCCCCTGAAAGACTCAGATGAGACTTGTTGCCCCTTCTGTGACACCCCCACTGTGGGATCGATCCCTCAACCTAAACCCCCATGGCACCCACATCCTTATCCCATTGCACAGTAGTTATCTAAATACACATCAGTGCCCGCCCCCTCCCCGAGAGCTCCTTGAAGGAAGCTCTGTGTCCTGTGTCTACCTGTATGGCACCAATGGCTGCGTAGCCAGGTGCCATGGCCCACAGTTAGAACAGCATCTCCAGCTTGTTATACCTTGAGGTGCACGTGCTTGGAGCAGTGGAAAGTTTTAAGTGCGCAAAGTACCCATCTAAGCACAGCCAGCCAGAGCCACGGCTGCACACGCTCATTCTGAGGGGGCCACGCGACTGCATTAACTGTCTGGTGCATTCGGGGACTAGTACGTAAAATTACATTTAG
>PVIW01000161.1:490251-728149 GCA_004026585.1 Noctilio leporinus
GGCCTGCAAACCCAAAGGTCGCAGGTTCGATTCCCCAGCCAGGGCACATAACCAGGTTGTAAGCCAGGTCTCCAGTCAGGTCTGTGGCTGGAGGCAGGTGAAACGCAACCATACATTGATGTCTCTCTCCCTCTCTGCCTCTCTCCCTTCCCCTCTTTCTAAAAATAAAAGAAATAAAATTCTTTATCATACATTTAAAAAAAAAAAAATTACATTTAGATATCTGTTATCTGTACCTGAAAGTAGGAAATGTTGACTTCGGTGTATTTACAATGTAAGTAAAACTTATTTTTCTGCCCCAGCCACCCTCCCCAAAATACATACTTAATTACGGCACGTGTCTGACGAGAAGAGTAGGCTGTGCTTTGGGAGAAGGGCATTTGGTGGCTCCGTGTACCACCTCCTCCATCACCAAGAGGAATGCGGAAACCACTTTTAACTGAGTTATTTCTCTTTGGATTTCATTCCAACGTAAACTCACTAGAAAGATGGATCTTTGTAACAACAAATAATTTGGCAGAGCTTCCTACCCGCAAAAGCCCAGAGCTGGTGTGTTTAATCTCTGGCCTTCGTGGAGGGCGTATTTACACCTGGTGCCCCAGAGAGTTCCCCCCTGGTGGCATGCTCCTGGGTTTGGGGAGCTTACAACCCAGAACAGAACAAAACCCATGTGAGACCAGCAGTGGCCTTTAACAATGTATGTATGTGTAGCAAGCAAGGTCCAATGGGCAAATGTCCTGCAAATACATTTACTATATATAAAAGTAGATACTGCAGTGATGAATTAGACAAATTCATCTAAGAGGATTAGGTTTGCCACTGAAAATTTGTATCAATCATAGGCACTAAAATTAAGTCCCATTTCGAAAGGGTTGGAAAACCGTTGCTGTAGAGGTCAAAGCCACAAAATACAAAGTAAATTAGTAATATAAATCATGTTTTCAAAGATTAACACTGGTGTTTTAATCATTAGAAACCCACTTGGTAGCTTAGATACAGCTGTTCTGCCTCAGTTGTTCAGTTAACCTACTTTGACCATTTTCTTCATGTGTTTCTGAATTACCAAAAATACACTGCGGCACACCTGATGTCCAGGACACAAGCAGGAGCGAGCTCAGTCCTGTCAGCCACGTGTTCACTGGTCGGCAGAAGACAGGGCCTGGAACAGCACCAGGACCCCAAGAAGAATGATTCTGTCACCGCTAAGCAAGGATGACAACAAAAAGTGCTGCTTTATACCTCGTTTGTTTTCAGGTTGAATTCTGAGCACAGCTTACAGTGAAGATTGAAGTTTTCTTCCAAAACCTGTGTTGGGCATAACAAGGTTTGACTGTTGCACAAGTACGTTCGCTCTGTGGCCCAGCTGCGGGGAGAAGCCAGCAGACTCCGGTCACAGGTAATGTGACCTGTTTTCAGACTACACCGATGAGGGCAACCTCGGCCTTGAAGGCTGGCTGGCTGGCCGGCAAGGCTGAAGCAGCTCCTTTTGCTGGGCTCACTGGAGTTGCTGCCGTCCTGCCTTACCCTCATTTCCCAGCAGGGGAAAGAGTCTAGTAAAAAGGGCCTATCATTTACCTTCCTATTGAATTTCTAGTAAGAAATTTAAGAAAAAGGGCTGAGAAAAGTAATGTATCTGCTGATGTGAACCACAAAAAGAAACTCATTTCCATTCTTTCTACCTCTCCTGTCACCTCAAATTCCCTTCTTTACCCATACAGTAGGTTTTTAAAATTCTGGTTACAAAGGTGTTTATTATCCCAAATAATTTAGATATAGGGATGGGAAAACAAACTTTGGTATAAAAATGGATTTAATGTGCCCTGACACCTCTTGCACTTGGTATTTTTATGCGCATTCACTGACAAAGAGACAAATGCAAATTCACACAGTGAAGACGGTGGGAACCCTCTGGGAGGAGAGGGACGCTAACTGGGAAGGAAGTCACTGCTGGGGACCTGCTGCCCTGGGGAGACTGCCCGACCACACAGCCCGCACCCTCACTTCAAGGCCACAGTGGGAGCTCACCGGGCAAAAGCCAGCACGGGCCAGGGGGACATGCACTCGGGCAAGGCTGTGACCCTCACGGGAGGTGAAGAGACTCCAGCGTGTGGCCACATAACTCACCGCCCCATCTGGAAATGTGCTGATACCAAGGGCTAAGATGACAGGTGTCAACTGGGCTTCTCCTGCTTGCTATGGGGTCCCTGCAATAATAAATAACCCTGGAAAGGGAAAGGGAGAGAAGAGGGAGGGGACAGATCTACCCCTGCAGGCCGATTTCTGTAGACTTGCCCTGCAGCACCCAAACCAGACTGCCTGAGACCCAAAGCTGGGGAATCCGTTTTCCTTTCTTTAATCCCCCAACTGCTATATCAGTATTGTTTCTACTAGGAATCCCAGGTAACATTTTCCTCCCCAATTAGCTCAGTATAGAAATGCAAATAGCCTTGCAGTGAGGACATCCAAAATAAGGTGTGGGATACTCAGCCTCCAGTTTCCCCGCCTGCAGGACCCCTGCAGTATCTGCACAGCGACCTAAATTCACCTTTCAGCTGGGTGCTTATGACATGCAGGAGATGACACAGGGTTCCAAGGGAGAGAGGGCACAGGTACAAGGGTTGAGGAGAGCGATTCACACCTCACTCCCAATAGCACTCATTATACAGACATCTACCGGAAGCGGAAGCGACAGTGCCCTGACTCAACCAAAACTCTCCATCCAGGTACAGGTCTGTCTAATGCCAGCCTGGGCCAGAACCTCCCAGCGGGAAACCACAGGGAGGCTCTGAGAACTGAATGGCAAACAGCACCTAGCACACTAATGGTTATTGCCACTGACATCTGAGGAAACAGCTTATTCTTGGATGTATATATTGGGCGAGTGCTTTAAATAAATGAATTTGGGGAAATTTTGCCCATTTATCTGCAATTACTGCATTCTATAAGGAGATGCATCTTGACTTGGGGGAAAAAAACCCAGAATGAAGACATGTGATTACTGTCAAAAGCTACAGGAAAAAATACTTGTTTTTTTAAATCACAGCCATAATAGATTAACCTTGGCAATTTCCTTCTTCTGGGGCGGACTACATATAATTTAAGGAACTAAAAGCCTATTAAAAATCACAACACTCATGTGCCTGAGAGTTTTCAGTGGTTTATCCTGACCCCTTGTCACATTCTCACCCAGGGGCACCCCATTTGCCCCTAAGCATTCCTGGGGCCCATCTATGCAAAGGGGCAAATCAGAACATAACTAATCAGAAATGATACAGAAAAGACAAAAACTAATCTGAAGGGAACAAATGTTTTGGACAAACACCCACCTCCTCCCATTAAAATGGTGGCAACAGAAGCTTTAAGGACCCCCCAAAGTACTCCCTTTCTGGCAGTGTTTCACTCACACCCCTCAGCGGTCAGAAGCCCACCCGCTGGTGTAAGGCTGGCTTCCTTCTCTCCTGCCCTGAGGCAGGAGGGGCAGGGGATCACCGCTGTGCTATTCCTGGCAGCCTTAGCAGCCAGGCCTTGAGCGAGCTCTTAACCCCTGGGCCTGGTGAGGATGCCAGGATGAGCTGCTCTGCTGCCCAGAGGGCAAAGGGAAGCTGGCTCCCCAGTGCACGCGGGGGAGGGGGGGGGTGGGGGGTGCTCCTGCACATGCCCGTGTCCATTAACTCTGGGAGGAGGTCACACTCCACCTCAATGAAGCCACCTGGCTCAATCAGGCCTCAGGCCAGAAGGCACAGGCAGACCACACACTCCCTCCATCTGCATCTTCCACATTCAATTGTCTTTAGTATTCGGTGGATTCTTGATCTACTAGATAAACAAGAGCAAACATAATTTTCCCACTCTGCCTGAAATGGATAGCTACTTGAGCTGTTCAACGAAATGCTGGCCTTGGTACATGCACTGCCCCTGGCTGCCACACCTGCTTCCCACTCTAGTGAAGCAGAACTTATTTGCAAAAACATTTTAAAGTGATGAAAACCTCAGTCTTCCTCCTTCGTTCCTTGGGAGAGCAAGCCCAAGAGGCTCTGTAGTTCTGCTGACAGCGTGACACCAGTCACCATGCAACGGCACCTCAACACCTCACAGCTGAAGAGAACAGGTGGGTGCCAGTATAGTAAATAACTTCTAAGAGCCCTGGTGACTTTAAATATCCAATTATTCATTTTATGGTAAAACAAAAGGGCTCTTCAACTTTTCTAATTCTTTCAGCTCCTCAAAGGAAAGCCCAAGCACAAGAGGCCCAGACAGAAAAGAACGTGTTGGTCTGCACGAAGGTGTGTTGTGTGCGTCACATACAACATTTGAAACCACCAAGCTATTTAAGAACCAGAAAGCCACCAGCACCTGAGAGGCCTTCTCCACACCCTGCCTGATGGTACCCACCTCCTGGCTCCAGACATAACCATAGACCGACTTTCAGGATGAACATTTCCTTGCTGTTCTTTGTAGTTTGGCCATTTATGAATCTGCTTGCCTTTGAGAGCTTCACAGGAACAGAATCATACTACATGCCTTCTCTTGTGGCTTGTCTCAGCGTGGGGTGTAAATCTACAATGGCGTCCACAATGAGCTATATTTAATGCTCTAAGACTGTACCACAAACGCATTCATACAGTCTTGTTCATGGACACTTGCTCTGCCTCTCATTTTTGCTATTATAAGTGATGCTGCCATAAACGGCCTTGTCCACCTATGAGACACACTTCCAGTGCCTCTCTCGGCCTGGGGCTGAGTTCACACACCTTCCCCAGGTTACGAGATGATGCCAAATTATTTCCCCAAATGGCGGGACTCTGAGTGCTCTCCAGAGTTTGCAGTGCCTGCCAGGGGTGTTGATATGCTTTTTAAAGGAGGCAACCATCGGGTAAGTTTTACCAAAATGAGTTAAAGAAAACAAAAGTAAGCATATTAATGGGCAAGAAATTCGTTTAAAATTAATTTGGGGGTCCAACACCTCTCTGAGCTAACAGAACAATAAACCAGATTTCACATTTCACCCTGAAACTCTGACATGGAAAGAACAGGATACCCCAGATGTTTCCCCTTCTATTTCCATCTCAACTGAGTTCCCCTACTAGTTCCTCCTATTTGAAACTCCTAGCAGCCACTGCCAAAAAGGAACTGCTCCGGAGACCTGTGGAAACTACGCCCCTAACTGCCACAGGGCCTGTGTTCTAAAACTCGGTGAGTAAATTCGTTGTGACTCCATTTCATGCAAGGATTTCCCCAAGGCATAATGCTTCAGGTTATTCTGAGGGTCTCAGGGGTGCCCACAAACGCCTATTTAATACACAATGACTCACTGATGCTACTGGCATGGATTAGAGCAGAAACAGGGAGGAGGAGGAGCAAGACCACAGTTCAAACCTTCCTGACTTCTCCAGAGAGGAGGGAGCCAAGGCGTCGGGCAGGGAGCTGCCCCTCTCCCGCACCACCTCCCACCTGCACAGTCCCCCTCCCGCAGGCTCCTCCCCCTGCAGCCTACCTGAGCGCTGAGGCAGCAAGCAGATCGCAAAGCCATTGGTCTCAAGACCCCCTCACGCCCCTAAAACTGAGTATCCCAAACAGCTTTGGTCTCTGGGGGCTCTTCCTGTCATCTACTCCTTCTACCCATATAGTATCTAGATACCTAAAATGGACACCTACAATATTAAAAATGGAAATTGAAGATTAATTTCTTTAAAAATAATATTGTGTGAAACCCATGACATGTTAACAATAATACTTTCTTTTTAAAATATCAGTATTTCAAAAGGAATCAGGAAGAAGGCTGGCACTGTCTGACACTTTGAGACTGGCTTTAATCGAAATTCTCGTATCATATCTGCTCCTGCCTTCAATTGCGTGACGTCATTCACGCCCCGCGCAGCCACGAGAAAACATCACAACACCTGGGGAAGAATGAGCACAAGAAAAGACTAAGACTTTATAGAAGGTTCTTGAATAATGCCATTTTATTCAATACTGTTCGTTATAATGTTGATGAGATACCTTAGTCACCTCTTGCTTGTATCAATTAGCCTATGGTAAAATTGTTTTGTTATACTTTGTTTTACTTAAAGTTGAAGAACTTGTGAACATCAAGTGAGGACTGACTGTATTTGCCTACTGTGAAAACAGCTTTAACTCCTAGATCCCCTGAAAAGTTCCTGGGGAGCCCAAGGGATCCTGGGATACACCTGGAGAACCATTGCCCTCCAGCAATGCTCCTCAAATGCTTTTCCTCAAGAATCAAAGAATTTTATGACATGCCACCAATCACATTATAAATGTATTAGAGCACTAGTGTATTACGTAACTCCAAAGAGGCATTTGGAAATCAATAAGCTGTAAACAAACACCTATGGAAAGCTTATGGCGTTTCTTCCACACCCAGGAGGTCCCAGCGCTCA
The DNA here is from genome assembly GCA_004026585.1 of Noctilio leporinus. NCBI lineage: Eukaryota > Metazoa > Chordata > Mammalia > Chiroptera > Noctilionidae > Noctilio > Noctilio leporinus. Next base: position 496,653 of record PVIW01000161.1, read on the forward strand.
CCCCTCTGGTGAACATAGAGCCCTGGCCCCCTGGAAGGAGCGTTTCCTTTTCTTCACTAATGCTCTGCTGGGTCCCATGAGAAAAATGGTGATACAACAGGGCAGTGCGCCAGGGACTCAAAATCATGCTGATGTCAAGGATGTTTCCTTGGTCAAACAGCTGCTTATGATTTCGAAGGCTGGCTCCCCAGTGAGGCGAATGGGAGTGGTGTGCACAGATGGCTGAACCCCAAGCCCAGACGCCTGGAGTGTTCAGACCAGCCTTACAGGAGTGAGCCCCAGGGGTCAGCTCCCCGCTCTGCACCCGTTCCCCTCCACGGGCCTGATGGACGTGGGGCAGGCTGCATGCCTGACCACACCTGTCCGATGCAGAACCTCTGCTCTTCAGGGACTCTGCCTCTGGGTTACAAACAAAATACAGTAAAACCCTTGACTGGTTCACATACAGGCAACCCAGTCTTAGTGGTGACACGTAGATCTGGAAAGGGCAGTATTCAAGGAATGTTCAAGGAATGGTTTGACTTGTTTCTTGAGCTCTCTTGTCATCTTTTTGTGGTTTCTACAAGAGGTGGCGACAGAAAATGTAGGGTGTCCCTCGGGGGAGAGGCCACCTGGAGAACCCACCCTGCTGCAGGTTGAATACATAATGTTTCAGTCAAGGCAGAAAAGGTGGGCTGAGGACAGGCCAGGCTCAGACTTACGCAGGGGCAGGAGGGATGGTGAGAAAAGACTAGATGTAGAACAACCACAAACGGAAAAGCAATTAGATCTGTCAACTGCCATGATGGAAAAGCAACGGCTCTGACAAGTTGAAAATGTCTCTGAAGAGTCTTGCACAAAAGATGCTTCATTTTTAATGAGACAAAATCTTGACACAAAATTTACCACAACTGAGTATTCCATCAGGAAGTGACCTTTTCCTTTTGTAAACAAGTATAAAGAAAGCCAAACTGGTATTTATTTTTATCTCCAAGTCTTATTTTATAAGATCTGGTTAAGGCTAAAAATACAATAGCTTGGGAAGGACATCTTTGAAAGGTGGCTTCTTCCGAAGCCTGCGCTGAGGCTTCTCTGCCATCTCCCAGGTTGGCCAGGTGGGGTCAGGCGTCAGGTGAACCATCCCCATAAATAAAACCAAGTCCCCAGTGACCAGAGGCTCCCCTCACTGTGGCTGTTCCCAGATGTCCTGGTCTCCTTAAGTCCTTGGCCTCAGCTCACCCTCTCACCTGGCTGTCACCTCCCACTTCACCAAGATAAGCCAGGTTGGAAAATACTAACTAGGTCACTGGCTTTTCTTCCCTCCACATCCAAACAGCTCTACTGCTAACTTCCCTCCGGATTTTAGGGAAAAAACATAGTTTTCCTCGAATAATCTCCCTCTGATCCCATGGCTTCATCCCCTAAATAAGCCACTGCCGGCCCTCACTGCTGACCCCTGACCCCTGAGCTCCGCAGATGGATTCAAGGCCCCAGCTTCCCACTGCAGACAGTCCCCACCTCCCAGGCTGCTGCAAGGCTTCAGGGAGGCGACACCAGGGAAGCACCTACATCTGCCCAGCACTGGTGCTCTGCACTGCCAGCTGAATAAATAAACAAGCCCACACCTTGGTTCCGCAGCCCAGGCCTGAGCCTGCACATTCTCAGGGAGAGAGTGCGGCCATCCCTGCCTGGGGCGCAGCAAGGCTGCAGGTGGCCAGGTGTGACAACCGCAGGACAGACAAGTGCTCCTCTCAGTCTCCATCACCTCAGTCTCCAAGTTCTCCAAATAATGTACTTTCAGAAACTGGGATTAAGGCACTCTGATTTTTATTTACATGGGAGTTAAGCTCTGTCACTTTATGTGCAGCCCCAAAAATGCTGATCAAAATTTGTGCTGACAGAGCTTAACAAAAAGGTCCTCAGAGGCACGGGCCCCTCGATCAAGGAAACCTTGTGAGTCCTTAAATATCATAGGTCACAGCACCTAACCACTGCAATGACATCACCCAGGAAGCCAGGCACAAGACTGCAAAGCAGTGTCATTAAGCCTCACTGGCTGGGGACTCATATACTCAGGGACTTTTAACAACTGGCAAGAGAATCACCAAGGTCGCTAAGGAGAACAAAGACTCTACATCTAATCTTTCAAGAGAAAAAAGTCCCTGGGATCAATGGGAAGTGCTCCCCTAGCCGGGCTCGGTGGTCTGCGGGCACAGCAGCCCCAGAGCAGCCCCCGCCCCCGCTGCAGTTTCCTCCCCTGCGCTGGCGGCACCGAGCTGTGGGGGTGAACCCAATGAGGACACACAGGAAAGCGCTCCTTCCACCCAGAGCTGAGCAAACAAGGATGCTACTGCCCTGAGTCAACAGGACAGGGTGACGGCCACAGAGGAAGGACAGCCCCAGAGATGTGCTTCCGTGAGCGTGCACTGAGCTCGGAGGTCTGCCTGTGCACCAGGCTCGAGTACGGGCTCAGGGGAGCTGCTGTCGGAGTCCCGAGCACGCAGGGGGGAATGGGAAAGCCCCGGCTGCGAGCACTTCACCCTCTCATAAACAGGCCAGCGGTTGCTAATGGCAACGGCGCCTCCCTCCCCCATTTTAATTCTGTGCGCGCACACAGCCTCCATGGCTCTAACATGCTCTTCTGGTATGTTTCTATAAAAAAGTCACCCTCGGAGCACGAATGCACACGCATGTGTAAACAGGTGTATGCACAGCCTTGTGAAGAGGGAGGCACTGCTAGAGGAAAGCGATTTTAATTCCAAATGCACGGCTGTCCCCAGCGGATAAAGCACTCGCGGTGCAGAGGTGTCCGTGGGAAGACGGCGACGGCATGCTCCTGCCACGTGGCCACAGTGAAAAGGATGACATCATCTCCTTTGTGCAAAGATGAGCTGCGGAGAAGCAACTGTTCACCAATTTAAGCGCCACACGGGGCTGTGCTGCTGTCAGCTGCAGTTTCCGTGAGTGACAATCGCCCTTATGTTTCCTTTGTGTCAAAAATAAAATATGCCCCAAAGATGATCAAGTGGCATGGATTCTCTAACAAATTCATATTCACTGTTTCCCTGTGCCTCCGAAGTGCACGGTTTCTTAACAGAGTAACTCCTAAAAATGGAAAGGAAAAAAAACAGGTCTTTTTACAAACTGGGAAAAAAACTGGCAGAACCTTCACTCATTCCAGGACCTACTCTGGCTTTCCACTCAGTGCAAGGCGGCAGGTTGCAGACTGACACCGGTGGCCACGCTGTCTCCCACCCTGAGGCAGAGCTGCTCTGGACCAGGGAGCCAAGCCCAGGCAGGTCTTTAAACCAGCCCTTGGGCAGGGCTGTGAGCCAGGTCAGAGCTCCGCTCCTTTTCAAATGATTCTATTAAACAGGCAAGCCATGAGTCTGCCATTATTACCAAGAACCCCGCTCACAAAATGTGCCCTGCAAGCAAATGCCTGCCCTTCCCTGAACCCTAATCTTAGCCTTGCAACAAAGTGTGTGTGCCCAGGGGTCTGTCCAGCTGTTGACCTCAACACATGCAAATCAAACTCACACAACGGAACAAATGAAGCCTAAATGATGTGGACATTCTCATGCACGCATTCTCGGTTGGTAAGTCCCTCCACTTAAAGCCCACAAGTTCAGCTGTTTTGCAAGCCAAAGTAATGATGAGGGTGTTGTTTGCTTCACCCCACCTTTGTAAACGGCCTTGTTCTGGGGTGATGGCCAGTTAGCCAAGGGATCAGCTTCACCTCGGACTGAGGGTCATTGGCTTCCTACAGGCATCCTCTTACCCCAGTGTTCAAAATGGCCCTAGGACCTAGATAACAGCTGAATCAGAAATAATTTTTCACCTTTCCATTCCCGGGTCTGCTCTACCAGCAAGACCACTTTCCCCTCTCTGTAGATTTCCACTGTGTTCATCAAACCAGAAGCCATGCAACCACCTCTGAGAAACCACACACAGGTCAACCTACAGAATACATGTTTGTGTATGTCCCATAAAATCGCAGCCATTAAAGTCAATTTTCCAAAATCGGTTTCAAATGAACAAGAATTTCTGCAATATAATTTCAATTTCTGAATTAACCTAAAGAATGATTTCCTTTAAAGACTTTTTTTTTTATCATAACGGGATACACCAAAGTAAAACTGTTCACTTAAATGTGAAAGTAAGTCAACTGCACATTATTAAAATTTTTTCATAATTCAGAGTGATCTTCCCTAGAATTCCAAGGTCTATATTCACACATCAATGCAACGAATGAAGGCAGCGAAGTCCAAATCCCTCTTGTGACAGTAACAGAACATTCAGACGGAAGGCAAAGGGGAAAGTGCCTATGCTTTCTAGCAACAAATCCCAGGCACAGCTCTGCACAGCCTCTCGGGAGGCACCCGGCCCAGCAGAGCCCCAGTGCCCCACCCCTGGCTCCACACAAGGGAAAGAAGAGAGGGTGTAGAACGACCCCTCCTTTCAGCGTGGATGGCACACACACTGCTGGGGTGAATCCAGTGACCAAGGACAGCGGCTAGGAGGACAGCATGGGGGCCGGGACGCCTTCAGGAGAAGATCTGTACAGAAGTTGTAAAAAGGGCACTTGAAGTATGCCTCCCCTGAATCTAGGATTAGGGGTATCTCCAAAGAACTTAAGAGATAGAAAGACAGAAGCAGGGAGAGGAAACACAAGAGAATGGTAGGTAACAACAGTCACCCTTCCCTCTCCTCTGTCCCGACCCTACGTACAGAGGCCAAAATGAAGAGGGGTTGAGGGTGGTGAGGGGAGGTAAGTAGACATCACCCTTTCTCTGCAGTTGGTCTGTAGAAACAGGGACAGGGGGTGGGGTTAGAGGTCTGAACTGGGAAAGATGGGTTTTGATTTGGATGGAACACTGACATCATGGTTTAGACTGGTCTGGTCCCTTAATGCCTTAGAGCAACACCTTCCTAATAGCCAGAAGAGCCTACCTGAGAAGCTACCAAGAGTGGAGGCAGGAAGGGCAAAGTCCAGCCCATTCCGGTAGTACCTTCCCAGTTTCCACAGCTCAGTGGAGCGGTGTGAGGTGACTTTACACACAGGCGTGCTATTTTAAACTATACACAAAGATATTAAGTTGCAGAAGCACATGGACCTCCCAGCTCCGAATGATATTAAACCTGCGAGTTCCCACTTAGTTTAACACGTAGTAAATGAAGTTTTAAATTTAAGAGAAACGAGGTATAAAAACTTTAATACTGTTGATCCTGCAATGGTTATATTTTATTTTTTCTGTTTTAAAGAGGCATTCTCTTTATTTTGAACTTTCACTTTCTGATTTAAATTGTTTTAAAGGGTACAGTGAAGCAATATTATTTATCAGATAAAAGAAACAGTTCAAATTGAGAAGGGAGTAAAATTTACAAGGGATTTAAGTAAGTCAAGGGACTGGATAACAAGTGTTTTTCCCAGTATGTCCTTAACTAAAAGTTGCTTTGCAGAACTACTCGGCGGTATTTAATCGACACTCTATGCCTATGTAAGTAGCTCTTGTCTACCTGTTTGGAATAGACACCATACATTCAAAACTCAAAATAAGGTGTCTAATTCCAAAGCCTCGTTTAACTGCAATGGCAATCATTTGACAAATCCCCTGGATGGCAGTGGTGACAAGACCACAGGCCACCAGTGATACTGGATTCTGAAGCAGGGAGCCCAAGCACCAGGCGCTGGACACCCTTCTTCAGTCACGTATGCTTCTCAACGACCTGTGTGCCCGGGGAGCCGGCCGCGCAAACCGCTCCGGGCGCGCAGCCAGCCTCCCGTCCGCACAGAGAAGCCCTTCCAGGCCGCGGCACCGCCTGTTCCCAACAGCACCGGGTCCCCGGCGTGGGCCCACGCATACCATCACTAAGCAATGACAAGTAGAGCTCTTAAGTAAACAAGATTTTTGTGAGCAGCTGCCTCAAAAATAATCTGTGCCTTTCTTTCCTTCATGCAGAAGTGGAGGAGGGGAGCAAAGGAACAGCCAGCACGGCCATGAATAAGAAACACTGTCGCTGCAGAAAAGACCAAACCGTTTGAAAACTGTACACTGATCCTATCACACACATTCAGAAAGAATGTTCTGCGTGAAAGAAGAACCTTCAGTGACAGAAGGGCTCAGGTTTCTGGGGTGTATTAACGTAGAAATGATGCCAACACTCTGAACAGGTGCAAAAGAGCTTTTTCAATAACCACCTTCAACACCCTGGACAAATGGACACACCACAGAGGGGCAATGGTAACAGTTGAGAAGGGTAAAACCATTACAGGGAGATGCTTGAGCACAACAAATGCTACCTTTCAATGACCCAAATGAGCCACTCGCTTTTTCAAACTTTACGTCAGTGATACTTAAGTGTGTGCTGTAAGGGAATTTCATACCAGTAGCTCTCAAAGTTAAAACTGTACACACACAAACCTCATTCTGCCTGTGCTCCCAGCTGTGGTGACGGCACCCTCCCTCCAAGAGCCGGACCCACCAGGGCCCCTGGGTTCCTGAAACAGCCAGGAGCAGCACAGGGCGGCCGGGACATTGCCCAGGATCTTCTTTCTTGCTACCTGTGCCTCATGGTGGTGGGGTGGGCCAATGTGGTCCCACTGGCCTATCAGAACTTCAAATCCATTTCAATAAGTACTGCTTTTCTCTAATATTGTTATTACAATTCAGCAATATTACAGGGTAAGTCAATTTCTCGGGCCTGCCCTGAGAGCCAGGGCCCTACTAATAATTCTACAGGCAAGTACATTCTGTAATATAAATATAAATAACCAACGCAGAAATGTTGGCCCTAAACTGCGGTAGGTATTCTACATACTCCTACGAAAACTCAACGTCCCTGGTAAGCCAGCCTTTCCCGAGCCGTTTGCCCCCTGCAGGGGGAAGCCACGCTGGAAATCAGAACTCCTCTGCATCTCTATACTGGAAGCTGTAATTCAAAAGGAAATCACACCTTCCAAGTGTCTTCCTGAAACTGGCACTTCAAATGCAAATTAGCCATCTTTGCGGAAACAGGTTGTAGTTTTCACTTACAGGAAAGGAACATCAACCTCCAGGTTACTTAAGTATTCTATTCAAAGACCTTAAAATGCTTCCATGATGGTTTACTTTCCTTATTTTAACTAATGGCACGAAAGCATAAACTGGCAGACCAACTCCCTCTGTCAGGCAGTGGCCGGGCAGCAACCCACAGGATGTGAGCCCCCACCCCACCCCCCGCCCAGACGCGTACGGGGTCAGTGTCAGCATGCTTGCTGGTTTGTTCAACAGTAAGTGGAAAGCACTGCCAAGGTCTTTGCTATTTTTCTAGAAAATATCCTTTATATGATGAATAATATCCTTTATGTGATGAATTGGGAAGCTCTAGGCTCCTGGCATGCCTATTCTGAAAACTGATCATACAAGACAAAAACTAATGAAAAATACACACAATTAAGGGGGGGGAAACTGCCAGCCTACAAAAGTCGATATGGTCTTTTAATGCACCTAATTATCTTCATGGCATATTTTCCTCAGTAAATGTATGAGAAAAGCAAATGTTGAGAAAAACAGATTTGGCTTATATCCTCCTGCTAATTTTTTTAAAATTCAGAATACTACGTTCATTATAAGACATAATGCTTTCATTACCTTTATTTGAAGTATATCTTTCCAAAAATCATTTTCTAATCTAAGAGACTCTCATAATAAAAGTGGCCATTGTAGCAGGTATATGAAAAGTTTTTTAAATCAAGCACCACAAACAAAAAAACATCAACCAAGGTCCCTGTTAGCTAAACACAATTTGATGGGGGTGAGGAGAAAGTTTCCTCGCATTAGGGAATATAACCTTAAATCCAAATTAGATTTAACTTAAAAAAAGAAGAAGCAGCAGCAGCAGCAAGCCCTGGCCAAGTAGCTCAGGTGGTTAGAGCATTGTCCCCATATGCCAAGGTTGTGGGTTCAGTTCTTGGTCAGGGCACATATCAGCATCAACCAATGAATCCATAAATCAGTGGCACAACAAATTTCTGTGTGTGTGTTTCTCCCTTCCTCTGTCTCTAAAGATCAATAAATAAAAATTAAAAAAGAAAACCAACACTCCATTCCTAAGAAGGATAAATGTGAATGAAGAAAAGGAGAATGATAGCAGAATAATAAAACAGAGAAGCCTAGAGAGCCACAGCATGGCAGCTCTGGTCCCCCTTCACCCAGCGCCGCACTCCTGGCCCCACCGCAGTTCCTCCTGAGCCCCCTGCTCGGGGCGGGAGACAACAGTCTCCAGCACCCGCTGACAGGCCCAGTGGCCCAGGCTGGGGTACTCCCCGCGCTTGCTTATTATCACTGTGGGTGTCTGTTCTGAAAGCCTTCTCTCCTGGAACTTACTCACAACATGTTTCAAGGTTCACCTGTAATTCATCTCCCCGTGTACAGAGGGAGTTTGCAGAAGGTGGGGGTGGCGTTTCCCATTTCTGCTTTATTTTCCCAACAATATTCTGTATGGTGGTAATTTAAGGAATCAAAGGGTAGATTACCTTGTCCTCGTAATATTCATTTGTGAAGGAGTATGGGTGCAAAACCAGAAACCCCTTCGTGCCTGGCAAATAACACCTTATTTCCCTCTTGTGAGGATTCCCCAAAGGAAAAACTACATCACCTTTAATAGTATTTTTAATCATAACAATTGACAAGACTTCAAATTTGCACAGGATAATCTGTTATGTGTTTCACGTGTAACAACTTTTATTCTGTGCACCTATTTCTATTGTATACATGATACATATATGTATATTCTAAGGTCGTATTAATGTGATGGAGAAAAGAACTTTCTATCAGTCAACTGAAAACACCAAATAGAAAGCAGCAGCATGTGTTTCAGAGCAAAGCAATACGACCACGCTGCTTGAGTTCCAAACTTGGTTTTGCTACATAGGAGCTGTGTGGCCTGGGGTAAGTCACCTCTCTGAACCTCCATTTTTATACCTCTAAAACATTATGCCCACCTTGTAGTGCTGTATTGTGGGTTAGTGTTAATATAACTCAAGGTTTAAACCAATGCCCGGTACATGCTAAGAACCATAGTGACCATGATTGTTGTTGCTGCTACTATTATTTATTATTATTATTATTATTACTTATTTTAGAATGCTATTAAAATAGTTTACCTTTAATTTTAATAAAAGTTGTAACAGTCAAATGTATTGACCTGCTACAAAAAACTGTTCCAAGCTTCCCATGAAATAGCATCTGTTCGAAGTTTGACACCGGGCAGGCTGTACAGCTGATATATGTGACATAACTGGCATATCTAACGTCAAACTAGAAATAACTACAATTTCAGAGTGTCTGGGGCAAGACCAAGAAGCAAGAGCCTGAAGTGCACAAACGCATGTTTCAGTTGTTACTGCTTTGCTTTCTTCGCATTGTGCTGTTTCAAATGAAACAGCACAATGTGAAGAATGCTACAATCAGAGTTTTAGAGCTGAAAATTTCTCTATATCCCTAACACTATAAATATAACTATCAACCTATGTAATAGGAATGGAGTTTTGATGAAATAAAAGGCTCTAAAAACTTTCCTAAAGTGTTGGGCTGTCCAAAAAGTTTGTTTAGTTTTTTTCCATAAAGTAAGACACGTTTTTCATTTTCACCAATAACTTCATTGATTTGGATACTTTGAGTATGTCGGCAATCTCCTATCGGCTGCTAGTGGGTAGAGGACAGGGGTGCAGCTAAACCTCTTCCAATGCAGCAGACAGCCCCACAGCACAGATCGTTTTGGCCAAAATGCCAACAGTACCAAGAAACTTTGCAAACCACTTTTGACACATTCGCTCAGCCACAGCACCTTCTACATACACTGAACAAATCTTTTCCCCTCTTGGGTTTCAGTTGCACTTTTACCTTTCTTAAAATAATAAAACATAACATGCCAAAAATGTTGCTTATTTTCTTCAATTTCACTATTAAAACAGCTGCACAAAATTCAGCAATTTTGATGTTTTAGAATATACACTGATATAGCTGTCACAATAAATCTAACAAAATTGTTTGGAATAAAGTTAAAGACAGCTAAGCACTGCCAGCGGCGGGGCAGGGCAGCGGCGGGGCAGGGCGGGCAGTGTTTTTGGTCACCCCGATACACAGCCGATTCCATCTCCCCTCCCAGGCTGTTCCACAGCATCCAATAAAGAAACCCCTAACTGAGTACTTGGTTTGACAACACACAGATTTGATGATCGTACCAAACGATCATTAAAAGATGACATTTTCTGCCTACTCCGTAATGTCTATGTGGGTTCCCTAAGTCAATATAGTTTAATTCCTTATTATAAGGCAAATTTAATGACGTTCAGAGAATAATGACCTAACTATGAATTTGAATATGTATGAGGCAGGACCCCCCAAAGCCCTACATTTGTGCTCAAAATGAAAGAAAGGTGTTTGGAAAATATTCTTCTTTGAACAAAACCCTCAAATTATTTTTGAAATCTTCACCTTATTCTTGAAATAAGCTTAGTAAGGAGAAAAAGCCTTAATTATAACACTGGTAAATAACAAAAAAGAGCCATTTTTTGTCTTTTAATGTATTAAGATGTACTACTATTTCCCTATAAAAAATTATCACTGGTATTGTAATCACTCAGACACTCTAGAGACCCAAGAACTACTCTTAAAAACTTCCATTTCACAGTGCATGAGAAAAAAGTATACACTTCAGGCCCTGGATGATGGCTCAGTGGATAGGCGCTGGCCTGGGAACCCAAAGGTCGCTGGTTCGATTCCCAGCCAGGGCACATAACCAGGTTGCAAGCCAGGTCCCCAGCCAGGTCTGTAGCTGGAGGCAGGTGAAAGGCAACCATACATTGATGCTTCTCTCCCTCTTTGCCTCTCTTCCTTGCCCTCTCTCTAAAAATAGTAAATAAAATCTTAAAAATAAATAATTTTTTTTAAGTATAAATTTCAAACCTTTACCATATTATATTCCAAAACGGGTCTTGCTAACAACTTTAATAAAGAAATCCCATCTTGATTATAAAAAGGAAAACAGAGAGGAGGGAGAAAAACCCAAGTTTAACATCCTTTTTAATTCAAACCCATCGGTCGATAAGCTGAATTTTCTGAGACACCTGGAACCGAGGTTTTGTTCTCTGTGACCTGCCACCTTCAGCGAAATGCAAGCCTTTCTCCTCTGAAAGTCTGCATAGGGGCCCTTCCCCGGGCGGGCGGGCAGGCAGGCCGCTGGCATGGCAGGGGCCCCTGATACAGGCGAGCCCACTCCTTGTAGCTGAAAGGGTTTGGAAAAGGTCTGGCTGGTTAACAGATGCTTGGCTCGGATTTCCTCCCAAATATGCTTTTAAAGCTGATAACGCTGAAACACAACTGCTCGCAGCGAGGGAAAGAGTGAGGGGAGTGAAAATCTGTTGTTATGCAAAAAGGAGGGGTAGCCTCAGGCAGGATAACCGCTTAGCTAAGATTTTACAGCGATTTTACAGACATAAATACATCAGTCATTCCCAATCACTTTGTCACAAGAACTCCTTTGTCTCCATTTGTCCCCCACTGAGAAGCTCATGATTTGAAAGTCTCCCCACTGAACTGCATTTAGTAAATAAATGACCCCATTTTTAGAAGTCATTTATCTGTTAGAATAAGCATTCATAAAAGCAAACACACTTCATGCCTCACTTAGTTCCTAGAGCCTTATTCTAGAAACTTGTAAAATTCCTATTTACTTTTTTTATTAGTATTTGAAAACTTACTATTCACAGACTAAAGACAAAATCCTAAAAAATAGCAAAATTTAGATTGAAAAGGAAAGCCAGAAAGGGTTCAGAAGGTACAGTTAGAGAGACAGGAAAACCTAGGGGACATTTTAGACAGAAAGACAGGGTCCTCTGGAACAGTTTATAAATTATGTGCGAATTACTTCAAAATCAAAAAAATTCCTTCTGCTCCTATAATGGCCCCTCTCCCCACACCCCTAAAGCATCCTTCTTTTAAGGTCAATCTCAAAATTCATGAAGGCTTTCCTAGCAGACAGGGAGGGAAAGAATGCCATTCCCTTGGATTCTAGTCATCTTCAGTATTTGCTGAACTGAATTTTGTGATTATTCACTATGTGAACATCTCCACATCTCCAGGGATTTGGGGGGCAAGGGAAGGGGAATGGGGTCAGGTGACACTATTTTTCCCGTATTGGTATGCCAAAGACCCAAACTTTGAGGCACATGGGAGCTGTCACTGCATATACCTGCAATTATTATTCGGTACATTTCAACTAAGTAAAGGTGTAGGAACAGCAGCTATACTTTGAAAGACATCCACAAAAGCACCAAGAAAACCTAGGGCACAAGGGTCTGGAGAAGGTCCGGATTGCTCAAGAGAATAGAAAGCTACAAAGTAACCATTGGGCTTTCTATCTAAAACAAATATATAAGCATCATGTCATTTATATATTATGGACTGTTCCTGTTAATTCAGCATTTTCATTTTCACTATTTTTTCCTTCATTTGGCTATACATACCAACATAGACATTCTGCTCTACATCTCAATCCATGGCTAACGAATTCAGATTACGGGGAACCTCCTATTATCCTGTATGACAACATGACCCAAGAAAAAGCATCCTTATCACTGGCATCACCATTCACTGACCTGATACCACAAGCTGGCAATTCAAGTTCTACGAAGTGCATGTTTTTATGCCTATTTTCCATGAGAAACAGGGGTTTGCAGGGGTTCATTAGCTAGCACATGTGCCAGACTTTTCAGCACCTCAACACCATTCAGACCAAGCAGAAAACACTGCAGTCCCACTCCAGGCCCTTTACAAACCTGCACTGCAAGACTTAACTTTAGGGACCCCTTGATGAATCAAAAGAGAAAAAGGAGCATAAAGAGTCACATGAAATAAAATGGGCGAACACTGAGTTATCTTTTTCATATAGCCCAGGAGGCAGCACCGCGGGGCCCGTGTGGGTGACCGCACTGACGCTGAGAACCAGTCATAAACACGACACACGGATATTTGGCTTCCAGCGACTCACCACTGCAACAGGGTAGAGACAGACCCTGCCACGGACATTATAAATGTTTTTCAAATAGTGAGCAAATTAATGAAAAAGTTCAAACTGGCATTAAAGAAAACACTGACGCGTTTTTCAACACCTACACAATTACGTTCTTCCTCACAGAAAGCCCTCTCCAGCATGCAGGTGGTCAGTCCACCCGCAGCACCTGCCGGAGGCTCTAAACACATCACCGTTCACGTTTCTAACTTGTACTCCTATGAAAATCTACTTGCCCAGTATTTCAAGAAATCTGACCCAAACCCAAGTTTCTCACATGCCAATCATTCTATCTGACTTAACCTGAGCACTATAATTACTTTAAAATTCAAAAATAAAAACAAAAAGGGAAATGTTATCTCATATAGTCCTTCCCACATGCTCCATGGATTGTACTCTGGTAGAACAGGGGTAGGGAGCTACTTCAACAAGTCAGAGCCACATCTTTAAAGGTCATCTTGCCCAATGAATAATAACAGTACTAACGCTAGGAAAGAAGAGAAACAGTTGGCTATGAATTCTATTTCAAATAGTAGCAAACCCTAAATTAAAGCTAGGCAATCCATTTGTAAGCTGTTTTCCTTTTTTAACCCCTGGCTATCAAGTCCGAATCAGTAGTAGTGGCCTATTGATTATTTACCAAAGAGTCTAGGTGGATGTAGGTGAAGTTGGTAAGTTCAGGGATCAGTCAGGCATTTTAAGCACCATGCTGGTCGGTGAATTCAGTGATTATGCAGAGGGTTTGGTGTCTTGTATTCCACTGTGTCCCTTCCATCTGTGTCAAGGCTGCAACTGTTGATTACCACCCAGCGACTGCTGGCAGCAGCAGGTGTGGCCCCATGGGCACAGAGGCATCTCCAGCACCCCACCCCCCCAGCCCACCTGCCCTAATTCTGCCTCTCTGGCATTAAAGTAACACACAAGCCACTTCCTACCAACCCACATCAAACACACCACCTCCAAAAGTGCTAGAACACTGATACTTCTCAATCACTGTATCAATAACCATGCCAGTGACGAAAGACAAGGAAACGCTCAGGTACTGTCAAAGGGAAACAAAACTCTGCAATGCTGACAAGCAGGCAGGAGATTTCACCCTCTATCAGCAGCTTATAAAAGGTACACCAAGTTATCACCTGGTGCAACGCTTGCAGACGCCTGGAGATTCCCTGGTGAGCACCTATCTCAAGTTATGAAAACAGGTTGTCTTGCGGGCAAATCCATAGAGAAAAAAAGTAGCTCAAGGAGATACCTAAGGCTGGAGGGGATGATGGGATCGGAGGGATGAAGGTTAGGGGAGTGGAGTTTCTTTGTTGCGAGACGCTGCAAAATCTACTCGTCAGGATGGTTGTACAAGTCTGATTAAACTTGAATCGCACACCTTAAATGGGTGATTTTAATGCCATGTCAGCTACATCTGGACAGAACTGCAAAACATAAAAGGCTGTTTGGAAACATTACTAAGACATTCTACATAAAACATTATTCTGTAACTGGTTAAAAACATACAAATAGAATGGAGAAGAGGTCATTTTGAGTAGACATGGTATGATTATTTCCTCTCTCCTAAAAGCACACAAGTTATGGTATATTAAATAATTAAATAGTAATAATGTTTAATACCCTGGCAAATACTCTTCTGGAGAAATAAGTGAATATATTCTATGCTAAGTATTCCTGAACCCAACAGTTCTGTTGGGGCACTGAATAGAAAGAGGGTGTGTATGTATTCATTTGCGTTTACTTTGGCAAGTAGTTTCCTACAAGACTAAGGCCTAAAGAATAAGCATATGGATTTTAAAATTGACTTTTTTCTTACAATGTTTTTTTGTTGTATTAAAAAAGCAAATATGTCTAAGATTTTGAATATTTGAATTAAAGAAACTCTTTCATCACCAGTGAGGTTTTAGTCTCCGGTGGCCTCTGGTGCTTTGGGGAGAAAAAGCTGTACTGAATGGCCTTGGAATAAACCAAGTCCACGATGCCACATCATCTGGACTTTCACACTGAGAAACCAACAGTTTCGGTGAAATTAGTGTGGTTCCTACCATTAATAAAGTACTTGTTAAATAGGTGATCTAACTGACCAGGCCAGTGGTAGAACCTACAGTCCCAAGTTTTATATTTCATCAAAAATGGATTGTTTCCTTAGTGAAACCATAGAAAATGAACATCCCCTTCCCGAAAGCTTCTGACAACTTTCCCATGAACTCATTCCATAAATGCATGCTTGTAGATTAAAATGGGCATACATAGTGCTTAAGTTTCATTATGGTTTTCACATTTTTGGTTTGGAAGGAAAAAATGATTTCTCTAAAGACTTCCAGCTTTTGTAAGTTAGACCACACTTGGACTTACTGGCCAATATACCACCTTTAAAGCGCTAAAGCTATGAGCATTTCATATAGTCCTTTACAGTTTTCAAAACATTTCCCAAACTTCATGGACTTGGGAGTCAAAGCCGAGACCATTTACCAGCAATAATGTCACGGCCACGCAGCGCAACCAACCAGGTCTTCCAACAGTTCGCGCCCCACCCCGCCCCCTGCACTCAACCCAGAGTGTGAAGATTTTTTATCAGATTTTATGTTTAGAATCTATTCATTTGTATAAATTAATTGTATCATAAGATGTTTAAAATATACTTCTAAAATATCAAAAAATAACCTGAAATGAAATGTTTTACAAGTAGCAAACTACACTTCCTACGTTTGCCTTATATTCTGAATATATTATGGGAAAATACATTTTGTCTTGGTTTTGGTTTGTCTTTCAGAAATACCATTTTCCCCTTAATTCCTTGACAGAGCAGAGACTCATCAAAAAGAACAAATATTCTTCAAGTCTTTATTAATGCTTTACTTAGATCAAAATTTTCAAATCATACATAATTTAAGGCAAAGTAAAATCCTTTTCTTTTATGTACTTATTATAAGATAATTAAAAAGAAAAATAATGCATTGAAGCTAAAACAAACTAAATTCTTCTTAACAAGTTGGGTGATACATTCCCTGAAAATACTGTAGTTTTGTAGATGAATTCAAAAAACTTTTAAAAAGCCATTTTAGACCTTTTTATAAATAAAGTACTTTTAAATGCCCCACACACCTCTGTTAAATGACCTGATTATGAAATTCATACTTTCCTCTTCAAAGACTGCTGTGTCTGCTGCTATGAAATAGCTAAATACATTCTGTATCACCATCTGCAATCATTATAATGCTTCCCGTTATGTTACAGTTAGAACATAATTTTTACTATGCCACTCCCTACACTATGCTAAATATAACATTTTTTAAAACTGATTCTCTCCATACAGCCCTCAGAATGTGTCCCTTAACTCCACTGTGTTGCAAAGTGTCCCTCAAGGACAGAGAGGATGAGAACACAGAACTGACTGGTGGGGGAGGTCTGCTCGCCAGCCAGCAGGCTTTCACCAACATCTCGGGCAGCCTTGCAATGTGGAGGAAAACATGCCAGGACAGTGGCCATGCTACCCAGACACCAGCCAATGACAAGCATTTCCCCATGCACTAATCTAGCCACCTGTGCCTGCTCCCCCTGTCCACTGCCCAGCTCACCCAAAGTCACCATTGAGTTTCGCCATTCATTCACTCTACCCCTGGAATTGCCACTACTTCCTGAAGGGCTTAAGGCAGTCCTTGCTGTCTGGCCCTCATACATTCTTTGTATAGGAACCTCATCAACATTTCCAGTAACAACAAGGGAGTAAAATTTCCCAGTGTCTCTGTAAAACAATCTAAAACAGTCTCATAAAATGTAACCACGGTCTTAAGAAGAAACAGAATTAAATTGTACTTTATTTCTACTCTACCCATAGGTAACAGAGAAAAGGAAAAATATTTACTAAAGGATAAGGGGAGGCAGTTAACTACTTCCTTAAGGACTCAATTACCTGTTACGTCAAGACGGTGAAATCTTACACCTGGGACGGGTATCAGGCCTCCATCACAGCCGAGTCTCAGCCTTCCTGATGGGAGTAATTTCCCATCACTGCCCCATGCACCCTTGTGCTCAGCTGCTCACCCTTCCCTGCATGAGCCCAGCACTTCCCGCCAACCAGCTAGACCCTGGGCGGCCCCACAGCCCACCCTGTTATCTCCTTTTGCCACAAGCCTCCCCAACCCCCAGCTACACGTGTACTAAGCTCCTCACACAAATCCATCCTTTGACAGGTAAAAAAATATATTAGAAACTCCACGTTTTAAAAACTTCCGTCTTTTTAAAGTTTCAATTTTGTAAATTTTTGTAATATACAGCATATGTTAAGTAAACAAACATACATGTTAAAAATACATACTCATTTTTTTTTTTTTTTTACTAATTCAATGTGCAGTTTTTCAAAGTTTCTTGCTTATGGCCTGAAGGATGCACACCTCTTTCTTGGAGCAAGTCTCACTTTCTCCTCTGTGTGTAAGTAGCATAGGACATGGTGGACAAAAGTATGAAAATACATTCATTCATTTAATAAATATTTCTCGTACATCTGTCATGCTAGGCAATGAGGACAGACAGTTCCCCCCTTCATGGAGCCAGAGTCATGGAAAGTAGATACATATAGAATAACTAATGCCATAAATGTAACCAAGTATAAAGCTGGAGGTTACATCAAGTTGAGGGGCTGGTGGGGGACACAAAGTTCATTTAGGGGAGCAGGACATGCCTATCTGCAACATGAACACCTAGGATGAATCTTACATGATGGCTAGAAAGTAACCAAGGCCGGACAGGAGGCAGGGGTACGGAGGATGTGCTTTTCTGAAACAGAAGAAAAACGCCAGAGGCAAGAAGACATTTCTGGCTGTCATTCGAGGACCTCAAAAAAGTCCTGTATGGCAAAAATAAGAAATCAAGGACAGTGGCAAAAACATAAACTGTGCCCCTACCAGCCACCTGACCTTGAAACCACTCAGCATCTCTCATCTTTAGTTTCTAGCAGTATAAAATGAGGCAAACGAGACATACCAGGCAGGACTGTGGTATGGATTGAATAACTTATGTACCTCTGATCGCAGGGGCTGGTGGATGCTGCTACTCACTGCTGTTATAATTAAGTCCTTACATTCTCAACTAGACTTTCACACCTAGGGATAGTCCTGGCTGGATAGTGAAGCTGGTTGGAGCGCCATGCCAATATGCCAAGGTTACAGGTTTTTATTACCAGTCAGGGCACATGTAAGAATCAACCAATGAATGCGTAAAGTAGAACAAGTCCACTTTTCTCCCCTCACCACCTTTCTTCCCCTACATCAATAAATAAAATTAAACACACACACCTGAGGCCAGAATGATCTTGTGCATGCGGTTCTCAACAAGTATCTGCTCCCAACCCCCAAGATCTACAATAGCATGAGTAAATAATCAGAAAAAAATACTAAGTCACCGATTTATGTCTGTATAAGGCTCTCCCTGGGATCATAAAGGATCCCCTATAGAGTCTACAATAAAATAACTTCCTATAACTTTGCACATTAAAAGTTTAAAATAAGTGTGCCATAATGGTACGTTTTGTTGTCTATTAAATTGAAATTCACAGGTGGAGAAGGAAGCTGGTGCACAGTGGCAGACTTCCACTGCAGAGAGGGCAGAGATCTAACTGCTCAGGAAAGCAAGGCCAGCCAGGGAGAGGCGCACCCCCGGGTTGAGGAAATTAAGTAGTGATTATGACTCATTACCACTCAACTGTGAAATCCATAAAAGTTACCTGAAAATAGCCAACCTTGCTTCATAAAATATAACCTTGACTCTTGTTTCAAATACAACAGTAGTAACACTGTTCCAACATACACTTTAAAACTCAAATTCACAGATCATCAAAAGGTCAAGCAGCAGGGGGCAAGGAAGATAAAAAGGTTAGGGGGCCCTGGCTGGTGGCATAGTGGATAAAACGCTGGCCTGCGAACCCAAAAGCTGCTGGTTCGATTCCCAGTCAGGGCACATAACCAGGTTGCAAGCCAGGTAGGTCTCCAGCCAGGTCTGTAGCTGGAGGCAGGTGAAAGGCAACCATACATTGATGTTTCTCTCCCTTGGTTCCTCCTTCCCTGCCCTTCTCTCTAAAAATAATGAATAAAATCTTTTCAGGAGGCATTATTGAAAAATGGGCATGTTCCTCAGTACGGAGTATAACAAGGTCATTCTGTTGAAGCGAAACACATTTCCTAACTTTGGGGAACCAAACCAACAGTAAACATGGGAAACAACTCTGTTGCCCTCAGTTGCAGTTCACGCCACCGAGCAGACAGTAGGCACTGGCAAGTAATTCAGAAGCAGCATCTTGCAGAAGCGTCCCTCACACGAACAATACTAATGCAGCATCATGATATGCATGAGCCTTAACGCCACCACTTTCTCTCCAGCTCAAAAAAAAAAAATCAATAGAAAAATCAGTGGTATTGGAAAAAGTACATTGCAAATTTCAGCACTTTGTTCTTGACAATAAATTATTTTCAACACACCTAACAAATGATAAGACTCTCCAGTATGCTGGAACATCAACATAAGAAACTTTAACCTAGAGATAAAAAGATAAATGACCACAGGAACTGGGGTTATGCTAGGGAGGGATGGAGGCATAAGGGAAAAGACAGAAAAGTAGAATATACACAAGGAAGAGAAGAGATTCAGAACAACAACTCAGAATTTCTGACGCAGCTTAGGTAGAGAGGAAACTGCTTTTAACACCTCTCTGCAGCCCATCTGCAGTATCAGAGCACAGAAAAGCACTGATCCAGACATTCAACCATGTGATTAACACTCTTCCCAGATCCTCCCCGCCATGCTCCTTTGTCCTATTTTATATATGGAAATCTACCAGGGGGCACCTGTAATTGTTAACCATGGGGGGGCACTCCTGGCAATCAGAGGATGAGGGCCAGGAACGCTGGGAAGCTGCCGCAAAAACTCGCATGTACAGGCAACCAACCCTCACTAAGCGTTTTGCCTGACTTTCTAATGCCTTGGGAGATATTCGCGGAAGTGAAAATTCGGAGCTTAAAACCTAACTGCATTTTGCGCATAAACAAACAATTTGGGGGGCACAGTTTTTACACGCTGCATTTTCCAGGAGACAGCTCTCTTGTAATGGAAGGAAAAGGACATCGCTACAGCGCTTCGGTTTAGAAACGTACCAAGAGCTGTTCACTTCAGAAAATCCCGTCACCTGCAGAAATGGGGCACAGTACCCGCGTTGCCTCCGTGGACATCCAGTCCATGGAGCCTCTACATATGGCTACAAACATTACTCCATCCACCAGAGAAGTGCTTCCAAAGGGTGGTCGGTGGGCTGAGTCCACAAGCTCGTTAGCACCTCTCTCAGATAAGGAGTTTTCCTTGCCTCTTTGGCCTGACATTTCCTTTTCCTGCAAGGTTCAATGAAGGAGGCTGCAGTGCAGTTTAGACTCAATGTTCTCGCAGACCAGCGCTCCCAGTATCAATGTTCCAGTACACAGTCATGCCTAAGCATTTACATCCTTAAGTCAGTTTATCCGTTTCATTTACTTCATTTCTTCTTCACGAAAGCATTGTGTGATGTTTCAACTAAACATTTCAGGACGCACACACAGAGGGCATGACCCCACGTGCTGCAAACAGGGGAGCTTAAGGAAGGGGAGGCTGCTGTGGGTCAGCCTTCAACGCTGGACCCGATCCCGGAAACCTATCGAAAGGTGGCACGGTCGTCTGGGCTGTTCAAACGTGGTAAAAATTACATCACCCCAAACTGAAATGAAACTCCTGGCCCAGGTTCCAGAGACTGTCGCTGCTGTTTTATAGCTTCACTGCTTTCCACAGTAGTAGAGAGAAAAAGTGAGAGCACCTCTCTTCCCAAGCCTCAGAGCAATGCTGCAGGGAGCGCCTGGCCGGTTTTCTCTGCCACTCGGCTTCCGAGCTGCAGCTGCGGGGCTGCATCGCCACGATGGGTCCAGAACACAAAAAGCCTAAACTATTTAACTGGCGTTTACCCAAAAAAAAAAAAAAAAAAGCCATGCCAACTCATCTTCTACATCAAACCTAACTTGATGTTTTACCTAAAATCCAGTTTCAATATATAAAATCTACATCGATCATTAAGTTTAAACACTATGGGGAGTGTCTAATACGCAGGATGGTCTGGGGTTTAGTCTTTCACCATCTGAACCTAGAGCTCAAATTTCCTGTCCAGATTTTGCTTTGTCACAGACTACAATTAGAATGGTTTGACCCCATGAATTCCAATTTGATATATTCAAACATGAAAAAAAGAGAAACCTTTTTTTTCCTTTCACGCAAACTCCTCTAAAGTCAAACAGTTCCACAAGTACAAGGGGTGATTACGCAGAGATAAACTGCATTCTAAAGAGCTTATTCCAAATGAGGCGGTTTGTGTGAATTGCCTACAACGAAGTCACTGTACAACCTTCTGAAAGCTCACATGACCACAAGGAACAGGATGGGCTGCAGTGAGGGCGTCTTCTACCCTCGGGAGCTTGGGCTCAGGGAATTGGCGGGTGTGTGCTGCTGTGGCCACACTGCCCCCCTTTTCTCCTACATTCCTGGGCCATTTGTTGTCTGATTCCCAGAACACACACTGAAACCCCGGAGATGCCCTGTCAATCACAGGCTCACATGTTCATGGCTGCAGATCATTGGTCCACTAGAAAAATAACTTCCACTCACCAACATGGTACGGACCTCAGGTTTACCAGTCAGGAAAGAAAGGTGCAAATTCTGGGCAGTTTCAGCATCATGCTAATTGAGAAGAGGCTTCTGTCCCTAACACACCCGCATAAAACATACCAGGATTGAAACTCTGGGCGCAGAAAACTTCATTAAGACAGACACAATTTTCCCCCAGGCCTAACCAGGTAGTAACAAAAACAAACCCTTTTTCTTCTTTTTCCCTTATTGAGAGCAGAGTTTCTTCCATTTGGGAACCGCCATCAAAACCCTGACGGGGCCCAGCTCACATTAGCCTCTCCCTAAAACCTAGGGAGAGCCCAGAGATAAATTCTTAGGGGCCTCTCTTCTGGAATACTTTGCTAAACATTAATATGAACTGTCCTCACTGTGAGCTTCAACTACAACAAATATGGTATTAACAAAAATCTAAATTCTAATCTTACTCATAAGATTTTCCCATTACACAGAAAAACTAACTTGATTCTTATACCATAATCTCTTGAGACTGAAGAACAAAGCCAAAGTTGCTTCCCTAAATTTCACATCTAAATTAAACAATTTAAATGTTGGACTCTCATATCACATGACTTAAAACAAATGTTCCCGGTGTGATTTCACCTATTTGGCACATCATGTGCTTACTTGTACTTGGTGAGAAACCATAAGGGGCTCTAGGTGTCTGGGATACGCAGGTCTTGCCCCCCACCCAAACCCCTCAAAGGTGTCCCTTTTCCCTGCAGTTTCCTGCAAAGCCCAGGAGACGTCCTGAGAACATGGCACCTGCTGAGGGGCAATGCCACCAACTGACCTCATGAACCACAGAAACTAGAGTGGGCCACTTGTGAAGCTAATCTGCAGTGTTAAAGACACCACCGGGGAAGCCCAGCAGGCACCTAGGGTCAGTCTCACAGTAAGATGACCCACTAAAGGTTTCCCTTTCACACAGGACAAAGGGCCTGCAGTGTCCTTTATCACTGGGGTCAGCAGTGGGCTATCTCTTCATTTCCTTCTTGTGCAGCGATTTACAGAAAACCCTCCCTTTAACTCTCCAAGTGGTGAGCTCAGAGTTTCCCTCACTTTTATGACACAACAGGAGCTAAAGACATCAACACACTTCCTGAAAGCTAGAAACCAGGAACTGACCAACATGCTTGCAATTCCTCCAGCCCTGAGTGATGCAGGATCCAACAAGCCTGGCCTGCAAACTGAGCGCTTCAAGTGACACAGCACTTCCTATTTCCACCTGTTTTCCTCGCAGCGGTCTCCTGTGCCTCGACGCAGGACATCCCAGGAGCCGCGAGTTTACTGCCACTCCCTCTGGCTGGAAGACACTTTCTTTGCCACTGCCTCCCTCCTCCTGACATGCACCCACCAGTGCCAGGGACACAAGCCTTGGCTCTGCCATGGGCTCAAGGTTGACCTCTGTTTTCTGACCCTCCCCTGCAGCACTGTGGCAGGTGAACTCTAAGATGGCCCACAGCATCCCCGCAGTGTTATGCCCCTTGTGCAGACCCTTCCCTTGAGGGTGGGGCAGCGATGACAAGGAAATGTCACTCCAATGCTGAGGCAGACGGATCACTGAGAACAGGGAAGGGGTGAAGTAACAGAGAGGTTGCGCCCTGGCCTCTAAGAACAAACTGCCACACGGTGCAGCCGGCCATGGGCAAGGACCAGAGAGTGGCCTCAGTTCTTCAACCACAATGAAATCAATTCCACCAATAGCCTGAAAGAACGCAGACGGGGACCTCGCACGTCAGGAGATGGCGGACCGGCCGTGCTCAGCTGGTGAGGCTGGGGCAGAGAACCCAGCGGTGCTGTTCCCACAGGTCCAAGCCCGGGAAGTATGAGATGGCGAGTGCGTGTTCTTTTACGTGGTGATTTGTGAGGCAGCAACACAAACACATACAGGCACCCAAATTAGTTTTTGGTTCCACAGATTTTAATTTCATCTGCTTTTCGTCTTTCCTCACGAAGTGTGCTAAATCTCCTCCCTCTTGTCTGCCCCACGCACCTCACCGCACAAAACAGCCAATCAGAGTGTTCTGATCAAGTGTTAAAGGCAACAAGTCCACACTGATTCTCTAAAGTTCAAGTAAAACTTCAGGAAACTCCATACTTCAGGTAGCTGGTGGGGTCTCGTTACAGGGAAGCATGTAATTCCTCTAGGCCTTCGAAAAGATGAATGCTGCTCGGGACTTTCATGCTCCATACAAAGGCAGGGCACAACCCCCTCATTCTTAGAAATGAAGAAACTGAGGCTTCAAGAGTTTAAACACTGAAAGACCAAGAGCCTTTTTTTACACCTAATATTAAAAGCACACAATGTGTATTTAGTATGTTACATATATTAACCTATATACATGTTTAACATTCTGGCATCCTTTCTTTTCCTGCCATGTAAAAATTGGTTGCAAACTCTAGTTCTCGTTTCCTTATCTTCCATATTTATAACTTCTATGTCTATGCCTACAGCATTAAAGACTTCAAAAAACAAGTCAACCACCATCATGCTTGTCAGCTGAAATATAATTTAGCTAATGAGTCCGTTTATTACTTGTTTAGCATTGCCTGCTAGCAACTTGTACCTCATCCACAAAAGCAAACACTCACTCTTCCCAAGGTGCTCTATCCTTCACACACTACGAAGTCAGCATGTTTCAGAGAGGGCTGACATTATACACTACATCATCTTCGGCGCAGCCTCCAGCACGGGCTTCACTTTGGCCTGTCTGCACTAAAAAGTGCACCACAGGTGAACTTGGCTCTGTCTCTTCAACTAAGAGTTCTTCCTACTCCAGCAGGAACCTGAATGGCAAAATAGCTGATAATGGCTCCGCTCTGCTTCCTTAAAAAAATAGTTTAAAAGACAAGTGCTGAAACTTCTACTTAAAACAAACAATATCTACAACTGTCCATGTGGAAAAACAAAAAGCATGCAGGTTATGATTATTGCAACAGCTTTATCAACTGCTTCACGCACGCACAACTGTAACCCTACTTTTGCCCACCCCTGTACATGGCTAACCCACGGATGATATAGGGTTTGGCTTCACATTTTCTTTCTGAAAAATATTTTTAAGTGTTTCTTCCATTAAAATAGAATTTTTAAAAAAGGAAATGGAAACAGGATTCACGTTAAACAAAACTAAACATGTAAATTCTCAAAATGAAGATACAATTTAGTTGGCTATACAAGATGCAGGACTGTAGACGTCTTTGAAGACATTTTACCCCTATAAATACTATTTTCAGGCCAAATACAGCTTCTGACGCTATCTGTGTTCTCTCCAGGATGTCAAGCAAAAGGAGTAAACAGATTTAATCACCTGTAGATAGATCCCAGTCAAGGGTTTGGGAAAAGCAAATTATGAATGGTTGTAAAACAGTATTTTAAGAGGATGTATATCCCTATACTCCAACTTAGAATTAAGACTGAAATTAGATGAGAATTGGAGCATAGACTTACTCCTTTTTTAAAAGGAAGCACACACACCAGAGAGGCAGGGAGAGAGATGATAGCCTGCAAATTAAAAACAAAGTGCCTGTCTGGGACACAAAATGCACAGCTACATGGCACCAGCCCAGCTTCCTGGACATGTGACCGTTTCTCTTGATTTCATGAATCCCACTGGACACACCTTCCCTCCTACATGCCGTCAGAAGCAGTCGCCTCGTTCTGAAAGAAAACCCCTGTCCCTTGCTTTACGTAGCGAGATGAACCTGAGGCTGTGCAGTCCTGGGGTTGACAAGCCGCGCCTCACTGCAGGGCCTGATGGACCAGCGCAAGGGTGGGATGAGGTTTTCATCGCTGTGCTGGGGGCAGGGCTTGCTCCCCAAGGAGCTCTTGGAGCAGGAGAGGTCTGGCCTGGGGGGCTACGGTGCCCCTGCATGACTCTGGCTCTGCTTACATCATTCTCCCTGAGGTGCTCAAAACCGTGCACACAGTTTGTTCAGCCACTGGGTATCTGTCAGGGTAAGTAAGGGACAGGCAAAAATACTTCTTCAAAAGAAAACAGTGTTTGAACTCAGGGAGAGCTCAAGGGAGAGATGCTGTCACATCACACCCTTGTTTTACAGTACAAAGGATGAAGCCAGGCCCAACGAGGCAAGTGCCACCTGGGATCCCGGCGCTGGAGGCAGAGCTGCACTGAGGTCTGAGCAGGGACTGGGACACCAGCACAGTCCACCCAGTGGGCCACCCCTGGGCACCTGCTTCTCACGTCCCTGGCTCCGATCACAAAGGGCACAGGTCTAAAAAGCCACCCTAGAACTAGTAGTAACAATACTTGCTTCCAAGACAAAATGCTGCATGTTGTCTTTTCTCTAAAGATTGTCATTTTTAACAACCTTATTTCTTTTTCCCTTAGGGCAACTCCCTCAATCAGGACCCCTTATCTTTTACATCTCCTGTCACGGGACTCCCTTCAGGGAGGGAGGGCTGACCTGGGCCTGTGAGTCCAAGCCCTACCCTTGGCATCAATTAGCGGGAAGTCACCAAATCAAAGCCTGTGGCTGCAGTGTCCTTACTTGTTAAACAGAGGAAAGGTGTCACCTCACAGAACTGTTACAAGGTTTAGAATATTAAGTGCCTGCCAGAGCAGGTCAGTATTTCCTGAAAGGTGATCTCACACACACATGCCTCAGAATCACATAGGACACACTAAAATTCAGGACCCTACACCCACCTCCTGGGTCCTGAGACAGGAGACCAGGAGGGCAGCACTCTATTTGGTTCCCTGGGAGACTCCAGTGCCCGCCCAAGGGTAACAGCCAGGGCCAAGGACAGATTAAAGGCTTCTGGGAACCTTTCCTTACTGATGTTTGTCACAAAGTAGATGATTTACTGGTGGGTAAATGATTTTATGGTGCAGACGAAGGACTGTAAACCATACAAAAAGATACTGTAACAAGGAGCTCAAGAAACATCTATTCCACTGGATTTCAAACTTTACTGACCTTGACCCCCAGTAAGAAACACATTTTACAATGTAACCCAGTACACAAACACACACCTCATACAACATGCTGACATTGGAGTCTCACAAAATAACTTTCGGTGTACACAATTAACTGATTTTTTCTGTATGATTCTAAGTCTAAATTATTATTTTAAAAGATTTTATTATTTTTAGAGAGAAGGGAGGGAGGCGGAAAGGAGGAGAAACATCAATATATGGTTGCCTTTCACCTGCCTCCAGCTATGGACCTGGCTGGAGACCTGGCTTGCAACCTGGTTATGTGCCCTGGCTGGGGATCAAACCAGCGACCTTCGGGTTTGCAGGCCAACACCTTATCCACTATGCCACTAGCCAGGGACTAAGTTAACTTTTTTAATGCTAATAACAAACTACAGCTTGAAAACTATGCATCTATTTTATTTTCTCTAGAAATGTGTCTTTATCATTAGTTCTCCCACAGAGATCCCGGTAAAATGTAGAGTCCCGAACCCTATCCCAAAGATGTGGGTGCCTTGGTCCAGCAGGTTGAGGCCCTGTGACTTCACAGGTCCTCCAGGTGATGCTGACAGGAGCAGCCCAGCTCCCAGGGCGAGGAGGCCTGGCCCACATCGGTGCCAGGACCAGAGCACAGGTTGGCATAGCCTGGCACAGCCCGAGGAGGTATGGGTGATGGATGAAGAGGAGACCTGCTGCAACTGAGTCCCCAGATCTGGAGAAACTCCTAGGACCACTGCACGAAACAGCCACACTGTGCAGGAAGCATCCAAACTGGAGGGGCAACAGACAGCAGTCCCATGGGGATTACAGCCCATTATAGATGAGTTTAAAAAAAAAAAAAAAAGGCATATCTTTAAGATCCCTCTGGCTGAGCATTTTGAACAATGAAACGCTGTTCACAGAGTTCAAAGCAGGGCTGTACAAGAAGCTTTCATGCTCCATGGGCAAAGGCCAAAGGAGACAACTGTCTGGTCAGCTTTTCAAAGAAAAAGCACCTCCCACCAAAAAAGTTTATGAAAAGAAAACAAGTATTCCTTATCCACTCCCACCTCACACACGTACACAAAGCACCTGACCCTGAACTTGGTCTTCATATGCCACTGGCATTCAACGAACATTTACCAACGTCATGTCATCTACACTGGCCACGGCATATTTCTACACACGATGAGCCATCTGCTTTCACCTTGGATCAAGTCTCTCACTCACCTATGATGGCATCAGACACTGAGCACTTCGTTTTAAATCCCGTAAAGGGAACACGAGGGTGCAAAGGAGCAGCCACCCAACAGCGCTATGGAAGAAGCCAGAGTGGCCGGCCCGGCCCCAAGGGCCCCACATCAGCTGTTCCAGTCCCCTTCCCAGGGTCTGACTCATCGCGGAAAGTTCATGAGCCTTCAAAAGGACCACCTCCCATGTTGTGCCGGCAATCAGCGCTCCCTGAAGTACAGAAGGCTGGCTCGGGGTTGGGGAACCAGCAGTGGCCCTGGCTGGAGTCCTACCTCACAGCCGCTGTGCGATGTGATGGGGCCACAACTCAGCCCGTGCGGCCACACGCACGGGTGCCGGCTGGGTGGGGAACAGGGACCCGGTCATGCCGGGAGCCTCAGTCATGCCGGGAGCCCCTGAGGCAGAGTCCCTCCTTCCCCCTTTCAGGGCTGACTGAGAGTCTATTTTTCCCTTATGAACTACTCTTTCAATTTATTTGTTTTCGGTATTCAGTATCAATTTCACAGTAGTGCTGACTCTCTGGGAGTCAGCTCGGGTCCTTGGATGCTCATTGTTAGAACGGTTGAAATTTTTTTCAAATTAAACAGCATCACATAAAATAATGAAATTTACCTTAACAATCATGAGACACTTAATCTGTCCTTGGCACCATCCTAGGCTCTTCACACGCACAATGTCATGGAGCCAGCCCACAGCCTCCATGCAGGTCACAGCACAGACCAAGAGCCCCTGAAACCCACACAGTGGGAGCCTGGGCCCAGCCCCACCTCTGCACGCCGACCCGACGGCCCTGCACTCCCTGCATCGCCCACTTGTCTGCTTTTTCAAAATATATATTAACTTCTTTACTTACATTGTCGCTAAGGAGGAAAATGCCATCCTTATTAAAACGTTAGGTTTATGTTCTAGTTGATTGCTTCCTGGGGTGTGATGAAGAGAAAATGTGCCTGGTAGATGAGTCTTTACTTACTTTACAAAAGTTACATTTTAAAACCCAACCTGTATGGAGAAGGTAAATGAGAATCGTCCTCCTTCTCAAGAGATATAAATTATTCTTATATTAAACATCAGCTCTCTCCTACCTGGATGGAAATGGGTGTGACAGGTTCTCTCTCTTTCTCTCTCTGCCCTCCCCACCCTCCCCCCCCCCTCCCCACCCTCCCCTCCCCCTCCCCACCCCCAGCCGGGCAGATGGCACTTGCTCTCTCTGCTGGAGGACCTGCAGATGGGACAGACACGTAGCCTGTAGCCTGAGAACTCACCTGGTTGGAGAAGGGGTTTGAGAAAGGGAGACAGGCAGCTTGCGCAGAGACAGGGATAAGAGTTGGGAGTGTGTGTAAGATACCTCCCTAACTGGATACAGCAGCTGCTGGGAACTTCGGATTCATAACTGAAATGCTACGAACTGCTGTGCTTCTGAAAGATGGTATCTCTTGCTCCTCTGTTTTAAAGCTAGCCCAATGAGGCAGGACTGTATATGTTGGGTGTTTTGAAAGGGAGTGGGATTTAATGGCATAAATGCATCTTTAATACAAATCTGTATACCCCTCAGATAAACAAAATGCCTTTCCTTTTCACACACGTACACAAAAATCACCCTGGGTAGCGCAGTTGGGTAGACCAGCGGTCCCCAACTTTTTTTGTCACCAGGGGCAGTTCTCAGACAAACTTCACTTGTCC
This sequence comes from Noctilio leporinus, assembly GCA_004026585.1. Classification (NCBI taxonomy): domain Eukaryota; kingdom Metazoa; phylum Chordata; class Mammalia; order Chiroptera; family Noctilionidae; genus Noctilio; species Noctilio leporinus. Next base: position 526,229 of record PVIW01000161.1, read on the forward strand.
CACCACAATTCACCTCCGTCTGTGGAGGGGCGGGGGTTGAAGACAGAAGACTGCCGGGTTCCTAACAGGCCATGGACAGGTACAGGTTTGTGGCCTGAGATTGGGGGACCCCTGGATTAGAGCATCATCTCAATATACGAAGGTAGTGGGTTTGATCCCTGGTCAGGGCACATACAAGAAACAACTAATGAATGCATAAATAAGTGGAACAACTAACTAATCAATGTTTCTCCCTCTCTCTCTGAACTCAATAAATCTAAAAAAATTTAAAACAGCCAAGCAGCTAATTAAAGATACCTTTATTCCTTTAATAAAAGCAAAATTCTGTTTCTAAAAGGAACTGAGTATTTTTAAATGTTTAATTTCAAACATATTAAAGTCACTTAATATTTTCCCAAACATTAGATTCAATCAGCATTAGAAACATAAAAAGCAGAAGGGAAGTTCGGGTGACCATTTACAGCCCTCGGCTTGGTGACACGGAGTGAGACCCAGCACTGCGGCCCAGCTGGGCCCTCACTTCTGGGGTGTCACCCACACCAGAAATAGCCCCCCATGGTTTTCCTTTACATTTGCTCATTCGTTCGGTCACGTGCGCCCTTGTCACTGTTGAGAAAAGACAATTTCTCTGTAAATCATAAATCGAATTTGAACAACTGTGAGTGTCCGTGACTGAGTACATGGCCTTGAGGTCGGCTGACTGGCGAGACCACCAGGACCCTAATTCCCAGCCTCTGAACACTTGACACGAGCGTGTAGGGGAGGGGAAAGGGGCGGGGAGAAGACACGAGCCCCCTTGCAGGACTGGGAAAGGAAAGGTGACTGGCTGTAAGTGCCATGATTCATGGTAAGAAGGAGACCCAAAAGGGACTTTGGCTGGGGAGAGGGAGTGTGCTTCCAGTGAGCCCTGCTGGCAGTCCCATGCCAGGACAGAGTTAGGCCCCTGAAAGAATGAACGCTGCCTGGCCGGGACACAGGGATCGCAGGCTGCAGGCTGCCCGGTGGCTGGGACTGGGGCTCTGTTTGTGTGTCCGTTTGCTGTCCTTAAAGTACTGGCTGCGCAAACCGTTTTCACTGCACTGACACTGGCTCGATACTTTTGGGACAGACCTTGGATGCCAACACAGAGGCATCACCAGAGGACTATACAACTGTCCCATTTAACAGCTGGTGCACTCTGCTAGAGGAAGAATTCACGGGCTTGTCCTCAGCCCATGCATTCCAACCACTTGTTCCTGCTCTAACCTAAGAAGCCAGGCTCCCAGCAGGCTCTTCATGGCGCAGGGGATTTCTGATCGCATCTGTGGGTCTTGGGAGAGACAGCAGAGCAGGTAGGAATACCAGCTCCCCTCCCAGCCATGGGACCTTAGGCTGGCCACCTCCCCACATGAGGGTAAGCAAGACACGCGAGTGACGAGAATCAAAGAAAAACAAATGAGCTGACCTAGTTCAGGGCATTCTCAGGTAGCTTCCCATACATCACTGAATTAACAGGAAACATGCCTTTATCCTGCTGCTCCCATACATACCAGCATGGCCACATGGAATACACACACAACTAATACTATGGTTTATGACACACAGAATCTTTAAAGTCCAAGAGGTATGGCTAAAATCTACCATACAAGAGCTTTCACCACACACTGGAAGTCCATTCATCATCAGAGACCTCAGTGTAGAAGGAGACTATGGATCATAGGTCATTTGTAAAACAAAAAAACCATCAATATTCCAATGACCATTCTGTTCTTTCTTAACGGCTGGAGTATGTGACAGGCTGGGGTATGTGACACGGAGCCCAGCAATCCACAAAAGGTGAAGCAAATCCAAGAAAGAAAGTAGAAATCATCTTGTTGTTTGAGACATCACGTCTTTTAAAGTAATTATATAAATTAATGCGCAGGCAAAAATAACCATAATTGGACAAGCGTGAATCTATGGTTGGCAGCAAACAAAAGTCAAGTCTAAGGACTGCACGCCCATTCATAAACTCTGAGAGAGGAAACCACGTCTGAAGTGTTTCCACAGTCAAACCAGATCATGGGGCTAGACAGCTGAGGGCAGACTCAGAAACTCTGCCCACCCTAAGGGAGGAGCAATGGCTCTGCGGGATTGCTTCAACAATGGAAAGGACAAAGTCATGATGACAATCTTAACACCCAACCTCTATCAAGCTCTACCCCTGTCCGGCTCTGCACGTACCCTCACGAAAACACCACGGAGCTACCACTGCTACTCCTAACTCACATAGAAGGGGAATGAAGCACCGTGAAGGTAAATTACAGGCCCAGGATCAAACAGCTATTGAGTGGAGGAGATGGGTTCAAAGCTGACTCTAGAACTCAAGTTCTTAATCACTAAAGTATAAATAAGTTGAAGTAATCCAATCAGCATATATCAATGACCAGTTCTCAAAACTACCTCCTGTTCTCAAAACTCAACTGTCTATTTACAAAGAAGATGACTAGCAATTGGGTTTCTCAATTTCTACACACTTGACTGTAGCAGAACTGAGCCCGTATCATGGGTGAATAGATTGGCCACTCAAGTGAGATCACACACTTCATGGGATGACTGGACCACAGAGCTAGAGAGAACTTAGGGGTCATTTAGTACATTCTCCACTTATGGGCAAAAAACTCAAGTTCAGAGAAATTGAGTAATATTCTCAAGGTCACATATAAAGAACGCAGGTCCAAATAAAAAAAGCTAAAGGGAGGGGGATATCAAATTTGTATCAGCAGCACATACTCTAGTAAAATATAAAAGCCATAAAGTGTAATGCAATTCCCCATCATGATCGAATTCGTCTTTGCCACCAATATGCACTCACAGTGTGCGGTAGCAAACGCTAATCACACATCCACCACAGAAGAATGTTCCTAAAGGACACGGGGCCGAAACAAATGTTACAAGTCAGCATTCTTTTCATTAGTATCCTATAAAGAAGCAGCATACTTCGGAAGTAAGTTTGTTACAATAGTTTTTAAAACTTAAAACAGTTAGCAAGATCTGGGAATCCCAGAATTAAAAGCCAGAAGAGAAACTCCAGATCACCTTTGTGATAGAAGAGCAGAAAATCTAGGCTGTTTTAATTGCATACCTTTATTTCTCTAATCCTATTGTTGAGCTGAACGTTGTTGCTTCTTTTTACATCACATATAGTTAAAATCCAAACATATACAAGATTAATTTCCATCAAATATAAATTTGTCATTTCACTTTCTTCCAAGTCACTTTTAAGTCACTATACTAATTTTTTAATCTAAAAGAGAAAAACCACAACTGCTGCTTTGAAGTCAAGGAATGAGGCAAAATGATCTAAAACAGGATGTGTTTCATTATCTAAGGTGTTTCCTTCTCCATGGTCAGAAATAGCGCATCCCTGGTCTATACACGTACACCAAATGATGGTACAGACAAATCAATGAAGTCCTATAACATCAAACTGAAATGTGACACTCGGGTTAATTCAGCCATTAAAAAATAATTAGGTGAAATAAAGTGCCGATGTTGAGTGATTTCTGGTTCATATAACAACAGCTTTTCATTCCTTCCGCTGTCTTCTTCCCAATTTTCTGGGGAGCTATGGCAGATGTAAACTTCAAATAACAGTTTTTCCTAGTCTTTTCAAATCCATGTGTGTTAGTCAGTTCAACCTGATTTCCAAACTGAGATCGCCCTGTGCCCCTTCAGGACACAGGGGCTGGCGAGCGGAGCACCTGTGGTGGTCAGCGTGGCCAAACGCACGCTGTGAGGCTTGGGTGAAACAGCCCCAGCACCCCCTGAAACGAAGCGCAGGGCCACACAGCCAGCAGTGGCTCTGCCTCCATGACCGAGAGCATCTCCTTCCCCGAGGCCTCATGTTCGCCTGGTCAATAACCATGGCTTACTGGTCTGCCAGGTTAGCTAGCAGACCGCTAAGGCGAACAAATCATCGTCAGCCTCAGTGATGGCCAGTCCCCCGTTTTCTGGTTTCTACACACGGGCTGAAAGGTGAAGAAAGCTAACCCCTTTCCAGCAGGAACACACTGCCTGTTATGGCCACCCCATGCCACAAGGGTCCCCACCGAAGGCTGGTGGATGCAGAAGCCTCCCTCTCAATGTTATCACTGATCACTTGGCCAGTTAATTTTTAACTAAGTCTGTTAAAGTGAAAAGCCATGAAAAAGGCACACATTAAAGACTCTGTTTCTTTTCTCCTTCCAGTGGACATGGACGCAATGCTGGGCCCACTACAGGAGCTTGGAGCCTGGCCACCGGCCTCAGACCGAGCTGAGACCTTGGCTGGAGTGCAGGGTCCTGATGGGACAACCTCCTCATCTACGCTGTCACAGCCCCACTCGGCCAATTCTGGTCTTCTCGTGTAAATGACACTAGAGAGAAACTCCAGAAGAAATCTAAGGTCAGAATGCTTACAGGTATTTACAAAATTTCTCTTTCGACAACTGTCCCTCCCATGCTTAATTGGTCAGTTTATTTTAAATGTTTTGTCTCTGTGAATCTTCCCCAGTCATTTAATTTAGCTTTTACAGAAATATTTTCTTTCCCCACTACTGTCTTACACCTTACTCATGTTTAAGTTACATACTGATAGCAAAGGCACACGGGGCAGACACAGGTTTGCAAACAAACATGCTAGCTTGTCCGAAAGTGTACATTACACGGGTGAGAGTACCATGCCCGGACTTGCTGTGTGGCCGGCTCTCCTCCGCTACCAGTTGAGTTAATTACAAGGTTAATACCTATTTTTTCAAAAGGAGAGGAGGAAGAGAAAGGAGGAAACAGGGGAAGTGAGAAGGAGGGAAAAGTGCATTTTCCTTCCCCTTCATTCCACTCACAGGAATCCTGCTCAAATTTAAACTACTGTTATTTGTAAGTACAAAGCAGACTTGTTTCACTCTCACCCTTCTCAGTGTTTGTAAGGCTAACTGTACAAAACAAACAAATCTCTAGGAGAACCTCCCGCCTACTCGGAATTCCTCTAACATCTACTGTCAGCATCACTAAATCACATACAAACACTATCTGTAAATTAAAAAGTAAAGCAGCGGGGTACCGCACGCCATCTTCCCAGCTACCCGAGGCAGACCGCGTGTACCCTATCTGGGAGAGAGGCATTTGCTTTGCTCTCCCAGTCCCTTCCTCGGCACCCCTGCTGTTGTAATTGGCCCCAGCTGGCATTTAAACTTCGCACAGGCTTTGTAAGACACCCTGCATGCCAGAGCCATGAATCAGTGACAGCGGCACGCGTGCGTGTCTCAGCATATGTGCACGTCTGGACAGGAAAGGAAACGCCACGCCAGTGCTTCAGGTAAGTCAGTGCTGACGTGACTCATCCTGAGAGATGCTCACAGCTCTCACACAAACCCTCATAAAAACAGTTGCTTTCCTTTCAAGAAGGTAGGCGGGACAAGAGCAAGAATATTAAAAAATAATTTTAAGAACTGATGTCACCTTTATATTTATACTTAAGGTGGCATTATAAGCACACTAAAATCAGAGTATGTGTATCAAGCAAAACACCATTTAATGTAAGTCAAAACCTTTTCAAATATGGAGAATTTTAATATTCTATTTTAATATCATCCTCTATCCCCCCAAAATTAGTTTGTTCCTCTTATCTATACGAGCGACTGATCAGTGTGCAGTCCATGTTCAGGTGCTGGATTATGTCAGAGAGAATACACTGAAAGGAGTAAAGGTTGTAGTCAATTAGGCAGAAAGGTCTTTTATCCTTTTTCCCTGTCACAGATTTAAAACTGTATCGATACCATCAAGCTGCATCATAGAGAAACAATGCTACTAGTAATCATCTCTTTGACAGTAGCAAAAAAAGATATGAAAAGCACCTCTGTGGTACAAGAGTCACATATGGGTCCCTTGCACAGCGCCCCACCCCCACCCACCTCCACCCCAATACACACACCCTGTACCTAGCATTCAATACATAATGTACTGACGGGGAACCTTTTACATGAAAGAGACAAGGCTAAAGCCAGGACAACTCTGACCTTCTTAGAACGAAGTAAGTCAAGGAACAGGGAGAGGCTGGCTGGAGGTGGGGCAGAAGCTGGTCTGCGGGCTGGGCGTGCCTCTTGGGAAGGACCGCAGCCCAAGCACCAATCCTGCAGTCGCAGGGAACTCCCGGCCCTGCAGAACATGTCTGCTGGCCTCTGAAGGCATGGGGCTGGACCATGCCACATAGTTCTAATTCTTTCCTTTCTGAGCACTCTACGTAAGTATAAATAATACATTTTAGCCACTGACTTTACTTTCATAAGTTACATTTCTCATTATATGTTTTTAGTCCTTTGAGAGTTTCCTTTGCATCAGTGATTTGATCAAGACTTAAAAAAAAAAAAAAAAAAAAGAGGGGGGAATCCCATATTTTGTTCCTTAAATACACACTGTTGATATCTGTACCCAAATCTAGCCAACAATGACAAAAATATTGTTCTTACTAATTTGCGAAGAATGGATCTTAAATTTACATACCAAAAAGAATAACCAAGTTTGCACAAAAAAGTTCTAGATATACTTCAGCTGATAAATGCTTGCTCTAATATTTTATACTTTCAGTCACATGTGGCAAAATATTACATGGCTTCATATTTTAAATCACTATGTAAGTATGTTCTATTATACTTTAATTCACAGCTGGGGCAAGTTTACAATAACAATGACTGCTTATGTTAATACATTTAAAGTTAGTAATAGCAAACCATTTCCGAATAAGGGCTTTATACCAGTTATGTTTATAAATATGTCTAAATTACTCATTATTCATTGTATTGCATGTTAACAGCTGAGCTTGCTGCCGCAAATCTTTCAGATGAATTTTTTGAGACAGTAAACATCCACCTCTTTGATTCTTCCCCTTTTGAGGAAATAATTTTGGTCAGTCTTATAAATAATTAATCAAACTACAACCTACAGCTCTCATTGGAATGTTAGAAGGAAAAAACCAAGAGGCCAGAAAATAACATTAATATGACTCTTTCTTTCCAGTTATAAGGAATCCTTCAAGAGTTCTACCTATTCCTCCAGTGGCATGGCAACAAGTAGCAACCGGTAAATTGAGCAATTCCTAAAAATGTCAAGGAAACAAATCCAAGATTAGGCCTAAGGGTGCAAGACTTCCAAGGGCAGCAGTGGGGAGAGTGCAGGGGAGAGAAGTGAAAGAGAGGAGGTAATGGGAGCCAGGAACAAGGTTAAGGAAGGCTTCAAATTTTAAGTTGAATCTGATTTCAAACTACTGGACAATAAGTAAAGCTAAATTGGGTAAGTTGATGCTTTAAAATCATGCCATTGTTTTAAAAACTCATGCCATTATAATAACTGGTGAAAAAATGGGGGGTGATACCTATGATTCATACTGAAACAAAAGTATGACTATTTCCTTTGCCATCCATGGTTTTTACCCACAATTATGAAACATGTAAACAATGTTTCAAAAAATTATTTGAAAGATTTACAAGAAACAAATACTGCGAAATGAGCTCTTCTCAATTCTCTCCATGGGTCTGGGAAAAGGAGACCACTCGGTGGCTCAGATACTGCTGCTCACTAAGGTAAAGGAAGTCCAGACAGCTGTGTATCTGGCTAAACATACCAGGCGCTGGCTCCCAATGGGGTCGACCAGGAGGTCTGCAAAAGGGGTGGGGGGTACCCTGGGTAAACCAGGACACACCGGTCCTAGTCAGAGTTCACTCCACAATTTACTATGTGTGGCCTCAGGCAAACCACAGCCTCAGGAGACTCAGTTTCTCCACCTGGAAATGAGGAAGTAAGACAAAATACTGTCCTTACAACTAGTACGTGGTTTCTCTAAATGACCATGCCAGGTCACACTTCCAACCTTCTTCACAGATTTGCCACCATCATCTAACACTTTCCTTCACAAAAGCATCCGCCACCTGCTCCGGTGAACTTGAGCCCACTGCCCTGGTCCCCGCATCTCATGTGCAGGCCTTTGATCACCTGCTCTCTCACCTGGCCAGGCTCCTCCCCAACCTTGGATTCCATGCTCCCAAGCCAGACGCCCTGCTCCAAAGGGCTCCATCGCAGGGAGGAAGGGATCAGCCAGCACCCATGGAAGCCCTCTGCTAGGGCGGCAATGCTCCTACCTCCAGGGCACTCCCTCCCTACAGTCTGAGCCCTGTAACATTTCCTGACAACTGAAAAGACTAACTTTTAATACTGTCTCAAGGGCTGACAAGGTTATTTTGTTTTTCGTTTTATTCTTTTTCAAGACCTTGGCTATGAAAGAGCTTTGCTCATAAGATACCTAAAATAATCACATTGTAAGCAAAAAGGGGGTGAGGCAGGAATACCAATACTGTCTTCGTTTCCAAGTAACAAACTACAAACAAAAGAGAGAGAAACAGTTGGGCTATTTCATTCTGCGCATGTTTTTGGACAAGCACAACTAGCTAAGGGCAATTTCTTCTTCAAGTCTTATTTAAACTGTTCTTCCTAGAGCACACTTCAACTTATTGGGAAAAATGGTCTTCTAAACAACAGTTCTTCTAGGCCACAAGGTTCAAGTAAAAGATGGCTGCTCTGGGAACACATGGGTGCTATGACCACAACACCTGAATGTGGCCACCTCGTCTGCCAGTGATAGGTTCTAAGACCTGAAAGTCACATACCATTGCTGGTCCTCAGTTTCCTTTGCTGGAAAACTGGTATATCATCTAATGCTTAGAATCAGTACTAAATAGCAAATAGCAAGGAGTTTTATAAGTTGCAGTCTGTCGAATAAAATTTGATTGCACTGGGCCCTGGCTGGTGGCACAGTGGATAAGGCGCCAGCCTGCAAACCCAAAGGTAGCTGGTTCAATTCCCAGTCAGGGCACATAACCAGGTTGCAAGCCAGGTCTCCAGGCAGGTCTGCAGCTGGAGGCAGGTGAAAGGCAACCATACATAGATGTCCCTCTCCCTCTCTGCCTCTCTCCCTCCCCTCTCTCTAAAAATAATAAAATCTTTTTCAAAAAGTTCGTAAGCATTTTAAGTGGACTGTTGAATGAGTTTTAGTAAGCTTAGAGCTGCGCAAACATCAGGACTGTTTAAAAGTACTTGCCCCACTAGGAGAAAATCCCTTATGCTTTTTAGCAGACAATCCTCTCTCCCACCCAAGGCCAAGGTAACCACTGATCTGCCTTCTGTCTCTCCAGTTCTGCCTTCTTGAGAAATGTCATGCGAACGGAATCACACAACATGCAGCATGTTGTGTTTGGTTTCTTTCACGTAGCATAATGTTGTTGAAGTCCAGCTTCCTGGTGGCATGTGTCAGAATTCTGTTTCTTCTTGCCATATTTCATGGTGTGAACATGACATGCCACATCTTGTTTATCCATTCCCCAGTGAATGGACATTGAGGCTGTTTTGGTTTTGGCTACTAGGAGTAATGATGCTGAACATTTGTATAAAGTCTTTGCATGGACATATGTTTTCCTGCCTCTTGAGACAGACAAGTAGAAGTGGAACTGCTGGTTCGTATGGTAAGCGTGTGTTTAACTTTTTAAGATACTGCAAATGGTTTTCTAAAGTGACTGTACAATTTCAAATTCCCACCAGTAATTTACAAAGGCTCTAATTTCTCCACATGCTCATCAACATTCGGTCGGGTCAACATCAATCTTTTTCATTATAGCCATTCCAGAGGGTGAGCAGCATACTTCATTGTGGTTTAAATGTGCACTTCCCTGGTGACTAATGATACTGGGTATCTCATCATGTGATTATTTGCCCTCTAGGTATGTTCTTTGTTGAAGTATCTATTCAAGCCTTGCTATTTTTCAATTTGGTTGTGTATTTTATTTTTAAGTTAGAACAGATCATCATTTAATCACGCCCTTTAAGGGTTATGTGATTTACAAGTACTTCTGTTCTGTGACTTATATTTTTACTTCCTTAATGGCATGTTTTAAAAAGCAAAATTATTAAATTCTGACACTAAATTCATCAACTTTCCCCTTTGTTTATATTTTTTATATCTTACCTAAGAAATTTTTGCTTAACCCAAAATCATGAACAATTTTTCTTACGCTTTTTCCTAGAAGTTTTATAGTTTTACATTTCAGTGGAGATAAAACGAGACAAAACTACTGTAAAATGACCCCCTCAAAAACATGTGAAATATAATTGTATGTGCTCATCTGCAGTTACATGCATACAAACATGAACAGAAAGAGAACACCTAAATACACCAAAACAGCAGACAGGCACTTATATTTTAGAGAGCTTTATTTTCTTCCTTTTTGGCAGTGCACAGGAATAACATAGAATAAAATGGTTTGGAAAATGCTACACTCCCAACTGCAGGCTCCGCCTCAACCAGACAGTGAATGTGTACGTTGCACACAGATGTCATCAAAATGGAAGGAATGACAAATTCCAGGAGAGAGTCAGCCAACTCCCAGGCTGCCTGTGTGCCAGAACAGAAGGGACAGGAGCGGCGCCCTGGGGGTAGCCAGCCATTAGGGAAAAGGGCCTCATGGGAAGAAAATTAGCTGAGTTAAATTTCTGAGTATAACCAACATCTGGAGAGACTGACTGCAAGCTGAGTGCAGAGAATGCAAACTCCTCAAGACCCTATGAAGAATCCAGATGAACTGAGCAACATGTTTCTTTTTTTTTTTTTAAGCAGCTTCTTTTTCTAAAGAGTACATTTTTAAAAGGAAAAACTGGTATGTTTGAAAATACCAGCAATGCTTTGGTGTTAACAACATAGTGGTCAGATAGTAAAAATTAATGAGTTATTATGGAGTGTGATAGGAAGCTTTATAGGAATTCAATTTGATTATAAATATAACTGGAAGATTCCTATTTTTGCCAGGAGCTTTTATCCCTCTATCCTTGGCTGATGAACAAAAGATACAAGATCGGTCTCCACTCTGAACCAAATGAACAGCCTATTTAATTGTAAGGTTACTGCAATGCAGAGGAACTTCAGTCTACTGCCATGAATGTTTCTCAATGCACTAGTTAACTGCTTCACTACGCTGATACATTTTTAATCCCGTTTCTCTGGATCTCATACTCTCTTTTCCAGAGTCTCCAATGCAGAGAAGACACCGCTAAGGAAGCCTGGGATGGATGGGCTCAGCCAACCCCACCTGCTCAAGCTCGGGTCCCCAAGCAGATGCAGCTACACGACAGCTGACACACGTTCTTTGCATAATTCTGGCAGTAGCTGGTGGTTTAGGACCACCAAGTTCTGCACCCTCCCTAATCCACAGGCACTTCCCGTTGCAGGACAAATACTGACATGTGGAAAGAAAAGCTTGGGAGTAAATATTTTACAGAAGGCAACACTATGCCCGCCGGGTTTCTGACAAGTCTAAATAACGACCCCTGGCAAATGTTATTAATAAAACCTATGCAATGCCAATGGGCATCAGGGCCTGTCCTAGGCAGCTTACAACATTACGTGATTTAATCATTATAACAAACCTATGTGAGTACTTGACTGTGCACCCCCACTTTCTAGTGAAGAAACTAAGGCGAGTGAGGTGAAGTCACCTGCCCAGGTCAGAATCACTAGCGGAACCCAGGACCCCCTCAGAACAGCTCCTCAGGCTACATGGCACCCGTCAGTTTGCATCTGTGCCGGAAAACCTGAATGAGAGCTCACAGGAAAATGGGGCTTATCCCAGTGCTCTTGTTTAAGGCAATCTCTTCCCCAATACTTTCACCAAGGTGCATAAACATTCAGGGCATCATCCTTCAAGATCCTAGAAAGAGCTGCAGTGCTTCCTGCATGGGCTGTTTTACTCCACACATTGTTGACAGTCATGAGAAAACTCGTGTTTTCAAGCCCAAATGTTGGTGACCAGTAAGGAGGTTATTCGAGTTTGCACTTGCATTAGCTTACACAATTTTTAAAACTGGGAGTAATATAGGATTTTGTAAGTTTCCTTAACCGTTTTTCATGTCATTTACGTTATTATAAAAAAATTTCTCCAGATATTCCGGGTTTTATCACAATTTTAGTATTGCAAAAATTTCAAATATAGAGTATCATGACGGTGAAGAATTTTTCAATGAATTATATGCACTTTTTCCTGATTGTCTGAGTGACTCTGAAGTATATAGCAGTGATGCAGAAGATGATCATCTGTTGGAAGATAATTATGAATCTGATTTTAGACAACCAAAATGGCAATAAAGAAGTGTGATAGGCCCTGGCTGGTGGCACAGTGGATAGGCACCAGCCTGTGAACTCAAAGGTTGCTGGTTTGATTCCCAGCCAGGGCACATAACCAGATTGCAAGCCAGGTCTCCAGCCAAGTCCCCAGCAGGAGGCAGATGAAAGGCAACCATACAATGATGTTTCTCTCCCTCTCTCCCTGCTCCTCTCTCTGAAAATAATAAATTAAATCTCAAAAAAAAAAGAAAAAGAAAGAAAGAAAGAAAGGTGATAGAATCTGATATTGAAATTGATTTTGAAGAAGAGTGAACAGAAAATGACATTATACCCCTCCTTGGAAGATTATACAAATATTTCTGGTGTAATTGTTGAACTTAGCGATCCACAGGGTATCAGTGAAATGACAAGTTTCCTTTTTGATAATGATTTTTTACTTAATTGCTTCTCAAATCAATTTATACCACTACCAAATGGAAACACTTGATGAAACACATGCTAAAACTTTACCATAAACAGAAGTTACCAGTAGGAATATAAAGTTTCTTGGTTTATTGTTATTGATGGGATAAACAAAAAAAATCATATTGGAGAGATTACTGGTCAATGGACCCTTTGCTTAAAGTGTTCATATTTCCTAAAACTATGACCAGAATCAGGTTTGAGCAAATCCTTACTTTTTTTCACCTTAGTAATAATTCACAAGCTATATCTAATGGAGACACACTTTGCAAAATAGGACTCTTTTGGATTACTTTATTTCAAAATTTCAGTCTTCGCATAGACCTAAAAGGAGGTATCCCTGGATGAAGCAATGATCTGATAGAGAAGACATACCAGCTTCGGAAAATGAAATCCAGCAAAGTAACGAAAGATGTAACTTTAGTGAGAATGCTTTGTTAAAGTGAAACTGGCTACATTTGCAATTTTGAAATGTTTTTGAGTAAAGGCAAAAAGCTACAAAAAACTATATTCTCCATCTGAGAGCCGTATCTTTATTCTTAGTACTATGTTTACCAGGATAATTACAATAACAGTGTGTTTCATGCTGAAGTATTATTGGAAAAGAAAACACCAGCCTGTGGTACTATAAGGGAGAACCGTGGCTTGCCAGAAGAACTAAAAGAAAAATTGAAGAATCTTCAGACAGGGGAAATGATGTTTTTACGGAAAGAACACCTTCTTATCACATGGAAAGACAAAAGGCTAGTACATGTGATCTCAATTGTTCATGATGCCTCTATGAAATCCAATGTAAAGCAAAAGAGAAATTCTATGAATTACATGGTTAAACCCGCGTGCATACTAGATCACAACAAATTCATGAAAGGGGTTGATCACGCAGACCAGTATTTGGTGAATAGCAGTATCTTAGGAAAAAGTTTAAAATGGTATAAAAAATGGTAGCATTCTTTTCTATCAATTGTGCTTTATTTAATACGTTCAAAATTTAACTACAATTTACAAAATAAAATGAGAACAAACAATTTTGACTCAAAGTTGCTAGGGAATGGATAACTGATGATTTAAATGAATGTGGCCCAGAACCAGACACTTCCTCCAGTACCTCCAAGAGCTCCTTACAAAACTTCACCTTTCAGGCCTTCAGGAGAACTAAAAGACCACATTTTAGGACAAAAAGGTCACTGGCAATAAAGAAGAAACCTACTAGAACAAATAGATTATGCTCTTCAAAAGAAGAAAAGCTCAGTGGAACTAGGTAATTTGCAAAACCTGTTGCGTACCATTGCATATACATGAGTGCTGTACAGTTTGTCAAACAAAAAAGTTATTAAGTTATATAGAAGAAATGTACAAAGTTTCATTTCAATACATTATGTATAAAGTATACTGAAGTTTATTTAGATTATTTCACTTTCATATTCAATTACCAAAAAAAACAGCCAGTGACATGGGATAGCTTTTGTAGAAAATTGCCCATCAACAACAATGTGTTAAAAATGCCAGATGTTTCCTCAGGTGCAATGTAACAACAAAATAACAAAAAGGGAAAAGGTACCAGTCCAGGTTTTTCGGGGAAGGGGGAAGGCAGGAGGGTTGCCAAAACCCAAGAACAAACCAAAACGTACCACTTTTACTGAATAATCAACTAGAGCTCACTTTCCTCCTCGAATTTTGTGCTCCACTCCTTGTTTGTCCACAGCCATCGGCCTGCACCCCCTTACCACCTGCTGAGGAAGTGACCAAGCTGGGACAGCTTCTGCACTAGCCCGGAGGATGCAGGCTCCTTGAAGAGACTCCCTCGTAATGAGGTCAGGGACAAAGACGCATCACTCATGCCCTGACCCTCCTAGACTGGGTGTATGAAGGCCCTCCAGGATGGTCACATTCTGAGGGTACTGAGAGCCTGCTGGACAGTTCACAAACAAAATATTTTAAAAGATTGCATCTTAGAATTTATTAGTTGTATAGTAAGAATATAAAGGGTAGCTTAGCCCTAGCTGGTGGCACAGTGGATAAGGCACCGGCCTGAGAACCCGGGGATCGCTGGTTCGATCCCCAGCCAGGGCACATAACCAGGTTGCAAGCCAGGTCTCCAGCCATGTCCATGGCTAGAGGCAGGTGAGAAACAACCATGCATTGATGTCTCTCTCCCTCTCTGCCTCCCTCCCTTCCCCTCTCTCTAAAAATAATAAATAAAATCTTTTTTTAAAAAAAAGGATAACTTAAATTAAGATCTCTGTCTTTATAATATTATCCCAGCATTAAATACAAAACTAGAAATACATGACCAGGAAACATGTTCTGCAAAATATCACCTCCCTACCTGATTCTGAAAAATTACTGTCAGATGAGGATGATGATGGCAAGGCACCTGCAGTTGGGGGTGAAGAGGTGGGGGCGGGGACAAGGAACAAAGCTGTTGGTTTATTACTTTAAATAAAGATGCCAAAATAAATACTCCAGCATGGCTGCCTTCAAAGTAAATCACTTGGGGAAGCCATGGACCAACTCCAGCACACACCACAGAAATGCCGCCAACGAGCAAAACCATCTGATGCTCCCTTCAAGTTGCTTAGTACCACTCATGGCACACTCTCTAAGTGTTACTCTTTCAGAACACATTAAAATTTGGGGAATAAGTAAATTACTATTCAGTGTCAAGTATAGGTGAATACAGTGATGAAACCTGGCTACTCCATTTAAGAAAAAGTTATGAATATTCCTGGTATACCAGGTATCTAGTTCCTGACTAACAAACCACCCCAAAACTTACAAGCTCAAAACAACAATGACTTATTTCTCATGACTTCATAGATTTACGGGGTGGTTCTTTAAAATTACGAATCAAATCATATACAATAATGATAAATAACTAATCTGGAGACACATCATTTGTCCAAGGGGAACCATGGTATTTAAAATTATTTCCACTTGTGCGTAGGTCCTGAGAATAACCAAGAAATGCTGGGCTGTCCACATGCTACTTGCACAGGGTAACAGGACTTTTATCTTTTCTCCTAAAATTATCAAAGCAAAGTAAATGTGACTGCCATTTTGGTGCACCTACACCACTGGGCTCAGATTTTCAATCACTTCTATGTTTTTGCTTTTATTTACGTATGTTTGTGATTTGAAGACAATCCATTTTTTTAAAAAACTGAACAATGTATTTGGAGTTAACAAACGAGAACTAATTCACTCATAAATCTGACTGTGTGACGCACTAAAAAGAACCTCCCCCTTCACTCAAATGAGTCCTGGTCTTAGACCAAACTCCCCCGCTGCCAGGAAAAGGCCCTAGGATGACACCCAGCAGCTCCACTTAACCCCCCAAGTTAATAATGACACAGCCAAACATCTGAACAAAACTACACAGCATTACATGAGCCAAGTATTACACTCAAAGTGCAACATCTTCACCTGTAATCAACTCAATATTAGAAGTTCTATTTAAAAACTTGGTTTAATTTTTGAAAATACACTATGGTTTAGATACAATTTTAACTCTTGTTGTATGGTAAACCAAAACAAAATCTTAATAAATTAAAACAGGAGATCAGAAATAAGTTTTCTTTTTGGACACAGTTATCTTTGAAAGTTTTGATTTTTAAAACATTTAATTATGGATATAAAGTTTTTAGCTAGCTTTGAAAAAGCAAAAACTCAGTTAACAAAAAAGAAAATTTAAGCCACTAAATGGTGATTTGTTCATATTCTGAAACTGAAAATATTATCTGACACCAGCAACAGCACCAAGTAACTAAGAGAAATTCTCTTATTGGACGAATAGCTTTATTATGTATTGGGGAGCTAAAAAGTTCATGTAGTTTTCCCTGTATGATGGCTTACTATTTACTTGTCTTTAACTTGATTCAAAGCAATTTTATTAGAATGTATTGTGACAGGTGTCATTAACATGCATTTTTAAAATCTGATCAGAACTGGTGAATTTTTGTGCAGCCATTTTAATACTGAAAGATAAAGAAAATACATAACATTGTATCAGCATATTGTGCTTTATTATTTCAAGAAAGGTAAAAACATAACTGAAAGGCTAGACAAAGATTTGTGCAGTGTATGCAGTAGGTGCTGTGATAGATCAAATGTATCAAAGTGGTTTGCGAAGTTTCTTGCTACTATTGATATTCTGGCCAAATCATTCTTTGCTGTGGGGCTGTCTCACGCATTGGAAGATGTTTAGCAGCACCCCTGGCCTCTACCTACTAGATGCCAATATCAGGAGATAGCTGACATACTCAAAATATCCAAATCAATAGTTATTGGTGAACATGAAAAACTGATCTTTTATTTTATGGAAAAAACTAAACATATTTTGGCAAACCCAAAACTATGGACCAAAAACCTAGTATCTTTCAGTTAAGACCCTCCCCGTAGCCTACTTCTCTCTACCTCCCCCATCAACTCCATAGCAAAACTATTTGCAGATCCACCTACCAATTTCTAAGTTGGTAGGTAGGGAAAATACTAAGCCCAACCCATTTGGTGAGCAGATAGATACTTATTACAAACTTACAATGTGCCATCATGTCTCAGACCACAGGAGTCCAGCCATGAAACTGCCACTTGGTCCCTGCCCCAAGGAGCATACCTGTCCTACAGGGAGACTAAAATGAAACATACAATCAAGACAGGAAGTATTCAATTCAGGTGACAAGTGCAGTGAAAGCTTAAGAACAGGATCTACGCAATATCTAATAGGGAGTTCCCTAACGGGAGGGAAACCTTCTTACAAGTGACACTTAACTATCAGCTAAGGATGGAGAAGAAGGGATGAGGGGGACAGTAGGCTGAGAAGGACGGAGTGAG
This sequence comes from Noctilio leporinus, assembly GCA_004026585.1. Classification (NCBI taxonomy): domain Eukaryota; kingdom Metazoa; phylum Chordata; class Mammalia; order Chiroptera; family Noctilionidae; genus Noctilio; species Noctilio leporinus. The sequence continues at coordinate 543,675 of PVIW01000161.1, forward strand.
TGTCCTTCATAATCAGAGTGAAGGTACCTACAGATAAAACTGAGAGGGGAGGGGACGGTAGGTCCACCTGACTGAAAGACACACTATGCAAACTCCTTAGGCACAATGTCTGCCTCCCAGAAAACACGCCCCTAATGGAGGGACAGAATCAAGGTCTGACTCACTGTCTAGCAGCAGGGGCACTGCTATCCTGACCTTGCTCTCATCACACAGTGAACTGTGCTCTGATCCCTGGTTAATGCTACTTCAGGTGGGTCCCTTAACTGTGATCACTGACCTTGGGCACTCCATGGTCACCCCAACGTCTGCTACACCCTCGCCTTCAAGTCTGTCTTGACCTGTTCTAAATGCCCTGCCCAACCCTTCTCCCCAGCTGGGCACAAGTACAGCAACGAGAATGGTCAGACCAAAGGTAAAACACAGCTGGACGCGAGGCTCTGTTCAATTCCAGCAAAGCTCTGGTGGTGAATATGCCATCACTTCACAGATCTCCAGGTTTGGGGTAAAAGTGGGAGTGAGAGACACAGGGAACAGAAAAAAGACATGGTAATGAGATAATGTCACAGCTCCAGGGACACATCTCAAATATCCTCTTCATAAAGTCCAGTCAATAGAATGACATCCAGAGCAGAAATAATCTTTAATAACAATAGTGTCTTCTTAGTAAAAAGAAAGCTGGAACTCGTTTGACTATTTGAAGGCAGAACATCATTATAATTTCCCAGGAACTAATAGGCTTAAATCATTCAACAAAGAATAATATTTTCTTGAAAGCAAGATAAGACAGCTTTGTGCCTTTCAAAAGAAAGACACTATTCAAAAGAATATTTAGCAATTCTGCCTTAATCCAAACCTAATAGTACCAAATTTTTTATTAAATCAAGGCAAATTCTATTTACATTAGTACCTTGTAACTGTCTTTAATGGAACCTAGAAATATGAATATTTAACACTTTGAGTTGCAAGCTTGGGGGTATTTTCAAAAAAAGATTTTCCATAGTTCTTAATAAACTGAGAAAAGTACATGTCTAGAAATGCTCTATCTTGTACTATTCACAAAAAGTAGAGTCGGACTGGAAGAATAATTTTTAAAACTAAGTTCCGTTAGGGCAAGCACTTCCCAAGGCTCTGCCACTTGATTCCAGGGGTTCTGAGATTACAGGCAGGTACAAGTGAAAGTGGCCCATGGAGCAACTGTGGACTTAATTGGGCGAGATCGAGGGGGGCAAGAGGTTCTAAGAACTGTACCCCGGGTTTATTCAACACTGTCAGGGCCCAGCGCCAAGGCCCTTACACTTACGGTTCTATGTCAGGAGTGGAATCACCCAAGCAATGCAGTTCACCCCCGACTTCTTACAATGCCCTGAATGCCCACCATTAATTACAGTTCCATATTAAAGTTGCGTTGTTGCTTCCAGAAGGTTTCAGCGAGACCTAATTATACTAAATGAAAACATTAACAACTTAATGAAAGGATTGGACCAAATAACCTGAAACCTCTTGAATCTCTGAAGCTCTGACTCTGCACTGAGTACGATTAAGTGTTAGGCAGAGAAGACTGGGCAGAGATTCTTCACCATGGTCAGGAAGAAGCTGGGCAGCAGGGGTTAGGGGAAGAGGCATAAGGTAGTGTTAGCTGAAGAAATCAAGTTATAAGGCAAAGTGCGCCATGTTACCAATGTTAATGATATACATGTTCTATACAATTTGGGAGATAAAAACACTGAGAGTATATACTGTAAAACTTTCACAGTGATTACCTTAGATTGGAAGGATTACATTGACTGCTATTGTTTTCTAAATTTCCACAATGCATATTGTTGGTAGATAACTTTCTAAGGGTCTCTTATGATTCTGCCTAAGAGATGCCAGCCAGCAGAGGCACTATCTTTGTTCCGGATCACCACTACGAGAATATTTGTACAATGAAGAGACTTGGAAGACAGACACAGTGCCTCCCTCCAGAAGAAAGAGGAGTCATGCGTACAGAAGAGGTTTGGACACCCTGAGTTCTGAGTTCTTCTCTTGTAACGCAACCCACGTACAAGTGTCAGCTGGCCTTGCACGTCACCCTGTGGAAACCAGGACTTGGAGAACTGATGCCAAAAAAGCTGATGCCACAACCACTGTTCCTACCATGAGTAATAAAAGTCCCTTATCTCAATCCCAGGAGTCTGATGTCTTCTGCCGGCATCTATCCAACTGTGGCAGGCAAATAGGGTAAAAAACTCAGCCCCTTCAGAGTTCGTTACAAATATGTACTGTTGTTACCATCTGAGATGCTTAGGCTAGACATTTATACTGCTTCTAACCAAAACCCCTAATGGTATGCCTAATTGCTTTAAGAATCAGATCTTCAGCTATTCTTTAAAAAAGAAGTTGGGGGAGGGAGGATAAGGATTAAGAGGAACCTCACCTCCACAAGAGAGCACTGAACAGAACAAAGGATATTCTCATTTTTACTGCTGTCCTGCTGTTGAAAACACTATGCCTGAAGCTAAGAAGAGAGCTGGGAACAGGACAGAGCACCTCGATGTGTACATGGTGTGTGACTACTGCGGGTTCAAATACAATGAACCAGGACAGGGTGCTCTGAGACAGGAGAGAAGGGGAATCAGCAAGCCTAGGGGACCAGGGAAGACTGCCTTGATATTCTACAGATGGCACTAAACTGTGCGCAAGCAGATTTTTTACCCCTGGCCAGCATGTCTTCATTCCAGTGAGTTTACAAATTGGAAAAATGGCACAAACTGACCAGGCCTCCATTCTTTCAATCCAAGTATGTTTTTACAATTGTAGATTAATGGTGCAGTATAATTACAAGGTAAGCACTACACAGTAGACTGGTCAGCATTTCCACACTACCAAGAGACCAATTTAGAGTCACTTGAAGTTATCAATCATCAACCACAGTCAAATAGACATTGATAACTTTTATATATAAAACTTTGGAATATTATCCAATGAATGGCACATGCAAATGTACGCTTAAGGCTCTTTGACAGTTCATATAGTACTCTGTAGTTAGAAGGCAGATAACAAATCAATATTAAGGGTTTTCTAAGACTAAAGGACTCTGTCAGATCATCAAATTTACTCTCAATTTATTCATACTTTGGTAAGTCACTTAACCTCCCAGGTACCAGACACCTCATCTGTCATAAGAAAGAATTGGAGTATAGATTATTATGACCTCTTAAATTCTGAAGGTAGAATAATTATTTTTTAATTTCTTACTGATTTTTTTTAGAGAGAGAAAAGGAGAAACAAAGAAACATCAATTTGTCGTTGCACTTATTTAGGCATTCCTTGGTTTCTTCCTGTACGTGTTCTGACCAGGGACTGAACCCACCACCTTGGCATATCAGGACAATGCTCTGAGGAACTGCCCCACCGGATCAGAGCAGAATAGTTATTTCAACTCATTAGACTAGCAAGCACATGGTGACAATGCTCCATTTGACAATGAGTTGCCTGGTGGTCATCATATTCGCCAACTACACAACTGCCTAACTGATTACAAAACACTTTTAAAATAACATATAACGACCTCTCTCGATTCTGATCGTGAGAATGAGATAATGAATTATTCCTTCATTTGAAAATACTGTCTTAAACATAAATAGCTAGCCAGCTTCAGAATTCAGAACACCACTTTTAGAAAAGGAAAAAGGTTAATTTTTAACTTTTCATTTTAAAAATATACATGAACTATAAAAAAATAAAACTGTACATGAACTGCAAATCTGGTCAAGGTATCATCAGTTAAAACATTCAAATTTCACAAATCCTTAAATAAATTTAGTGATATATTTTTGCACTATTCTGTCTCTATGTGCCCATGGATAGTTTTTCCCCTAAGGCAAAAATGGAAACGAATAACAACACTGCTTTGTAAATTGTCTGATAAACTAATTAATAACACCCTTCTGTGTCATGATACATTATTATTATTATAGTATTACTCTACATCATTTCACTGGCTTAATTAAAATATACAAAATAGAGAATGCAAACTGTAACTGAAAAACATTCAATATTTATTTTAATCAGAAATGTGCATCACACAATAAACACAAATTAAAAATTGTTACTAACAGACACTGCATGGAAATACGGCTTGCAGACAAAATTTCTAAATCTGAACTCTAGTAATGAGTGCAATTATTGACACAGACTTCTGAGTTACCTGTCAACAGGGCCTCATTTCATTCTTACCAGCAGCAGAAAGCTTTCTAAAATATTCAGAGTTCTCCAAATCTCAGAAGCTGGTAAGAATACCATATATGGTGCTTTTCTTTAACTATAATCGCTCTCCTCTCATCAAAGTAAACTATGCCTTGCAAAGTAATCATCTCTAACTTGAAAACCATCATAAAAATAAATCAATATCACACTCAAGATTTAAAAACTGTGATTGTAAGGCCATCCAAACTCAGCTCTGAGGATAGGTAATGTCTATATAGATAATCTCAGTTCAATCAGTGTAATAGCAAACCAAATAAAGTCAGTGAGCTAACTCCACTCCTTGAATCTTGACCTATAAATATTTGTGGAAAGCCCAACGCTATCTGTTTAGTAATTAAGCACAGTCCTATTACATCTTTTATGAACTGCTTTATGGGTAATTTTGATTTATATCTATTGTCCCAGGATAGTTATAACACTCCCTTTCATTTTTAAAAACATCCTAGTTTGTACAACAAATAATTTGGGATTCTCCAATAAGTTACTGAGAGTACTTCCTTTATATTTAAATGAGATCATGTATAAATCACTCAGTAAATAAAAGCATTCTTTATTACAGTTACCATCATTACCATTACTATCATTATGAATGCTAAATGTGTTTGTCTTGTTTAAATATAACCACATTATCTCTGAAAATTAGATGTATCATTCCTTCTGAATCACCTCTCACTTTTTTCACACTAAGATGCATTAACACCTAATGGTAGTCTTTATTACTCTTCTTAAATTCCTTCTCATTTTTTTCACATTTCTGATACTCCATCGCCCCTTAACATGTTTGGGTCAGTGTGAGAGAGTGTATGTGTGTAAGGAAGAAAAAGAGACAAATGAGAGTAAGAACACATTAAACAACAAATAAGCTCTATTTAATGTTCTTACTGAATTCAAAGAGGTTACTTAACAAAATGTAGATTTTGTGGTGAAACAGCAAAGCAATACCAGCTTATGGAAGATATACTGAGAACCACAAAAATTCTCTACTAATAACGGTCTTTTCCAGTCTTCAATTTGAGACTATGGCTTACTTTCTGTAATCCTAATTACTATCTATTTATCGTCAAAATGAACTTCCCTACTCATCCCACCTATGACGTAATCATTTATCTAAAAGATATTATAAATTTTAGTCCATGTATTACTGATAGAAATAAGTGGACAAGTTGTTGTGACCAGTCTCAAAATGCTGGTAAAAGAATACGCACACTGCAGGGACAAGCAAGAAGTCTGTGGCCAGTAACTTAGTAGTGATTTCTAGAAAAATCAATGCTTATGGATGCAGAGTGCAACACACATACATGCCAAGTAAGTCAATGTGGCTTTTTTTGATAACTATTATGAGAACCTGAATATCCCAGCCTTGCCCCATGAAGGAGGACCCCGTGGCAGCTGTAAGCTGACAGGACTGCTGGTCAGCACGCTGCAGTGCAGGACCTCCGCATCCTGTATCCTGAGCCCAGGTGTGGGGAGGGGTCCCTCAGAGGCTGAGCGGCCCCGCCTGCCACTGCCCCCTACCCAGGAGAACTGGCTGGGCTAGTTAATTAATTATACATGTATCAATCTCGGGGAAAGGGTATTGTTACCTAATTTAGGAGGGAAATCCTAGAAGCACTGGTGTGGATACATGCTGATTAAATTACTATGCAGCATTATCTGGCTTTCTTTCTAAAAGCCACAGGTGTCAAATGAAGGGGTGTGTGTGTAAATTTGTCCTGAGATACCTCTGAGTAGGTGAGGCCAGCCATTCACAACTTGAGAAGGGATTTTTTAAAAATCTGGTTAATTCTTTGAAGACAGGGAAGCCAGGTATCTATCTGCAAAGAATTAGAAGTTCCACAAGTCACCGCCCCCTGCAATTGAGCTGGTCTTCAAATGCATAAATAAGGGGCAGACAGAAAAGGCAAATGAAAGAAATATTTGTACAGAAAGTGCATGTGCCGGGATCATTTCAACAGGCAGGCAGAGCAGGCGTGACGCCAGACGGCGGAAGAACAGGTGTCTGGGGGCAGCCGCAAGCGCAGGCCACTCCTCCAAGACTCAGATACTTACAGCAACAGACGTATCCACGCACACATACTTTTTAAATAATCACTTAGGAACAAAGAGGTGTGCCAATACTGCTTTTAAAATATTTGTGTAGGTGGCCCTGGCTGGTGTGGCTCAGTGGACTGAGTGCCGGCCTGCGAACCAAAGGGACACTGGTTCGATCCCCTAGTTGGGGATGCATGGGAGGCAACCAATTGATGCCTCTATCTCACACACACTGAAGTTCCTCCTCTCCCTCTACTTCTCTCTCTCTCTCTCTTCCCCTATCTGTAAAAAGCAAATAAAATCTTTAAAAATATACATTTTTGTAAATATTTTACACAAATTGTTGGTTTTGTGAATGATGAGCCTTTTTCTTTTCAGATTATTCTAAATGAAAAAAGCCAGTCAGAGAAAGATAGGCATCATATGATTTCACTCATATGTAGAATCTAATAAACAAAATGAACTAATAAGCAAAACAGTGACAGACTCATAGAACACAGGCGGACTGACGTGTGGGGGGACTGACGTGGGGGAGTACAGGAGGAGGGTCAGCTGGAAGGGGTGGAGGGAGATGGAGGGGGGTAAAGGGGGAATAAATGGGATGGAAGGAGATTTGACTTGGGGTGGTGAACACACAATAGTGTACACATTATAAGCTGCAAAACTGTGTACCCGAAGCCTGTATGATTTTGTTAACCAATGTTACCCCAATAAAGTCAATAAAAATATATATATATTTTTTTAATTTTATTGTTGTTGTATTACATCCATTCCTTTTTTGCACGGGTGTGGGGGGAGACAATGTTAATCAGCTTAACAATAACCCACAGCCTTCGGACCAACTTCAATAAAAATATTTTTAAATGACATTAATTACCTTTGTCACCAAGCAGGCGTCCTTACACAACTGCACAGTTTTCCCACTTGCTGGACGGGTCTGCCCTGTGCAGTTCTCCCACCTGGCACCCCAACAAGCCATAGGCTAGCCATGGCCACTGGGAATTAAGGGAGCCATCCCTTTCAACAGGTCATCTTTCCTCAATTCAAAATTCATAGCCTCTAGTAGACAAAGCCTCTAAACTATCCCTCTAAACTGTCTCTCTTCATAGGCCCATTCACTACCTACTCTGGAAACTAGCTCCGTTGACCAAAGAAGGCCAATCGTCTGTGCCAGATATGAATTAACGTCTGGAGCCATTCCAAACAGCAGCACCTGACTCTCAGCAATCCCAGATGAACTGCAGACCCTTTCCTGCCTAGGCTGACAGAAACAGCACAAGACACATTCCTGAGAGCATGAAAATGGACTGCACTCACACGTGAAACATACGCTGTGCCTTGGTCATGGGCACAAGGTGGGAATTCTCCAGGCCACACACTGACTTTTGATAAAGAGGAACTGCCATCTGTGTTTTTCAAGAGTAATCCTTTCCTGCCCTCTCCAATCCAATACTACAGAAATACTGGGTGGTTTGAAAATGATAAAAGTTTTAAAACATTCCATTTGTAGTTGGTCAGTTATTCTAGTCCAAATTTGATAATAAATATAGCACTAGGGGCAATAGGTGCTTTCATCAAAGCATGGGAGAAGTGCCTGCCATTCACATGGTATCGAAAGGAGACAAGCAGCACCACCAATGTACCGATATCCTCACTAGTGCTTAGGTTTAATGTAGAATAATTTTACATGTAAACATATTTTAAAATCTCTAGTAGAGAAAAAGAGCCTCGATGCCAAAATTAGAAATAAACATGATCCAAAAGTCATGGGATTCCATAACTCTTAGCGCAAACTGGCAATTTGTATATGTTTTTCAAGGGGGAAGCAGAGCCAAACTTGTAACATCTATAGTAAAAAAGTTTAAAAACCCAAGACCAACATTAAAGAATTATTCATGGAAAAACATTTTCATGACAATGAGCCAAAGCTCAAATGCTAAAAATACCATTTAATGGGCACACGAGTGCATGGGCTTATGGAAGTATTTCACAGTATTTCCGTTTGAACTACATCACCAATTCTCCCCACCCAAATGTTCCCAGGCAAATGGGGTTTGATCCACAGGACAAACCTGGCAACTGGTAAGAATTTCAGCAGAAAAGTTGAAAAGCATCAATGGATAAATAAGGAGGAAAACGATATGAAACCAAAAGTTGTTATTAGTGGCCTGGTTCCTCCTTCTCCTTCAAACTCCTATTTATAAGTTATCAGCAGTGACACAATAGAAAATAAGGGCAGAAAAATGACTCAAAAATAGGAAACACCTTTCATAACATTAGACTTTGTGTAACGCATAGAAAATAATGGGGCTGATTTTATGTCACATAAAAAATACATGGACTAGTTTATACCCAGGCCTACTAAATTATTTATTTTAAAACAGTTATAGCTAAGTGGTTTTGAGTATAGACCAGGACTTAGGTGCAAATTACCCCTTCCTTCTCATAAGTCTGTATCTTGGGCTATGTGACTCTGCGCCTCAGTTTCCTCATCTGTGGAGTAGGAGTAATAGGCTAGTTATTACTGCGTAATGCATAATGCAGGCCAGGAGAACTGCCCTGAGAATAGCAGATGGTACGATGCCACTGTCCAAAGGGAAGCTGGCACCACAATTATTCTAAGGTCACTTGAAACTGAATCATAAAATACAGATTCAAATCCAGCCAAAATGTTTTTTAAACTGTGTGTATATTTGTGTGTGTGTGTGTGTGTGTGTGTGTGTAACCTGGCAGATGTCACGAATAAAATAGCCATGATCTGTAAAGTCTGTATTCACAAACCTGAAGTTATAGTCCATCTTGATCATGTTCCAGTGTAACTTGTCAACTGATGGAGGAAAAGCAAGGTTATCATTGTGAAAAAAAACAAAGACAGATTCAAGGTTCCTATCAGCAAATAAAAGAGCCATCTGCTCCTCTCTCAGCCAGCAGCAGAACAAATGAACACTTCAATGACAAACACATTTATCCCTGTAAGAAAGGCATAAGCATTTGTTTTATTATTTCAGTAATTCCTTCCTTCTCTCCTGCCCCTATGCCTCATTCTGTGGTTGCTTTATAAGCAAATACATCATTTTAATAATCAGGAAACCCCAGGAAATGTTAACATCTAAGTAACAATATCCCTTAAAGCACTTCCTATAAAACAAACATTTCTATCACCTTTCACTCAAAATTCTATATGGAATCAGTTTAAAAATTCAAATGTCAAATTTCACTACAGATGTTCATTTTTATTTATAAATTCAAAAACCCCAAAGCAAAAGAAAACATAATTTGCTCAGATTAAATAGGACTGACCGAACTGCTAGACACACTCCTTGGTACACTGATTTTCAAAAACAGATTCAAAGGTACCCTCTGACTGAGAGCCGATTATATATGCTGGATATCGTGCTAAGAACGAACTGTGGGCAATAAAACCAACCCAAACAAAGCCCACGACACAAACGTTTACAACTTTATAGTAACTCAGAGGGAATGGTAATTCTTTGTACCTTTGCGCCCGAACCAAAACACAAAACAAAAACCAGGTGACCCTTGTTTTTTCTTAAAAATCCTTACCGCCTCTATTACCCTGGCATCAGTTTTGCAGTTGCTTTAATACCATACTACATATTACAATGGTGCGTGAAATAGCATATAATACATTCCAGTACTTACCAACTTGTCATATTTAACATTATAATGAGACACATAAGAGATGGACCAAAAGTGATCTTCCATAAATTCCTATCCCAGTCCCATTTATCACTCAAAGCTGCTCCAGCCACACGCCTTTTTCATTTCATGACTTGCCTACACTGACATATCTTGGTATTACCAAGCATTCATGCAATCTAATCTGCTCCAATACTTTTATAAACAAACTTGGGTTTATCCACCATGAAAACAGAACATTGGCTCACACTGATATGACAAGACCATAAGGCTTTATGTCCAAGAGTCTCATACGTCAGTAACTGGTTACTGACGTCATTTCGGCCGTCATTTCGGAAGTGAGTGCGAGCAAAGCCAAGTGCCTCTGTCCAGGTGAGGCTAACGCTGCCCACCCTCCCGCTGCTCACAAAAGCACCAAACAGAATGTTCCGTTGGGGCACCAAGGATACAGCCTTCACGTCAGTTTCAAATGAGTCCAAATTTAGACTGTGCTCCGGAACAATGTGAAAAACTATCTTGAACTGTTTTTATAGTTCTTTAATATCTACCGGATGACTCACAGTTATGTATCATAGAGGTCAGGTACTTTTCATTCTAAAAAAGGAGTATGTTTGAGTCTTGGGGAGGCTGGCCTAGTGCTAAACCAAGAGAAGGCTGGTTCAGCTCTAGCTCAGGAAAAGTGATTTTAGGGCCCAAAACCTCTAAAATGTCACACTTCTCACTTTTACGTGGAATATGATGAACAAAATTAACTGACAGACAAAACAGAACCACAGGCATGGACACATGGAACAAACTGACAGCTGCTGGGGGCAGGGGACTGGATGACAAAGTGAAAGGATTAGCCAAAGAACATACATGCATGACCCGCAGAAACAGACAACAGTGTGTGGTGGAGGTGGACAAACAGGGGTGGGGATGGGAACATCTGTAATACTGCCAACAATAAAAATAAAGTTAAAATAAAATAAAATGTCGCACTTAATTCAAATTTACAATTTATTTTCCAGCATCATCTCATGAATCTAGCCAACATTTAAAGTCTACTCTGTAGTGCTAATGGGTCTACCTCTTAAACGTCTGTTTAACAAGCTATTCAAAACACCCTGGTCCCAAGCTGCCTAAAACAATATTTTGAAAACGTTTACTAGGGTACAGCCAGGAGTGGGTCTTTCCAGAGGCTCTTTCCAGGCTGCAGCACTCAAAACAGTCTTCTCTGATTAGAAGAAACACTTCCACAATCCCCACCCCCCACCATGTTCACCTCCCACAAGAGGTCTGTTCACTTGGGAAGATCTGAAAAGCTCCCAGGAATCAAGCAAGGAAATAACAGGAAGTAACAGCTGTCTATTACACTTTGCAAATGATAGAAATCAACCCATTAACAGAACAGCAAGAAAAACATGTGGTAGGTAGATGTTCTACAGGTATCAAATCACCTGTAGCAACAAGTGATTTGAAGAAAAACTGTAGACAGGCCCTATAAGCCATCAAATAAACATCAGAAACAAGTATACTTCCTGTTAAAGGTTCTAGCATGGGACACAAGCTGTTTAACATACACTCAATTTCAGGTAAAGCATCACAAAGTGTTAGTGGTGGCTGTAGTTAAATGCGAAACTTAGAAACTTACCTGGCACAAAAGAAAAGGGAAAAAAGAAAAGATAGAAAAAAAAGCTTTTCTTACTGTCAGTTGGGGGGGGGGGGGGCTTTCTTTTACAACCAACGGAAAATGCTTCATATAAATTTATGAAAAAACATGTCTGTGTGTTTGTGTGTGCTCACACATACACATGCACCCTGACCGGGATCGAACCACATCCCTGGTGCATCAGGCTGATGCTCTAACTAACTAAGCTACCCAGCCAGGGCTGAACAAAAACATGCCTTGAATTTGCCAAATTCACTCAAGCCTACTTCTTCAATTAAACCAGATAAAAATAATACTGATATTTCCCCCCAAGTGCCCAAGAAGTCATTCAACTACCATCAATTTCATCTTTTCTCCTGTCTTCTCCCAGTCATTATTTCTACTTATTTTTGCACCCCCCCCCCCACTCTTTCCTAAGTGTTTGGCATGAGAACAGCAACACCCCAATTCCTCCCTGCTTCTCAGCCTGGAGGACATCTCTGCATCGGTGTGCACAGGGCCGGTGTGCACAGGGCCAGGTTCACACCCTGTGTGAGGTTCGCACGGGGCAGGTGAGCATGGGAATGCACACGAGGAGGGCATGTCATGGGGTGGGTGTGCACAGGGCAATTCTGGGGATGTGGGTACACTCTGGGCAGACGCACATCGTACCGCACACCAGGGTGTGACAGCCAATCTGGGCCTGGGAGCCGGCTCAGAGCCCAGGAGACCTGTTTGCACTGCCAGGCTTACTTTACTCAATTTATGCTGGCCAAGTCTTTTACCTGCTCACCAGAGCAGCCCCAGCACTGGCGGAACATTCAGCCCACTTAGGACCCGGAAGCATTTTCATATGCACCGCCAACGTTTTTATGTGTTTACTTTTCAGTTGATGTTAACGGTCTTCAGAATTCAAGTTGGATGAAAACAATAGGACCAAGCTGTCTGTAATCCTTCTTTGTTTTGTTTTGGGCTTTATTAAGGGGAACGAAGGAAAGGAGAAAGACGGGAGGAACGGGGGACATATTTTACAAGAAAAAGTCAAAAAAACCCAGGAGTTCTGAATTCAGTCACTAAAAATGAGTAAAATGCCTTTGAAATCTGACAGCTCACTTAAGTTTTAGGGAAATCCAGTCACCCTAGCCACTCACATACACACAAACACATACAACCTCACTTATTATACCTTCCCTGTCCCACACCAAGATCTATTATCACTTGCCAGAGGATCATTTCCAAGGCTGGTTAAGCAAATCGCTCCATTTTCCACTAACGCACCTCAGCAAATCATTCTTATTTTCCCCTCTATTCAGCATGCTACAGATTGTAAGACACACTAAAGATTTAATGACAGCCTTTTTATTGGGTGAGACAGGAGATAGCAACAGGTTAAACAAACATCTCCACTGTAAGATGCACAAAGATTTCAGAAAGTCACTGTTCCTAGAGCTACTCGTCACCTCCAACACTGTTACAGATAGAACTTGGCTCATCAAAGCACTGATCAACTTTCAGACTACGTTTTATAAGCAATGGAATTCATAGCAATGATCCAATGACTAGAGCCATAAAAGTCTAAACTACAGGAATCCTGGGTTTAAAACCCCTATGCACTGAACATGGGACAAACATTTTTAAGTACAGGAGGCAGAAGCAGCTCAGAATTTTTAAATCATAACTGAAATCATGGCAACTCCCACTACAAATAATTACTAGTAGTTTTAAATAAATGGTCTATTTTTCAAATTATCTCTATTTGTCACTTCACTATACTCATCAATGGGGGAAAACCTAATATATATGCTTTTTTGCAATTACAAACGCACACAAGGCAAGACCCAACAGTCAACAACAACAACAAAGGTTGTATTTTAAATCACAAACAAGGTAGTGAAGTAAAAATGTTGACCTTGACCAACCTACGACCGACCGCACAGATGTCACACCGGGTGCACGGCTCACTGAAAGCCGGCTGTTCGCAGGGTGAGCCCAATCTCTAGTGAGGACCCAGAACAGCAAAAGTGAGTAACAAACTCAACAACGACCGGTGTAGAGAAGCATGGAGGCCACGGGAAGCACAGCACTGCTTGAAGGGTGCCGAAGAGCAGGATGAAAACTAAACCCAGAAAGTGTCTGCCCTCTCTCCCACTAACCTACATTTTTCCTCAAAAACTTTTTTCCTGAAACACCAAGAACTTTCCACATAGAGTACACAGTGAAAAGAAACACGATGGAATGTTATACAACGGACGTTCGTATCAGGAGCATTTAGGACGTTAAGGTGGAATCTGTCCTCTCCGAGGACATGAAGTGAGCAGGGAAAGTGAGCCCCCTCCAAACCAACGAGGTCCTGAGTCACAACGGAGCACGCGCACTAAGCAAATGCAAGCACGCCCCAGTGCGCCAAAGCCTTGCGAGTTTCCCAACGCGCGACACAAATCGCAAGTCCAAAGCCTCAACAACATTGTCAAGTGCCTCCACTGGATCAAAGGCGGGCGAAAGGCACCTCACCTTGCAGGATGGAAGCTCCACTACCCGATGGCTGGACAGGGGCTGCGGAGCAGGGGCAGCTTTGCGGCCAAAGGAAACCGCTTTCCAGCACTGCCAGCTGTCTTTTCGCCCAGAGGACACGCAAGCTGCGTGTGTATTCCCTTCAACTCTGCAAACACTGCTGCTGCTGCTGCTGCTGCTGCTGCTAAGGTAAGAGAGCAGCAAAGCTTTTCTAACAAAAACAGCAAAATTCCCACAGGGCCACGCCTGCGAGGATTCTCAGCAGGCACGGAACCCAGCTCTGTGCCCAAGCAGCTGCGCTGGGCCCACCGCGCCTCCGGCTTCAAACTCTGCAGTCAAGCTCAACAAGGAGTCTTCCTTAATAAGCCACTGAGCATGGTGCAGAATAAGTTCACTGAAGGTTAATAGTCAGCAGTGTCTCCCAGGACCTCAGGCCACCAACAAACAACCTCTGGAGGTATCTGCAAGGAGAGCCAGGGACTGCTCCTATTAAAGAAACGGAGAACACAGCCCTGTTTAAGTCACAATCTGCTTAATGGAGAGAGAAGACAAATCACAAAAATGACCACACAAGCACAACTTTCGTACTGCAGAACTGCAGGAGTTCAGAGGCCGAGTCATGGCTTCCAGTAAGAGAAACTGAGGCAAGTTTCATTTAAGACTATAGCTTCTGTAAAAGCCCAGGTGAGCAGTGACACACCTGGATGTGGTTGAAAAAAAATAAATGGTTGTGCTTATATTTAGGAACTTATTTCAAGTGCTTTTAACACTGAGTTGTGCCTCAGGGCCAGGAAAGGGACAGGGTCACTCCACTGCACTGCTGTGCTGTCTGCTTGGGGCTCAAGGAACCTGATAAACACTGCCATTTACAAAAATGAACCCAACAATTATTCTTATTCTCCTTTTCTGTTGCCCTATGCCCTAAGAAACCTACCAAAGCTTTTTTCCAAGAAAAAGAAAGCTCACATGTTCAAGCTGCTAAATCTTTCAACTGTCTGACTCTCCTGCGCCCTTGAAGATTGTTAAGGACAATCTTCCAGCTGGAAAGGGGAAAACACATCATTCCTTGAAAACAAAGCCATAGGGTAACTTTCCCTAAAGGGCTATATTCACAAAAATTTACACATTGTCCAAAGTTCATGGACTAAAACACATTTCAGCAAAATTGGACACCACTAATATACACATCAAGAATAAGGTAAATCCCCAAACGGGATTTCAACGTCACCGTGCTTCCCTTGTGCTGCAGAGGTCAAGGCTCAAACCTGCACTGCGGCACAGCTCTGCAGCTCGCTCTGCTCCCTCATGGTGAGCACAGACCTGAGGTGGGAGGCCTTGAGGTCACTGACAAAGCAACCATGTCAGCTATGATATGTCCAGTGTCCCCACCTGGTGCCTGCCTACCTCCAGCTCAGCTCTAGGGCCACTACAGATGGCTCTGTCCCAGGGAATTACCACTGCTCCCCTCTGCCCCAACCTGCCCCATCCTCGCTTCCTCCTTTCTGCACCATCCTGACCAGGCTGGAGCTGCCAGGTATGTATTCTTTGCTCTATATCCCCTGGTCATACCTCTCTACCCACACCCCATGATATGAGAGTTTAAACTGGAAGAAACATGGAAGTTAAAAGAAGGTAACACAGTCCAAAAGAAAAAAAACCACACGGTAAGTTTCTGTGTTAGCAGAGCCAGGTCTAGATCACACTTCAACATCTACTGGTCCTTGACCTTCAGCAAATTAAGAGAGTCGATGTTGTTGAGCCTTCCCATCTATCAAGTAAAGAGAGCAAGAGCATCAGAGGGCTGTTGGAGGGGCTCCCCGTAAACATGAAGCCCCTAAACAGAGACGCTCATTCCTTACTAACACGCAGCACCTGCTCAGTTAGCAGCAGGCAGCCATTGCACTAACATGCTTTCATGGCAGAGCCAGACTATGAAACCCCCACACCCTCTCCTGATTGTCTGTTCTGTGTCTGGTCACTGCTCCTGCAAGCCACTCAAATTCAGAACTTGGCCAAAATCCTCTAATCTGTCTTTAAATACTTTCAACATTGGTTTATAAAGCAAAGCAAGGAATGGGAAGCCAAGAGTGTTCAGATTGTGCTGAAATGGCCTCAAAAGGGATTTCTGCAATGCAGTTGCCCTGTGGCCACATGGCCCGTGTGAGTGGTCCAGGCACCACCTCCAGGACCACCTGGCCCAGAGCACTCCATGCCCAATTACAGATGCTCACAGCTGTTCACAACCTGGCAGGAGGGCCAACACAGTTCTCAGACTGGACAAATCACAGGGTGACCATGAGATTTCACTGGCCAGTGCCAGGATCTCCGGGCCCCTAACAACAGCTGATGAGGTCAGATACATAACCAGCTCCCCGACTCATCTGTGCTTGAGTGAAGCAACTGCCTTCTTTCAGGGTCCACAAAGAGTTGAATGGAGCTCCAACTTTAGTTTCAACAAATGCCAAAACCTTTAGAGGCACTACCACAATCTCCACTGGGCCGACATCTGTAGGGACTTTTCTAGTCAGCATTCTCTACCACATTTCCAGGTATTTAAGAACAACGTGGTGTCTGTAGAAAATGCCAACATTCATTTTATACCCCTTAAATAAGATGTCTGTTTTATAACGTAGAAAAAGGCTGTAGTGTTAGCTGCATGTCTACAAAAAGATAGAGGCTGAAACAGAATGAACAGGAGACTAAAATCTACATTGAAATGCTCCACTATTGGTTAATTTTCATAGTCCACAGAATGGAACCAAGGAAAATTCTAAACGTGAATGTGTACAACTGCCATTTTCTTGCATGTTCTTTATATCTTAGCTTCTTTATGAGGAATTTTGCTGGTCAAAATTAAATATATTCACAGATGTAGACAAATAAGCAAAGCAAAATAAATTTCTGAAGAAAATTAAGACTACCTATATTCTCATATTCAAAGATTAGACAGTAACATATGTCCCATTTCTGTGATATTTTTAAGCCAAAACTGAGATTCCTACAGAAGTCCAGTATAGGTTATATTTTTATGAAAGCAAGCAACCTACTTATTTAGGTAAGGATACTGACCACTGCCATAAAGGCCTCAACGCTGAGGCACAGTGAAGGAAAGGGTGGGAATGTCATCTTCTTTTGTCCCATTCTCTTCAAAATAATCTTTTTTAATCCAGTAAGAATAGGAAGCTCCAGGCGGTCTGTAATGATCAGTGAGGAAATTTAGGCCACACTGACTGAAAATATCAGCATGTCACCAGCTTTTTATCTAGGTTATTTCAAGAGGCTGTGCCAGAAAACAAGGGACTATAAGGCAGCAGATTGACTAGATCTGTATTAGTTAGTTGGTACTTGACCCAACATGCCTTCGAAAATCAAGTCAATTTAAAATACATACACAAGCCCTTGCGGGTGGCACAGTGAATAAGGCACCAGCCTGTGACCCAAAGGTCACTGGTTCAATTCCCCAGCCAGGGCACATAACCAGGTTGCAAGCCACGTCTCCAGCCAGGTCTGTAGCTGGAGGCAGGTGAAAGGCAACCATACATTAATGTCTCTCTCCCTCTCTGCCTCCCTCCCGTCCCCTCTCTCTAAAAATATATAAAATCTCTAAAAAATAAATGCCCTGGCTGGTAGCACAGTGGATAAGGTGCCGGCCTGCAAACCCAAAGGTCGCAGGTTCGATTCCCCAGCCAGGGCACATAACAAGGTTGCAAACCAGGTCTCCAGTCAGGTCTGTGGCTGGAGGCAGGTGAAAAGCAACCATACATTGATGACTGTCTCCCTCTCTGCCTCTCTCTCTTCCCCTCTTTCTAAAAATAATAAATAAAATCTTTAAAAGAAAAATAAATAAAATAAAATAAAATATATACACAATATGTATACAATTCTGGGCTGTAAGAAAAAGACATGTTTTAGCACATTACTTTAGATTTGTTTCTTTAAATGCTTCCACTACTGAAGCATTCTGAGGGCAGAAAAAGTTAAAAGAATGTATTTTACTTTAAAATGGTTGTATTGCATTTGAAAGTGCAGTTTAACCTAGCATCACAGCATAATTAAGAATACAGACCCATTTCTCTAACACGCAGTGAGGGTACCACGGCTTTATTCAGGGCATCTAATTGCAGAAGAGCATTTTCCCTCATTCTGGGACACCAGGCCAATGGGGGATGGGGGATCAGGCAGGATGGGATGCTGGCCAGGAGCAGGGGAGGACTCTGACCAAAATAACTACTTGCTCTGAGTAGGACTGAAGCTAAAAAGCCTTTTTTTCACCCCTCTTCTTCTGTGATTGGGGAGGGGGTGGGTAGCACAAAGACCCCCTTCTGAGTTCTTGTGAAGAAGGGTAGGATGCAGGCCAGGTCCTGAGTGTTGACAAATCCTGATTCAAGGCTCAAGTCACACTTAGCTCACACACAAAATGGGTGATTCAACCCCTCAGGGAGGGGGTGAAGGGAGTCTCTGAACGTGCTCCAGGTCTGTTTTTAAACAGACGGCCATTGACAGGAGCTCTGAGTCAGCACCATCTCTTCTGACCACTTTTCTGGACCAACTGTCAATGCCTTTATGTGTCCAGCACTGAATCGAACATCTTTTTCCCCAAGTCAGGGATAAGCACAAAACACTCATCGCTGGGAGTCATGAATACCTTAGCATGACTCCCATCCTGTGTGTGTGTGGAAATCCTAAAACTGCGGTAAGTCAGGTGACCAACTAGGCTGGTTCGACAGGGACAGTTCCAGCTTACACCGAATTTTCCAGAAAAATTACCATCACATCCTCTCCCACTCTCAAATGTGTCTCTGTTTAGACCATAAATTATACGGTCAGCCTATCAGTAAAAAATGTCAAGCTAAAAAAATGTCATTTGGCAGGAACACCTGTCCTTTTGAACGGCAAACAGGGATGGGCTTTTTAAACCAGCCACACAGCACTAGGCTTCTGAAGTTTGAATCTTAGCAATAACTCCGCACCAGCCAACTGGAACGGGTCATTTTCTCTCTGCCCTTTCAAGGGGCAGCATTCCTGTGCCGACAACCGTCGCCCTGAAGGACCTCCATTTGACCTCCGGCACCACGGAAGAGCTTTTGCTGTGCGGTCTTAGCACCGCACACACGTGGCTGCTTGGCAAGTACAAAGCAGTCGGCCCGATGAAATCTCCGCCCTTTGTAGATTTAGGGGAGAATGGTTAAAAGTAGGGAAATGAAGAATCACACCAAGAACCAGGAGACTCATGGGTAGGAGTATTTGTAAATATACAAATACAAATAAAAATAAAAAGCACACACAAACACAAAAACTAGTACCTTACAATAGTAAATGAAAGCATAAAGTAGCTACATCAAATGGGAACAGCAAACACGGCTAGCCTGCTGCAGGGTACCCAGGGCAGGTGTCATGTCTTGGTTTGAGGTGCAACACTGGGTCTGGGGCAATTCCGGGAAACTTTTACATTTTATACTGATGCAAAGCCGCCCCTCCAGCGCACAGCCAAAACCGTCAGAGGCAATAAAGCCGTCAATCAAGAGGACGGAGGAGGAGCCAGGGGCCTCACCCCGGTGACCGAGAAACGCAAACCGGGAGAGCTCTGGGGGCACCTCCTCCTCTCACAGGGCCTGGGGCCCCGAGTCCCGCACAAGGCGGGCGGGGCGCCAGCGAGTCCGGCAGCATGACCCTCTCCTTCCCCTCGCCCCTCTGCTCCGTCAGCTCTCTTCTCCATTTTCATTCTGTCGTTTCCTATTTGCTATAGACACAGGCAGGGCCCCTGCTTTCCAAACCTCCAGCAGGGACTGAGTGTGCGAGCGTGGTGCATTTCAGGGCAGGCAGACACCCAGAATCAACATGCGAGTCACACAAAGGCCAGAAATGCCTGGCATTCAAAAGACCTCTGTGTTTGAAATTTTCCATAATAGAAATACTCATGTAAAGGGTATCTACTCATATTCCAGTTATTATCAAAAAAAAATTTTAAGAGTAGCCTTTAAACTTGTGAAATATTATACAAGCCACTGAAAACAAAATCTAAATGGGGCAATTTATTTATAAAGATTTTAAATAGATAAATATTCATTTGTCTTCAATACTCTAAAAGGCTCCAGAATGAGTCTGCGCCCTGTCCCCTGTCCCCTGTCCCCTGTGGGCTCACTCCTGTCAGGCCGGGTGCCTTCCCCTCTCCAGGTTCAGGGCAGAGTGTGGGGGACAAATCTACACTATTTGAGGGTAAGAGGTGGCAGAGAAATGCACAATAAATGGTCTGTCTGTGCTATCAACAAATACTCTTGTAAAAACTAAATTTAATAGTCAGTGTTCTAGAAGACCACTGCATTTATGAAATGAATAAACCTAATATCATCCCTTGTAAATACGTGCACCAAATATTCAACAGCCATAAAGATGGGACTCAAAACTCAGTCTTCAAGTGATTATGCTTTAAAGTAGAATTCAATGTTTTGGCTATCTCCTCTTAATGGGCATTATGTAAAAAATGTTATTTTCACAAGGTTCAATGTAACCAAATTTTAAAGTAATCTTTTAAAAACAGAAATTGGAATTTTTAAGCCCTGTTTTATAAAAACTGCTATCGAATGCATCTTAAACAAAAACTGGCCCTGGCTGGTGACACAGTGGATAAGGAGCAGGCCTGCAAACCCAAAGGTTGCTGGTTGGATTCCCCAGTCAGGGCACATAACCAGGTTGCAAGCCAAGCCTCCACCCAGGTCCCCAATCAGACCCATAGCTGGAGGCAGGTGAAAGGCATCCCCTCTCTCCAAAAATAATAAATAAAATCTTTAAAAAACAAACAAAAAAAAAACAAACTAGGCTTGTATTTGGTATCCCAAAATGCATTAACCTCTAGATAGTCTCCACAAATCAGTATTTCCAATGAATGCAAAGAGAGGCATCCTTTTACTGTAATGTGACATTATGTGAACTTTTCTTTCATAAGCTGTGTTTTGCCCAACACAAAAGTCTATGTGTCTATACATCCCATATATTTTCATGAATCTCAAAAATTGTGCTGAACTTGTAGGAAATGGATTGACAGTATGTTACACGAGAGACAGGCTACTTTATGATATAAGGAGTTTTCAATGCAGTCATGTAACTTCAATGTGATCATTTCATATTATTTAAATGCCCAGGTAATAAACACAAGTAAAATTTAAAAAATAAAATGCCCATGTAGATGTAAGTGACTTGACCTTGAGTCATACCTAACCTTGACAAACATAAGCTCATGCAATGAATGCATCCTGCTTCATCTTTCTCTAGTTTTATTCTGGTAGATTTCTAAATTTCAATGCTATAGAACTCTAGATCCTGAGCTCCAAAAACTATAATTTCTGCAAGGGACAAGCAAACAAAAAAAGTCCATTACTACATCTTAAAACATAAAAGGAGGTAAGAACTGTGGAAAGGGAAAAAGAATTCTAAGTAAGGGCAGGTAGAGATTGGAAAATTCTAGAAAGCATTTGAATCCTGACAGCCATAGACAGAAAATCATGGTTTCTAGTCCAACTAGCAATTTTTAGGAGTGTATATCTAACTAGTGGTAGTCTGGTAAAACTTAATGGGCCTTTTCTCAGAATACTGTTTTTAAAAGTATAAAAATATAAATATATATATATATAGTATATATATATACTATATATATATATACACCACCCTGGGTGGTGGCACAGTGGGTAAGGTGCCAGTCTGTGAACCCAAAGGCTGCTGGTTCGATTCCCCAGCCAGGGCCCATAACCAAGTTGCAAGCCAGGTCTCCAGCCAGGTCCTTAGCTGGAGGCAGGTGAAAGGCAACTCCATGGGCATCTCTCTCCCTCTCTGCCTCTCTCTCCCTTCCTCTCTCTCTAAAAAATAATAAATCTTTATATATATATATATATATATATATATATATATATATATATACACACACACATAGAAACTTATACACACAAAAAAACAATGACATACTTTATAGTTACCAGAAAATTTAACACATTATACACTTCTTTACTACACATTAAAAAGGTCCCGCAGTCAGTGTAGACACTAGTTATAGTGTTATTTTGAAGTAGTGATGAGCATCAATGATATCTGGAGAGACCTGCAGTTAACTATAGTGTAATTCAAAAATATCTGCATTATCTATTGATGACAAGTCACAGGTACTGCTAGAACTACTGTATTACATTCACATTTTCAGGAAATAGTGTACTTAGTTGGAAAGCTGTGAAGATAGAGATGTAATTAACTTCTTTCCCATCCAAGTTCATGGCTCTTGACTCCAGATCAAAATTTCTTACTCTAGACATTTAGTTACTGGCTTTTAAATCTCTTACCTGTGGAAAGAAATATCTTAGAAAGTCACCTAAGGCCCTGGTTGCTGTGGCTCTGGACTAAGCAAGCTGAAGGATGACTGGTTTGAGTCCTGGTCAAGGCACATGCCTGGGTTGCAGGCCAGGTCCCCAGTGAGGGGTGGACTGATGTACGAATGATTCTCTCCCTTTCTCCCTCCCTCCCCCTCTCTAAAAAATAAATAATAAAACAAGACAGCAAGGAAGATGAAGAAAAAAGAAAGTCACCCAACTCATAGCATCTTCTCTTCTCTCAGGCAAGGGTTCCAGTGGCTGCTCTGCATTGCCCCTGACCCGCTTGGTGGGGGTGCTAGTCAATCCCCTCTTCAACTCTGAAAATGAGGTCAAGCTGGCTGGGGAGAGACTGAAGTAGACCAGAGAGACAGAAACAGGAAACAGACGAACTTAGCGCAGCTATTTCTGAGCTTGCAGGCTCCCACTCCAGCAGCTCCTCTGCGAGGAGAGGCTACACCACCTCCCTCCGTCCTGGGTTGACTGAGAGGCGCCCATACACTTATGATCAATTCCATTTTTTGCTCCAACAGCCAAAAGAGCCTTAACCAAGGTAGGCAGGCCCTGAAAGTACATGCCGAGCTATGAGTGTAAACTACTCACATATGAACTACTAAAAACCAGTCACAGAGTGTTAAATCAGCACAGACAGATGGCGACTGGAGCAAATTTCCCCATACACCAGTAACACTATCAAGTGGATCTTCCTAAAACCCACACAAAGAATGTATTCCTTAGTGATAACTGAAATATCAGCAGACATATTTCTGTGCCTCACCTCCTGCAATAGCCTTGCCTAAACTCACCTCCAGTCCTTAGCGTGCACTGACAGTTACTCTCGTAGCGTCATTACTGTATTTGCAGAGCAAAGCCAAGGCACAGAGACAGCATGTGGACCGCGACAGGAGGGCAAGAGTCACAGACAGGTAACTGCTCATTTGCAAACGAAACCAAACCGCTGTGCCTCGGTGCCAGTGTTTTTGTTTTTAATTAGCAATGAGCTAATTTTTTCTTGCTAGCATTTATCCAGGGAAGAAGTTTCAGCCTGAGAAATAATGCAGGAACAGCAGTATGCTTAGTCCTTGAACCTAGTCAGGTAGAGATAAACTTATGGTTTGCTAGAAGATTATTCTGATGTAACTTCTCCATCCCTGAGGGTGATTCCCATCTTCACTCTACCAAGTGATCAGACAGACATCAGACAGCTATTGGCTAAACCCGAATGAGTCAAATCATCTAATGTTGACCTCAGGCTCTTAGACTTGTGGCTTAGGTTCAGAGTCACAAAATTTAGCTTGACAGTACTACCTCAAATGATACAACTTTAGAGTCTCTCAAAATACTTAAAAATTTAAATTGGCATTCCTGTAGCTTTGGTCAAAAGTATGAATACTTACAGTGACCAATGAGACTTAGCCAGTGGGCTTTCCTTATAATGGCACTATATTTTTGGTAAACTATCATAAAATATTTTGTTTCTTTTACAGCATAACAATTAGCTGTGCAGTTTTTGCTAAACATAAATCAGTTTTTTCTCTGTAGTCATGCATATTGAGGTAGTAACAAACCAGATATTTTATTTACCTATTTTATCGGGCAAAGCAGCCTTGGTTGGATCTTCTGGACTTTCTTTTTATTACTTTATCACTGTATGAATAATTTCCAATCACCCCCCAAATACCTACATGGTGTTTGATTTTAGAACAAAGCTGGACAGAATTTAAAAATTGGAATGTGAGATAGGGCCAATTTTTAATAGTCTCGTTATTATAATTTGCTAATGTTCATGTCTTCAGACACTGAAACTGTATATAGCAAGTTAAAAACTGACAGGTATTTTAATTTTGTTTTAATATTTTTTATGCAAATGGTTAAAAAGTAGATATGTACAGTATATTATATATTAAATTGACTTAAAGGAAAGTTTTACTTTTCCTGACTGCTTAGCACATAGCACATAATAAATGATGCACAAATAAATGAACAACCATTAATGATTGTTTTAAGTGATGTTTAAACTGAAGGTAAAAGGTTTGGCAACAATTACCAAAAATATATACATCAAATTTTTAAATAAAACCAAAACTTCCTAATCACAGTCTACACAAACTGCTATCCTCTCTCCAATGACTGTGTTATTAAAAAGTAAAAAGCCAAATGTTATCTACACTATAAATCTATCACAGAGCACTTTTCTATTATCCTCTCTTTTATATAGCTAATATGAAACAAACAAACAAAAAAAAAAAACTTCAAAAACATGTTACCACAGGAATCTCTGGTTTGAGTGGAATACAGAAAAACGTCCCCGGGGGTATAAATAAGTCCTGTCAGGCATTTCCCTAAGTCCCTAACACATGGCCAATTTCCCATCCTCCCACCTTCTTCTCGCTTTCTCCAGCTTCATCTGCTTTCCATTTATCACCTGGAACCCTGCTTTTCTCAGCCACTGTCTGTCCTGCCTATAAAAACTGCTACCGTTCATTTTTAATAATAAGCTCTTTCTGAAACTAATTACCAACTCACTCTACAGCTGGTGACAACACAATTGCCTAAATCAACTACTTTCAACTTATATTTTCAAACTAATCCTAAAATGCCATTAAGTACTAATCACTTTTAATTTTCCAAAAGTAGATTTAAATCTATGGGTGGGTTATCCTTTTTTTTTTTTTTTTTTTTTTTTTGGACTCACTATGACTCCAATATAAGAAATCATAACTAAGAAGCTAATTAAAAAACAATTTTATTAATACCACTGCCCAGAATAAACAAGTTACACTGTATTTCACAGATGTGCATTTTATAATCAAGCACTCCTGTGGAATAAAACAAAGAACATGATAGACTTGATAAAGCCAACATATAAAAACTTGTGAAACAAGAACAAGTTTTCCTGGGACTCAGTGACAACATCAGAACAATAATCCGAATTTTTCACAGTTGAAATAAAATCACTCATTTTAGTCACTATTAATAATACCAGGAATCAAAGGAAAGATATTCAGACATACCAATCAGAAATGATCACATCCTGTGAAAATAAAAGACATGAAAATGTGGGAACACTCTTAAAAATACAACTCTTATACTGTCAAATAAAACTGTCTGAGAAAGAACATGATGTAAAAATAAACATGGGACCTTCCCATCTGTAAAAGAAAAAAGAATGAACAAAGGCAGTCAATATCCATTAAGAATTTAACAGAGGTGATGAACAAAAGTAGACCAGGATGTCTTCAATTTCCCTTTAATTCTGTCTTACACAAAGAACAAGAAACCTAACCCATGTATTCACCTCAAATAACCTCATTAAAAAAGTAAAAAGCAAACAGTAGGAGTCAAAAAATCTTACCCTGTAAGTGTGGTCCCAAGACACTCCCTGCACAAGTCCCCTGGAGACCACCAGCACGGGAGGGCGTCTCTGGGTGGGAAAGCTGGCGAGACCTCCGGCCCTGCTCCCAAGCTCTCTCCCCACCCCGGGGACCAAGGCCCTGAACTGCCCCAGGAGAAGCACTCCAGAGAGACTTGGGTTTCCTGGTGACACTGCCAATAATACATTTGCATTTCAACACAGGTTATTCCATATCTCAGGCTGCAGCACACACTGGTAAGTAAAACGGAAAATAGAGACATGTAATAACATGAATGTCAACATTTCTACTGCAAATGGTAGCATGACTCCCTAAACCCTGGCACCACCACCAAATCAAAGAAGCCAAATACATTAAAAAAACACGGAAGGCTTACGCAAAAGGCAGCATTCCAAATCAGAAAGAGCAAGGAGGGTAAGCACCACCAGCACTTCCGGTACTAGCACACAGCACCCCAAGCCTCCCGCGAGCAAGTCGTTCTGCTAAAGGATGAAATGAACAAACTTAGACCATGCTATGCAAATCACATTCTGTTACCACATATTCAGATTCACTGGAGAATCTCCTATTTTAAAACAAAATGAATTATTTATTTGGAGAAAGTCTCTACGTACTTCACCCATGTAGGACCACACTATTCAGGGAATTTCCAGGTCAAGTTAATCTCTTGCATTAGGCTATGTTAACAACACAGAAAACTTAGTCATGAATTCAATACCTGGCACATGCACTCTTCATAGATAAGGGACATGAAATCAAGTGATAAGGCATTTCCTGATCTCAGGATGAGATCTTGGGTGTGATGCTGTGAATGTCTGCACCTATGAACCAGTTCACAAAGCTACTCAGGCTTCTTTTCCTTTTGACAAATATAAGACTGAGTCCTGGAGTCTTTCTAAGGATCATGCCAACAATGACCACCATTCTTTAGATCTATTACCAGGTAGGTATGTGTGAAGCACCATGTGGCAAACAAATCCCACCAGTTTCTTCTCTTCCTAGTTTGCTGCAGTTTGAGTGCCTTCTCCATATCACACTATCATTAGCGGATTCTGATGTACAGGTGAAAAGCACAGTCATCCGAAAGAACTTAGGGGATAGATATAAGTAGCTTACTTATTAAGTAAGAAATGAACATTTGGCAGGTAGGTAAATCAAACTACCTGTTCGGCTGCAAAACAAACAACAACAACAACAAAAATAACCCACCAGGTACCCTCCTTGGGTGGAATGCCCCGTGAAGAGCCGCTAGGGATGCACCCCGGGGCCAGGAGCTCCTTACGGGTCTGCAGTTGGCCTCTCTCTCGGACATCCATCGCCAACCTCAGGCCACATCTGGCCCACAGCAGGCCCTCCCAGAAGGTTGGTGGCACCTGGCGGAATACTCATCACCCAAGGCTGCCCAGAAATCCACCTCCAGCCTCAGATTCTCAGGCCCTGCCAAAGGTTAAGCTTTGAATGCTGGTTATCTTCCTTAGAATACCTTTTTCTTTAAAGGATAGGGCTGTTTTTGAAGCCCTGCTTTGTAGAAACATCTTGACCTATTTATGAAAAACTGGGTTGGCCTCATATTGATGTGTATAATTTTAAAACACCCTGTAGCCTGCTTTCAAATCCCTGTAAATAAAGCTTTAAAGGGGGAGTAGGGGCTGGGGAGAGAAGTCCCAGAAATGGAAGTGAAGTATGGAATGAAGGAAAGACCAAGAAGAGTTAAAATATTCTTAATGGGCCTATGGAAAGCTCTCCTATTTAAACATTCCCAAGAGAGACTCTCACCCATGCTCTTTCCCCAATGTGACCTTTCCACAATCTGCTCATCAGGAAACCACCTTATCACAAAAACGTTCAGAGGTGACTAGACCTTACAGCTCAGAGGAAACCTGATAAAAGATGCTTCTTCCTCTCCACTGTGCCTGATCAAACTCAGCAGTCAGCAAATATTGATTAGGGTCCGCACTGAGCATGGCCAGAACAGAGACAAGGATTTCATAGGCATCACAAGTCCAAGTGCTGGAGGCCCGAGTCCTGATAATTAATTATTAACAGTAAACAGCAGTCAGCAGATCAATGGCAGCAACCTGAACGCAGCCACACAAGAAGGGGTAGCCGCTTGGACCTCCCATCTCCAGGGCTGCCCCTGCCCATGCTCCTTGTGCACTGGGCGTTCTCACAAGTTTTCTACGGGAGGGGATGTAGTGCTATAAAAACACCTGGGCCTCTCGCCCATGTGTACAACCTCCCAGCTGGATATGGCAATGCAACATGCATTTCGTTAACATTTAGTAAGCACCAACTGTGTGCAGAACACTAGGGATACAAACATGAGCTAAGACTTAGCCACAATGTAAATGACAGCTTAGAAAATAAAATAATAAGCAAAGAATTATACAGTAGCTGTGAGTCAAATGGAATTATAAGAATATGCCCTAGTTTAGGGATAGAGATTAAATTACCCCCAAAATAAGATGCATTCAGTTTATTTGCTAAAGCAAGTTTATTAGAATCATCACAGGCAAGTTTTATATTAGATAAAACGTGGGCAAGGGAAGCAGGGATCAAGTAGAACGGTCAGAGTCAGAAGCCCATGCCTAGTGAAGAGGCACAGGAATAGCGACAGGAGGGGACACATAGATGTCTCAGGTGGAGGAGTCTTGAGACAGAAGAGGAGGGGTGTCTCTGAAGGCAGCATTCATAGGCGCCAGAGCATAATCCAGCCTCCAGAATTCCTGCCCCTGAAATCAAAGCCTTATCTCTGACCACCTCTGACCACCTCTGACCACAGGGTAACATGGTGGTGAGCGGTTCTGTCCTTAAGTGGTCAAGGAAGACAGACAAGAGAAATCAAGGAAAAGGGAAGAAATAGGGGAAGAAAGAATTAAAAACAAGAAAGAGCCCACTCAGTTAGGAAAAAAAAGGTGTTTGTCAATTCAACAAGATGGAAATCAATGCATGTGCCCCTAGCAGCCACCAACCATCTCATTCTAGCTGACTTGACTACCTCTGAAGGCTAGGAAAACCAGAGACACTGGATTAAGAAGGATCCTGCTAAGTGCGGGCGGTGAACAGCTTATTTCTGGATGGATGGAGCTCAGTTTGGGAAGGGCTGAGGCTGTGCAAGTGACCTTTGGGTGGGCCACTCTCCTACACAGAGGAAAGTCCCCCTGAAGAGCGTAAGGAGGCCCAGAGACTCAGAAAGAAAGATGGATGGTCGACCAGGAGGACAAATAGCACAGTTACTAGGGAGTTTAAAGGGATCAGGGTAAGGTGGCTTTCGCTCACTCATTTTTCTTGAGCATGCTTCCTGGGCTGAGAGATGGCTGCAAGCTCCACACCCCTGTGCCTCCGAGGATCAGCTGCAAAGGACCGATCTGTTCTGCTGCCCATGGGTCCCCACCCTACATGCCCTCAGCGTTGCTAACCAGTAATTCAACAGGTCAAATGATAGTGACACTTCAGGGCACAGGGCCCTCTACGTGGGAACCTCGAATGTATCAAACATGTAGATACTCCAATTAGGAAATTCTTCCTGTAGAGGTAACTGTCAACCAGGAAAATAATTTTAGGAGATTCCTAAAAGGAAAAAGAGCCCCAACCAGTGTGGATCTGCTTGCTGGGCATCATCCTGCAAAGCAAAAGGTCACAGGTTTGATCCCTAGGTCAGGGCACATGCCTGGACTGCAGGTCCAGCGCCTGATTGGGGCACATACGAGAGGCAAGCAGTTGATGTTTCCCCCTCACATCTGTTTCTCACTTTCTCTTTCTCCTTCCCATCCCCTCTTTCTAAAAACAAATAAATGAAATGTTTTTAAAAAGGAAAAAGACAATCACATCAACATCAGTGGGTTAGCTGAGAGGGACAAGCAGGGTTCGTTCCAACTCTGACCAAAGGCAAAAGACTAGACTTCCCTACCAATGAGAATCAAGCTCACGGAAAGCTACCCGGTGACTATCCCAAACCCAGGTGGCTGGGAGGAGGTCACCCAATCATCCTAAAACAACTTGAGAAAAAAAATAAGATCCTGGGCTTGGCCGCATTTCTGCCCTGATGCAGCTGGATCCTGGGCAGATCCTACTGTCAATCTCACTCACCTCATTGCCGGACAGCAGTTTCACAGAGCCAACTAATCCCCGCCCCTAGAGCCCTGCACTTGGGTAATTGGGCAATTTCATCCCAATTCATTCAGGCTGGTGCTAACAGGATTGTTCCCAGGAGGTGATGCCAACCTTGTCAAACGATGTCCTTGCTTATCGAAGACATTAGGGCTTAATCCCACATTTTCCCCTCACTCCTGGAATGGTTCTGGGTCCGCTGATAAGTATGTTCTACAGATTTTTCTAATATAATTACTAAGTACTTTTTTAAAAGTTTTCTAGCACTGACACAGAGATGTTACAGGGCTTAAGTCATCTCAATGATTCATCTGAAGGAAGAATGACTACATCCAAGGGAGTCAGGTTCACAACTGACCTACAGGCTCCACCACTGAGTGGCACAAAAGCCGCCATCCATACAAGCAGAGCTCACAGGTAAAAAGGGCCCATGCTGGCAGAGAAGGACCCAGAAAGAAGGGCCCTATGCTGTGAACTGCTGGACTCAGGAATTGTCTACAGACTGGGAAACTTTTTAAGTTCCTTCACAAGTAACTGTTAACGTAATGTCCCATCAGAAATGAGTCATGAAAATGTATGAAGGAACAGCCTGTTAAGATTCCTGAATACTTTTAGAATCTGAGAATTTCAAAAATCTAAAAATTAGGTTAAACATATGTTTTACTACAAGCACCAAAAAAACAAGGTAAGTTTTAGTGAATTTTTTAATTATGTTAATAGGATTAGCACCCTTAATTTGAAGTGGTATATATATATATATCTCCACTCTGGTCATTTACACAAGTAAATTATAAGCAACTCTGGGGGGGGTGGGGGCGTGCGCAGGTATTTGCCCCGGAACTCCAGTCAAGTTGCAGTTCCCTACTAGAACAGAAAAATTCCAGTGTGGTCCTCTTGAGGGAAATACCCTTCACATTGTCGATCACATATAAAACAGCTTGGAAGTGAATCTACATGATCTGTTAGTTCCTTCTCGAGCAAAACTCTGAAACCATGTCTCAATTGCTATCAAGCCAGGAGATAAAAATTATCCCACACCAGTGCTATCAAAAAAATAATAAAAGTATGAATTTTATAAGTGGAACTGGAGTAGGGGGAGCAAATTACATGTGGGTTCCAAAAGCAGAGGAAAACAGGCCACTTCTAAAATGCTATAAAAGAGTCCCCCATACCCCGCATCACTGTCATTGTATATTGTGTCTATGGGATATGCTGTAATACCCATTTCAAATCTTAGAACACTGGCATTTGTACAGGTGTAAAAAACAAAGTGCTGTTATTTTTAAATGTTCCCAAGTGTCAGTACAAAGAATATGGGCTAGGAAAGTGTTAAATTACAAGCCATCTGTTCTGATAATTTACAATGTGATTTCTTTCATCTTCTTCAACACCACATAACATCTCTCTGGCAACACGGTAACTAAAAGCGAGTTTGGAGGGCCAAGTGTGCCTTCAGTCTGTTCACACAGAGCAAGCCAGACTGGTGGGGAAGCTCCTCCATGAGCCAGGATCTTTTCCTTCGGAAGGATGTCCCTGTCATAAATGGCCCAAATTCTCTTTCCCCATGCCCTCCGCATATGTAAATGAGAATGGTTCCACAAAATACACATGTCACCCCTTACAAGCTGGTCAAGGCCCTGTCAGCCACAACCAGTGTGTGTGCCCTGGCTTAACGCAGTGGTCCCCAAACCCAGCTGTGCAGCTGACCTCCCAGCAGGGCCTTTTCAAAATACAGATTCTGGGGCCCTGTTCTGGCTACTAAGTCAAAATGCCTAGGGTATCTATAATTTTAAAAAACTTTCCAGGCAATTCTGATACAGTCTGACTTAAGGAAGCACCGGTGGAAATTAACCAGGCTGTACTCGGGGCCTTCCCTGGGCCGGTGGCCTAGCACCTCACCCTCAGGAGGAACCACCCCAGCCCAAAGGAACCAGCACCAGAAGGCAGTGTCCACAAGGTGCCATGCCAACGATGACAGCCAGCCAGGCCAGGCCAGGAGACAAGTGCAGTTTCCCAAAGGAAGTGATGCTTGGGCTGAGTCAGCCAGGGAAACCAAGGGGAGGGAACACCCAACACAAAGACAAGTTCAAGAGCACGTACACAGATGCGGGTGTGTAACGGGGGGCCTGAGAGGCTGACAGGGACAAGAAGTCTGGAAGCTTCTCTCAACAGAGGCCGGCCCAGAGAAAGCAGATAAAACCAACCAGGTCTGAAAACTCAACAATTCACAGTTGTAACTCAAATCTGGCCTTGTTTACAGAGTATCATCAAAAGAAAAGGAGGATTTGGGGAAGCAGAAAGAACTGAAAACACTTCTGCCCTGGTCATTACTAAAATCCTCATTTGTGACACTGGAAAAATACTAATATATCAATATATATCAATAAAGGTGTGATCGATGAGAACTTCCATGTCTTCCTAAGAGCATCACAAGTTTTATTTTCACCTTGAGAACAATTTCAATTAGGCAGACCTGAGCTAGCTGGTCACCTGTTATAATTTTAATTCTGTATTATTCCCCAGTACACTTTTAAAAGAGGCCAAAAGAGAATCTGCCTAATCATCTTGTCTCTTTAGAATATAAACTCCCAGTGGCCAGAATATTTTCATCTTCAGCTGTAAGGCACCTGGCCTATTGACACCACTCAAAGGATAAACAGTTCATTCATTACACAGTGCCATGTATATTCAAGAATGCCTATAAAGAAAGTCCTTTGAAGATGAAAACCACTTCAAGGGCATTTGAAGCTCAGAAACAAAGATGACAGACCAAACAACAGAAAAAGGCCACTGGCCAGCAGGAAGGTGCTTGTTGCCTTTGCAGGCATGCTCCACAGCAGACAAAACCCCAACCTGCTTTCCATGCTTGCTATATATATATATATATGTATATATATATATATATATATATATATACATACATACATACACACACACACACACACACACACACACACACACATATAACCAGGAGGAAGGTTTCAAATTGCTAGAGAACTAAATTCTTCAGTGGTTCATTTCTTTCAGGGACCGTGCCCAAAAGTCATTCAAAGTCACACAAATTCTTCTGAGATGTCTCCTTTTAAGTGAAGCTAAAATACTCTGCATGAAGTGTCAACTCAATTCTAAAACAGGCACAACAAAAATTCTTGCAACAGAGCATATGCGATGTTATGCAAATCAATACAGTTTCGGTCTTACTCTCGGTCTGGGTCCCGCTGGTGAGTGAGCTGAGCTGACTTCCAGGCTCCGGAGCACAGAACCCTGGCTGTGATTCTTAACAACAGGACCATTTTCAGGAGGAGGAACTCAGAAGTTGCCTCTGCCTCCGCCTTTCCCAGACGTTCCTTAGGAGACTAAAGCATCATCCCCTTGAACCATTTCTGATGTGCCCTTCGCTGTCCCTAAATGAACCACCTATTGGGAAGCAAAGTCTGTCCCTTTCCTTTTGAGCCTGAGACTCCCTGAAATTTTCAATGGATTAGTCCAAAGTTTTCTAAGAAATCACCAAACATACCATCAAATCACCATTGAAGCCCCAGATTCTATCCACAATGCCCTCTTTCAGATAGGAGTGATTCCTTTTTTTTCCCTCCCTGACACCAAAACAAAGGGAATCAGAAAGGCCCCAGCCCACAAATGCCCGTCAGAAGCCTGGGCATGATGCACATGGTGCAGGAGGAGGCAAAGCGATCTGCACCCAGGACACCCACTTTTGGGAGGAAACTGCTGTGCACTTGGCATCCTCAAGTTGTCCTTTGTAGCCACTGAAAGGAAGCAAGGATGGCAACCTCACTAAGCCCCCTTCCCCGGGTACAAAATCAGCTGTCTTCCTACCTACCTTGCAGGGAGCTATGAAAATTAGTAGCTTGTGTGCAGTAAGTGCACAATATATTTAGCTGTTTAAGAACCTGAAATATGTTGCCAATTTAGCCATGACCTTTTTCCTTGTCTTATGGATGTATAACATACACATACTATAAAAGTCACCCTTCTAAACAGTGGACAATTCAATGGGTTTTAGTAGGTTCACAGGGGGGTGTAACCATCATGACTGGCTAATCCTAGATATTAGCTTCCCAAGACTTTCCCCAGAGGGCCTGACCCATTAGCAGCCATTCCCACTTCACCTCATGACCTTTTAACTCTCTAAATTTTCCAAATATTAAAAAGCCTTTCCCCTTTAAGATATTAGTTAAGAGCCCTGGCTGGTGGCTCAATGGATTGAATGCTGGCCTGCAAACCAAAAGGTCACTGGTTCTATTCCCAGTCAGGACACATGCCTGGGTTGTGGGCAAGTTGTGGGTGTGGAAGAGGCAACCGATTGATGTACCTCTCACACTTTGATTTTTCTCTCCCTCTCTCTCTCCCTTCCTCCCCTCTCTTTAAAAAGTAAATAAGATCTTTATTGAAAACACACACATTCAAAAATATCAATAAGAAAATTATGGTTCTTCTCTCTTGCTAAAATGTCTACTTGTAGGAAAGGCTTCTAGAAGTAGAGGCCAAATTTTCCAGAACATTATCTAACAAACACGAGGATGCTTATAGAAAATACGGAACACGACATGTAACACTGAGTCTTTCCCCGCAAATCAAGGGTCTGTGTTCTATGTCCTCATTGACTATAGAAAGCCCCTGAACAGCAAATACTTTGCCTGCAACATTACATCTGCACCCACTACTCATGACTCCTAGAACTGAGTGCCCACACTTCCCAGAAACCCTGCGTTAATGCAGAAACTACCCAGCTGTGTTAAATTTACTGCAGGTGGTTTCTGGGAAGAAACATTTCGTCCATGAAAGGCAGCAAGCAAGAGTCTCTCAAGTCATGACTCATGACAGACTCCAACACGACTCAGCTCCTTCCCTCCTCACAGGATGTCATGGGTCCTGGGAAAAGATTTCCCCACCAAGCTGGGCCCACCTCCCGCCCATTCCCTGACGCAGCCCTATTATAGCAACACCTACCTTTTCTTCCTCTCTTCCAGACATTAACACATGTAGATGACAAACTGCCACAACCGGTGTCATCTTTATGAACTGCACTTATTTGAAATTAATCTTTCTTTTTTGGCAACTCCTTTTTCGAATGTGAGCTTCCACATCACTAGCAAGTGAGCTGCTGGTGGAGCCTGGCAGTTCTTCTCTTAAACACGCCTCCGGGCAGTCCCAGCACATTACTTCATCTGTTTTCCCTGGATGACTGATGGCCAGGCACCGCGCTGAACAGGGGCTGACCACTAACTGCCGATTTGAACAGTTTACTGGAAGATGTAGGTTCGTTTGTCACAGTGGTGTGGGTTAGCATTTTGCATATACTAGGATTGAGTAAGTCCATAAAGACACTCAGGATAAAGGGAGCCTTCACTGTCGGAGAAGGGAATTACAAGAACAGAAAAGGGAATGCCCATGTAGTGTTGGACTGGAATTGAAGGCACTAGTATAAAATCATGGGTTTGATTATAAATAGTAAGTGTGGGAAGAGATACATGTTCATATATGAAATTATGTATGCATATGGGTATATATATATGTACATGTATGTATACACACACACATCCCACACCTCCTAGCTCTGTCAGATTCTGGAAACAATGACCCCTCTACAGCAATGAGCCCAGATTGTGTTTCTAAACACTGTTCTGTGCGAAGGAACCAGGGCTCCTTGGAGAAATGACTGATGCTAGGGCTGGCGCAATGGAAGTACAACATAAGCCCAGGACATCTTATGTTTCAGAAAATAAGAAAGGGCTCAAAAAATGACGGGGACAGCTCACAAAAGAAAGAGGAGCGAGGCTGAAGGGACTCCCACTGGCCAAATCTTGAACAATTTGAACATCAAACTAAATACCGATAACAAAGAATTATAACCTCTAGAGTAAAACAGGAATCCATGAGGACAAATACCACTAAGCACATGGGGCACAAGGAAGAGCTCTTCCTTTCGGGAGAAAGCCAGCAAGATACAGAAGGATCGATGAAGTTAGAAAAACCACCATTTTGCAACCACTGTACCCTCTGATTCAGGCAAACATCATCAACAGACACCACACCCAGCAAATAGGTCAGGAAAGAAATAGAATTTTACAGTCTCCAATTATGTCCCCACAAACTCGAATTACAAGGAGAAAATACAGTGGAGAACCTGGTCGTCACCACCTGAACCAAATGACTAACGTGAACTTCCCATGGAGGGATGGCTGACAGCTGTGTGCCCGACGGGGTGTCCTGGGGAGGACAAAGCCCTTCTGGCAAAAAAGTACATACAATCTGAATCCAATCATGAGGAATCATTCAAGCCAAACTGAGGGACCGCCTTCAAAAGAATTGACAGTAGTCTTCAAAACATTAAAGTAACAAGACAGACAAGATTGGGAAAATATTCGAAATGAAAGAAAACAGAGACAACTAAATACAATATTGATCCTGCATGGAATCCCGAACCACTATTAAATGACAAAAAGGGTGCTTCCAGAACCACTGGTAAAACTATATTAAAGTCAAAACATTTAGATAGCAATATTGTACCAAAATTAATTCCCTGATTTGGCTCACTACTTAAAAGAATGTCCTTGGCTCTGAGAAAGTACGTATCAAAGCACCATTTTGACATAACAGCATCATCACCTTTGCAACTTACTCTCAAATGGCTCAGAAACAAAATATGTCAATTATGTAACACACACATATATGTACATATGGGTGTGTGTGCGCACACGTATTCTGTATGCGGAGGGGGGGGGCAGGAAGCAGGGGTAACCCACTGTAGTGAACCAGTCACAACTGGGAAATCTGAGTCTGAGTTTCTGCCTCTTTGACCATAAGTTGTGACTGTTCAAAACAACGTTACCCACCAAAAATAGAAAACAAACAATGAAGACATGGATCAACACAATAGTGAAATTTCAAGTAGGCCAAATTAATGTGAATTTAGGCTTTGTACCTCCTTTGATGATTTAAAATCAAAGGTAAACTAAAATAGTATGTCAAAAGCAACTCACAATCTCACATTCAACAGCAAGAAATTTTAAAAGAGTTAAACAAACAAAAAAGAACACCCTGAAATCTATAGAAATTCCTTGAACAAACTAGGAAGAACCAAAAAGTATAATTTTTAGGGTACAATAAACCTTTTGGTTAGATAATGTCTAAAGCAGGGGTATCTAACTCATTTTCACTGGGGGCCACATCAGCCTTGCGGTTGCCTCCAAAGGGCAGAATGTAAGTTTAGGATGGTATAAATGTAACTACTCAACAGGTAAATGAGCCAGGTAGAAACAAGGTGCTGGGCCCAAGGTGCTGGGCCTTGTGTTTGCCACCCATGGTCTAAACCTAAGATGCCAACATTCCAATTGTCCTGTGACTGAAATACTCAAAGCCCAGGGTAGATGGGGACATCCTCAGAGACACACAGAACAGGTTTTTAGAGTGGGGTGCTGCTGGGAGGCCCAGGTGGAATTAAACCTGCGAAAGCATCCCACGAATACCACGCTGAGGTGGCCAGATGAGTTGTGACAACAAAAATGCGCCTCACAAAAGGAAAAACCTAGAACATAGGCCCAGAAATGCTCTCTCCAAAAGAAAACAGTGAAAAATAACCCGATTCCCCATGACCACACATCATCCACCGTCTACATTTAGATGAATAACAACAAAGAAATGTAACAAAGTAGCTATATATAGAGAACCCAGGAGTCACCACACCCACCTTATAAAACTATCCCCAAAAGAGTAACTTAGCGGCCTCTGGCCCCTCCCCACTCCTCCCCTCCCCTGTTCCCTGAAGGAAGCCCTGGTACTTACAATGTGTCACTCACAGCAACGGCTGGAAAACTTCCCTCCCTGCCTAGCCCCTCCAGGCTGCCCCAGATTTCCCTCTGCCAACCCTGCAGGCCACAGAGACTTCCTATCCAGCACTGCAGTCCAAGTCCACAGGCCAGGAAGCAGGGACCCACGCTTCCACCAGGACTTCACCAGAGACTTGAGGAGCGTGGAGCGCTGTGGACCCCAGGGAAGTTCGCGTAGCCACTTGCCTCAAAGAGATCGCTGGGGTTTCTCAGGTTATTTATGTAAAACGAACATCAGTTTTAATTAGCTGAGAGGAGGAAAGTTATAGAAATGAAATTATAGGGCCTGGACCAACACAAGAAAAAGGCTTGCTGTACCCTGGAATCTTCCACTCAACTTTTGTTTGGTGTGAGACTTGTAAATTATAGCTTCGATCCTCAACACACAAAGATAAACGTATCCACTTTTAAAGATTCGAAAATTGCAACACAGGACCTTGTGGGTTGCTGAGGGTCACTTCCACTGTCCTCCACCGGGAAGGGAAGGGCATCAGCGGCTGCGGTCTGGTGGCCCTGGGGTTAAATGACAGCTACGGCCCTCACACCCACACAGCCTGGGGCAGTCGTTCTGCCTCACAAGAGGCTGACATCTTGGTCCTAAAACGCAACATCATCCCCCTGCTGGAAGCAGAGATTTGATTTTATACGAGAAGATGTGTATAAAACACCTGCACAGTATTTAGAGTCCTAGGCACTCAGTGGCAGTAGTAGAGATTACAGTGAAGAGAGACTTTACCAGGTTTTCTCAGAGGACAGAACTGGCATGAATGGCATTTGGAGAAAATAGACATATTTTACATGTCATCCTATGACCTTAGAAGCAGGTGTTCGCTTTCCGGATGCACTATTTTACCTTTCCTGAAACACAAGTCCAAAGGTGTTCCCTGACCCCTGATAATGGGAGCCACGCCTCTCCCTGGAAACAGCTGAGTAAGATTTAGATTATAGCACCAGTGTGGAGAACAAGGGAGACCAGCTGACCATTGCAAGACTGCACGCCATCCTAGTTCCCCCAAAGGCCCCCTATCCACATATCCACGCTGCAAGTTATTGCAGAAAATTTACAGTGACCCCCCCCACACACACACACACACAACCATGTACAAAGTTTACAGTCAAAGGTTTCCAGCATTTTGGCTCAGGGGACAGATGCTATCTCACAAATAGGCTGAAGCCCGCAGAAGTGAGACACGACCTAATGAACATGCCATGAGAGAGGAGAGAAATGCCCAACAATGAATCCTGTGAATTCCGTATCTCGTGGACAGCAGTTAAATACTGGGAAAGA
The DNA here is from genome assembly GCA_004026585.1 of Noctilio leporinus. Taxonomy (NCBI): domain Eukaryota; kingdom Metazoa; phylum Chordata; class Mammalia; order Chiroptera; family Noctilionidae; genus Noctilio; species Noctilio leporinus. Next base: position 582,728 of record PVIW01000161.1, read on the forward strand.
AAGAGGTACGCAGACCAGCTAACAAAATGCTGAAACTTAGTGACTCTCCCATGAAGCCAGTTCCATGAGAAGCTGCTCTTGCACAGGCAACCAACCTACCAGGGGGCGTTTTACCGGAACGGTCACAGGAAGAAAATATATGGCCTGGAAACCATCAAACTAGCACCGGTTCTCAAGGCTCCTGAACCCCAGAAATATAGGGCAAGTGCAACACAATGCAGATGAAGGTGACAGAATTCTAAAATAAAAGTGTGATACACATTCTGCTTCTCTGAAATCTGTTTTCTGAGCTGCTAATGGTCCCCTGCACACCACCTATCATCACTGTGCTACCAGACAGTGAGGGATGCAAAGAATTTCCCATAATCATGACTTTTTAAAAAAAAATTAAAGCTATCTATGAATAAGAAACACCTATTCACTTAGTGTGAGACCAATGAGAAATTTATTCCAGTTATTTGGGTAACACAATATTAAGCCATTTAAACTTTAAAGATTTCATTGCGTGAGACTAGTTAAGTAGAACTATTTGTAACAATATTCTACTAAACTATTACTTGCCAGTCATTGTGGGTACCCCCAAAATGACGGAAGAACTCTAAATTTTTGGCTCTTAATCATTTATTTATCGATAAAAGTTCAACTGTTCAAGTTATCCAATCACTAATACAATTGTTATTCCTGCAGATCCTAGCACATTCGTCATGCAGAACACGGATTAACTGATCTAGGAGTATCCTCCAGCAGGCTTGCAGTGGTGGGGATGAAAACGGGGCAAGAAAGAAGGAACCGACCCTGGCTGGTAGCACAGTGGATAAGGCTCCAGCCTGCGAACCCAAAGGTCGCAGGTTCAATTCCCCAGCCAGGGCACATAACCAGGTTGCAAACCAGGTCTCCAGTCAGGTCTGTGGCTGGAGGCAGGTGAAACACAACCATACATTGATGTCTCTCTCCCTCTCTGCCTTTCTTCCTTCCCCTCCTTCTAAAAATAATGAAATAAAATCTTAAAAAAAAAAAAAGAAAGAAAGAAAGAAGGAAGGAAGCCTTGCAGACATGGAGCAAATGAGAAAAGGAACTGAAGCAAAAAGAATAAAAGGTGGAAAATGATGATATATATAATTATTTTTTATATGAGGTCTATCCCAAAAGTATCCGGCCAGTGTCAGTATAATTAAAACAGTTTGTGTGGCCAATATTTTTGGGAGAATTTTTTGTTTTTTTCTTTTTCTGTCTTCTTCTACCCAGACTGCATCAAAACTCACTTGAGTGGGAAATTTTGAAGCAGGAAAAACGGTGACTGTATCTAAAGACAGTTTTGTTTTTAAGCCTGTGGACTTAACTTACATGCCGTATAAGTGTTCCCAAGGTAACATTTCTTGCAGAACCCAAGAAAAGGGTCTTTATTTCTCCATAACTATCTTTAAAGTCCCCCTAGATTCCCCCTAGAATTATAGGAAGTTTGGTCCCACATAGGGTAGTCTGAGTGATCATTATTACCTTTCAAATCAATAGAAAATCTTTCCAAAATAGCTATTTCGTTCCAATTTACCTAGAGGGTTGACTTATATTGGATTTGGTTGTTGTTGGTATCTTGCGGTTTTTATTTGTTTCCTTGATTGCTAGTAAGAATGAGTATTTACTTGATCGGCACCTGTACTTACTTGAATTGTCTGTGTGCCCATTTCTCTTTGAGACTGTCTTACAGACATGAGGAAGCCCTTTTTTATTATGTATACATTTCTTTGTTTGATCTGTAATAAATGTTTATTCCCAATTTGTTGATAGCCTCTTTTTAATGTTATGTTCTAAATTAACATACAGCAAAACTGGATCTTCAGGAAGAGGGTGGGGTAAAGTTCTATGAATTCTGATGCATATAATCACCACAACCAGAATTAAAAGACAGCTCCCCAGATACCCCTCACACTTCCCCTTTGTGGTCACACGCTTACTATCCCTAACACTTGGCACTCAACCAATCTGCCTAGCATAGCATTCCTGCCTTTTTGAGAATGTCACGTAAGCGGAATCAGAACATAGCCTTTTGACTGCTTTTCTTCACTCAGCAGTAAGGGAGTGGACCTAGTAACAGTTTATCGGTTCACAGCTACACTGTTTCAATCCCAGCAGCACCAGCCCTTCCCAGCAACAGGTCCATAAGGACCTCTTTCCCAGAACTGAACTGATGGGTCCACATGTCTGCCGAACCCTACAGAAACCCCTCCTGAAGAGAAACCAAGGGCACTGCATCGCTGCCCAAAACAGGACTACACACTGTAAAAAACAAACCAAAAAAATAGCCTGATTAACCCACATGGGCACTACTAACTCAAAGTATCCTAGACCGAGAATCTATTCTTTGCGTTCACTAACGTTTTCATTAAAGCTTTTGTCAGTGTCATTGCCAAAATGTACTAATTTATGACAAAGCCCAAACCGGGTAATGCTTCCTAAATCTCAAGTATGTTTTCACCAAAATGAGGTCTGATCTTTCCACAGCACTTCTGGCATTGGGCCAAATGGTACAATCCCCATGAAGAAACCCCATAGCTGCACCCTTCTTCCTCCAGTTCAACAACTTGGCCTCTGGTTAAGAAGTCTTTACTCTTGCTCCTGGCATACAGCCTTTCCAGAGGGCAGGTGATTAATAATCTGGGTTCCAAAGGTCTTCCTTACATGGAGAGGGAACACAATAGAAGAAATTAGGGTAACAACTGTCCAGTAAGCAAATGGAGTGTTTCCATTAGTGAATGAGAAGCAAAAGTGAGTATTTATACACTTGCTAATCATTAAACATGGGAACATGATTTCCCATCAACAAGAATGCCTGTCTCCACTTAAGGCTTAATAATGTCAAAAGGTTGGGAAATCTGAGCCAGATGTCTGTTTCCTCTTCAATGAACTGGTCCAGGTGGGGGCTGGCACCACAGCAAGGAGGCAGGCAAAGGCTCTGAGAGGCACCAGCATCACCGTGGGCACAGGAGGCCCTGAACAGGAGTGGGCAGAGGGAGGAAGGCAGAGAGCAAGGCCGTGCAGAGAGGGCCTTGTCTCATTCCTGCCTCTTCTCTCCTTTTTGCTTCCTTGCCCTCAGTTCAGAGGGAGAGCAACAGAAATTCCAAGATGACTCCAGCCGACTCATCACCAGCCACAATTCCTAAGTGCGAGGGCCACTGAGAAGACGCAGGGTCTGTGCCCATACCCTTGCCCTCTGTCTGCTGAACCCTTCCGTCAGCAGAGTCCGGAGCAGGGCGAGAGTGAGGGCTCTGTCCTAACCCTTTTCCAACCCAGGGCCCAGTTACTTCACTGCCCAGCATCAGCTTAAACAGGGCTGAGGAGCATTGAGAAGATATAAAAGACTGTGTCTCCATCCACAAGACAAGTAACACAGTCACTCTTTCAGCCTCCCCAAGTCTACTCAGCTGACCACTCGGGAGACAGAAGACAGAAGACAGAAATGAGAAGGAACATCAGAGCATGCCACCCCCCCTCCCCGGCCTGCACCCACCAGGGTAGCTGCTGTCCCTGCTGGTGAGCCACTAAAAATTTGTCAAGACAATGCACTTAGGGAAGTAAAAACCAATTCATTATAGAACTGACAGGGGATGAAGGGGGCTGTTAAGACTGCTTTTCATATCACAGAAAAGCACAATTCATTACTATCACCATGAGTGATTTTACTGGGGACTAAAGTGTGGCTATTGATTAGGAATTTGACTTTACTCTGGAATTCTGCCAAGGATATGAGATGAAATTTTATTTTCTCAGTAGGGGACTCAAGTACATAAACTTAAAATAAGTATGAGATACAGCTAATTTAGATGACAGCTTCAAACACATCTTTCATTTTCCATTAAAAACAAACCCCAAATTTATCCTAATGTTTAAAAGGTGTAAAAAGACCATCCTAATCACCTGTTTTTAACATACAGTTAAGAACATATTTAAACCACACAGTTCATTTTCAACAGAGCTTTTGGCTTCATTTAAATCTTAGTATATCACTGAAATGGGTAAAATGGCTTCATTTCAATCTGGGATGATTGAACTGCAAAAGGAATACAGCATCATGCATCATAAAGTCAGTTTTACAAGGTCTCACTAAGAAGTTTCTGTCAATGTTCTTTAATTTCTTGAAAGTAACTTATAGGATTTTTTTTTTTTTTTTTTTTTTTTAGCTCTTTGCTTTCCTCTAAAACCCTTGCCTCACAATGCCACCGAAAAATGAGAAACCAACACTCACTATCCAATTACATTTTCTTCAGCTTCCCTTTTCAAAATATTGAGGGTAACAAGGACTGACTCCATAGTGTAATAATTATTTCTGCTGCGCACAAAGACCAAAGCTGCCAAGCTTGGAGGCCGGCTACTTAAGTGGTTTTAGAAGCATGAATATGAAGAAATGCTTCCCTTGACATTCCACGAGCAAACATGGAAAGATATGCACATGGCTCCCTCCCTAATAACAGACTCACTCCCCTTCCTATATTCCATTGCAAAGGAAAGGGCTGCCAAGAGTCCAGAATATATTTAATAATAAGACCCAGCACGATTGGCCATGGCTCTTCAGAAAAATCACAAACCTTTATTCTCTGCACATTCATTTAATGCCAATCTAAAACATGCCAGGCAAGTTGAAAATAATGCATTTATGTAAGCATCCCCCCACCACACACACGCACACACACACACACACTTGCAAGGTTAAATAGCTTTGAAAGAGTAATTTATTGCCACAAGAACAGAATTCCAAAATAGATTGGCAATAAAAGTGATTGGTCCCAGTGGGTTTGAGAACTAATGTAAAGAAAGTCCTGGACATGAGAGGCATCCAAGAAAGAGCACCCCAGCCAGGAGTGCTTCCCAGTACCTGAATCCACCTCCATCAGAGTTCCACTCTGAGCAAGTCACTCAATCTCCTTAAAAGCCTCTGTAAATTAAAAAGTAGTGACATAAATAAATAAATAAAGCGTGGCAATAAATTAAATAATTAAGAAAGAGTACTAGCTCACCTCTGTGGTGTTGTGTATTGGGAGGGATTGTTTTGTTGTTTTTGCTTTTGCTTTGAAATCTGCTTTATCTTTTTTGGTGCAGACAGCTCTGTGCAAAGGAGAAAAGTGAGGTCTGAAATTCACCAACACCTGCAGAAAATCTCAGCTGCCCTTTAACACACTACAACCACATTTTTCAGCTCAATTCAATTTAACACTAATTGACCTGCCTGCCAGTGCCAGATCTATAAAAAGGGGATCAGGATTGTCCAAAGGAATAGGGAGGGAGTTTCTGTGCCAAGGACCTGGGTGAAGAATGAAATGGCAGCATGTGCCAGACCTTGAGCAAGATGGATACAGAGAGCCACAAAGCAGAGGGGTAAGGCAATCATTGCTCTGAAGACCTGAACCCCCCAACAAAAAGCAGAGAACAGCCATGAAGTACTGGGGGCTGGTGAAGTAGCCCCTGAGCCGTCCCCTGGGACTCAACTCCAACCTTGGCAGGTGCCAGCACCCCTGCTTCAGCACTTCCAGTAATGGAGAAATCACCATGGCCACCCATTTTAATTGTCTAAAAATCCTATTAAACTATCAAGTCTTTCCCCTTTTTTCATCCAACCATGGGTATTAGTTCTCAGTGTGTGACTATGGAGATAAAATTGAATGCAATGCAGAAAAGGAATAAAAAGAAAATAAGGTGGCCATGCAAGCAGCTCAGGGCTGAGAAATGAAAAACAGTGAGTAGAAACACAATGTCTAGGTCACACTAGCAAACTTAGGTCCCAGGCTCAAAAACACCCTGAGAAAATGTTCACACCTGGAGATGTCCACCCCAGTCCATGGCAACCAATTATCTGCTTCTCTGCATCTTAGGAAAGAATGTTACATTTAACTAATGGACTGACCTCTCCATTCAGTCATCCACATTCAATCAAAACCGCCCAGGAGGCCTCCCTGCCTGAGTCATCCTACCACTTGAGCTCTTCACCAGGGTCCCCCTGCTTCATCTGTCCTCATGGTCCAAACCCCCAACCCCACCCCCATCAATCCCACTGAATGGTCCCTCTCTACCCTCTGCTAGACTTCACTGCCCTAGATGCTGGAGCCAAGATCTAGGTCAGGAATTCAGAACTACCCAAAGGAGGGAGAAGCACTTTTAAAACGTTCCGGACTTCCCCTGGAATGGGACAGTGCAACTGCTGTCTACATAAAATCTGCTCTAGCTTCTGACTCCAAGTTAAACAACTAAAGGGATGGGTTATCAAATCATTTTGGAAGGTGAAAGAAAGGGGCAAACCAGTAAGCAGAACTGTCTGGTTCTGCCCCAAAATGAACATGAGCAGGAGCCAGGGCTTGGGATCCAGCACAGCCCAGACGACATGGCCACCAACAGATGAACCTCTCCAGATACATCCGGGGGAGCGCCACCCAGACCGGAGCAAGTTTACTGTGGGCAACCAGCCCAAAATGCCGTCTACAGGGGCTCTGAGAAACACAAGAAGTGATTTTTCTAATATGTGTAATAAAGATGTGAGAAAGTCCAATCTCACAAGCACTATAAATTCCATCTGCAGAGCACAGAAGCCTTTTTAACTGAGGAGAGCTGAATTTTGTACAGAATCTATTATTTTCTGACAGGTGGTGGAGTCAGAGAGAAGGCAGGCTAGACTTTAGCTTCAGGGCATGACGGGAAGACGACCCAGTTCTGCTATTAAGAAGTAAGACAGGACTGCTCAATCCGGCTAGGTGCAAAGAAAAAAAACAAAAAAAAAAACGTGTGTGTGTGGGGGGGTGGCTTTCATTTCCAGCTCATGTTTTCTTAAACCTTTACTTTCTGCAGGGACCTCACGGGGAGAGGGAGCACCAAGGAGCATGTTAACCCCAAACTGACAATGTTGAGTCGGCAAATGTCACTCCCAGCCACCACCAAGCTGTTCAACTGACTCAAAAAGAACGCCGCCTGGCAAAGATCAAGAAATTGAGGGGGAAGGCAGTACTAACCCAGGTGCCTACTGATACTGCTAACTTTTGCCTCTGACCATCGCTCTCCCGCTGCAAACTGCTCCCTGTGATCCGGATTACCAAAGTGATCTTACCGAATCTACGGGCTGTATTTTGAAAGAGATCAGAGAGAAACTGAGCCGCCCACCTCTGATTCGTGCCCCTTGGCCAGCCGCTCCCCCGGCAACCCCGGCCGCACTGTCGAGCTAGGGGCCGCCACCAGCACCCCCACACACCCTGCGCCCCACTCCTGCCCCGGCCCCGACCTGGCCCGCCCTCCTCTGCTCTCCGGCGCCGAGCCTGTACCCTCCCGGCCCGGTGCCGGGCCCTCTGCGCACTGAGCTTCAGGCTGCGGCCGCCAGCTTCTCTGCAGCCGCCGGGACGCGCCTGCGGACGGGACTGGGCGCGGGGGCGCGGGGATGCGGGCCCGGTTCGCGCGGATTCTAGACCGCGCGGGAGGCGGCGCCGCCGCTGGGGTCCCGAGGCCGCCCCGTCACGCCACCCCCTCCCCGCGTCTCCTCCGGACAGCACAGCTCGCCTCTCCCGCGGCCACCCCCTCCTCCTCCTCGCCTGAGACACCTGGCACTGCCTGCGCCTCCAAGCCACCCAGGCATTTTGCTCCTTAAGTTCACGCCCCGCGCCTCCCCCCGGGGCCATCGCGATCCCAGATTTCCCTCCTGGGCCGCCCCCGAAAACCACGTCTCACCGCCTCCAGGTGGACCACGCTTCTCCTCCGCCACCTACCCCCCCACCCCCGGGCAGCGGGTGCCTCGGCTACCCCGTTTCCCAGAAGTGTAGACCGAGGCCGGGGTGGAGACGGGCTGGAGGGCCGAGCTAAGAAACCTGGATGCTAAGGAGGCAGAAGTGGGGCCAGGTACACACTGGCCACACTGGCCCCGGAGACCCGCCCAACGAGCGGGAAGCCCGTTTCACCGAGCCCGGCCCCGCCGCCCCCGTTCGCTCGGCCTCCGGGACCGGAGCCTCCGCCCTCGCCATCCCCGCCGCCCCCTCCTCGGCCCTCCAGCGAAAGAGACAAAGAACCGGCGCCGCAACCCGTAGAGCCGTGGCCGCGGGAGTAGGGCGCCAGGGAGGTTTTACTCTGGAACGAGGGCGGGCGCCGGGAAGGACCGGTCCGCGGGGTCCCCGCCGAGGCGCGGCGCGCAGGACGGCGCGGGCAGCGGCACCGCCGTGCAGGTCCGGGAGCCCGAGCGAGGGGCGCAGCGGCCGGGCGAGAGCGCGCCGGGCCCGACGGGCGGGCGAGCACCGGGCGCGCCGGGGCCCGCGGACCGCGCCTCTCCGCGGGGTCGGTCGAGCGCATGGGCAGCGCTGCAGCGGCACTCACCGGATCGGAAGAAGGCCGCGATGTCGGCCAGGTCCTTGGCCGCCTCCTCGGCCCCCTCGCCGGCGCCGCCCCCGCAGCCCGAGCCCGCGGCGCTGGCTGTGGCGGCGGGGCTGGAGGACGCGGCGGGGGCGGCGGCGCCGCCGCTGCTGCTGCCGCTCATGGCTGCGGCGGCGGCCGCGCCCGGCTCGGGCCCCGCGCCCCTAGCGCTGCGCGCCGCCCGCTCCGCGCGGGGCCTGGCGGGGCTGAGAGCCGGGCTGCCCGCACCCGGCGCGCGGACGCAGAGCCCCGGGGCGGCGGCGGGCGGCGGCGGCGGCGGCGGCTCGGCCTGAGGAGCGCGCCCACATAGACGAGGACTCCGCCCGGTAGCCGCGAGCTGGCCGCGGGGCGGGGGTGCGGAGCCACGGCCTCGGCGGCGCCGGCCGGAGCGCGGGCAGCAGCGTGCGCCGCGCGAGACTCGCGGTCGCGGGGCTGGGGTCCGGGGCCCGCGGGAGCTCCGCGATCACGGACGCCGGGGGCAGCCGCGAGCCTCCATCTTGATTTCAAATGGGGAAGGAAGGAGGGGGAGGGGGGAAATCACGGCGGAGGGAACCCGGGTGAAAGGAAAAGGGAGAGCAGGGAAAGGAGAGGAAGGGAAAAAAGAGGGGCTTCGGCAATTTCCGGCGAACATCGTCAGGGGCCCGAGCGTGGGCTCCGTGGGAGGGCGGGGCCTGGCGGTGGGCGGGGCCCGGCGGGAGGGGCGGAGTCGCGCCGGGCGGCTGGGCGCCCGGAGAACCCGCGGGCTGCCGCGGGCGCCTGCAACTGGGCTCTTTCCGCTCCTCCTCTGCAGCTCTGACCGGTGGAAGGAGCAGGAACGCTCAGACCAGCCAGGGCAGACCTTTCCGGGCCTGGTGTTCCGCAGCCGTGCGCTCCTCCTGCGCCTCCAGCACCGTCCTCCCAGCGCTGTTTATTACGGATCGTGACCGCGTGGCCCGGTGACTCCGGCACAGGGCGGGCGCTGGCAGGTCAACGGTACTCCGGAACAGTTGATGAATGAAGAGACGGATCGGGAAAACAAGTTAGCTACTACTCCATTCCTGAGTGAGGCAAGCCCCTGAACTCCTGGGGGAAGTCAGTAAAGGGAGATTCCGGACTCACTCCACCAAAATACAGAGAGAATGGGGAAGGTGATGAGACTAGGTGATGAGACCAGAGGGAATGAGGGGTCGGTGACCTGCAGCTGAAGATCCGTGTGAAACCGGCAACTGACAATATTCAAGTACAAAACCCCTATGACTCGACTACAGAAGTGATCAAAAGGATGGGTGCCAGGGGTTAAAGTCTCCAATGCTGCAGAAGTCAAGGAGAAACAAAAACAAGATTCATTTTAAAACAAACAAAAACTAGATGATGAAACCGCATGCGTGTATACTGGAAATGAACACATGAATGTAGGGTGGATGGTGGATACCAGGTTTCTTACTGTTGGAGAAGGAGGTTAGAGATAAGCAAGGGGAGGAAACTAGAATGACCCATGTGGTACTGCATTAAGATTGGAGACATCAGTATGAATTCATACATACCTTAATAGAGATACAGAAGGATACATAAAAAAGACTTGCAGATATGCATATATACATGAGTTAGTACACATACATAGATTTCCTTGCTTTGTCAGCTAAGTGGTCTTAAAATAACACTAATAGCAATGAGCATGCCAGACACTCAAATCTTGTTTTTAATGCCATTCTCCAATTAAAGGAACAAGGTCTCTTTGGGAAAATGCCTGATTCTAGGACTAGGGCAAAAAATAATACAAGACCAGCCTAGAGCATCTTGTGCCAGAAGTTAAGAAAGTGCTCAAAATGAGATTTTTTTTAAACCAACAACAAAAACAATGGGGGGGGGGGCGTCTACCAAAGGGACACAGAAGCCAATTGAAAGAGCTCCCAGTAGTCAAAACTAGAACAATTTGAGCAAGAAAATGAGTAAGAGAATACTTTATTATGACCTAAAGCATAAAACAAGTATCATGAGTCCATACTGCTATAAATAAATGATTTACTAAGTAAATAGAGAAGAGACTAATATCCTGTGCAGAAGGATTCCAAATCATTTTTGCAGATAATCTGCCCTCAATGAGATGGAATAAAACTTTCCTCTCCTTAACTATGGTCTGCATGGCACATTGTGACTTCCTTCCAGAATACAAAATGGAAAAGGAAAAAACCTTACAAAGCCCTACTTCAGCCAGGTGATCAACATTGCATTAGCATCAACAGTAATAAATCATGTGCATGGTATGTACCCTTGATATCATGTGATGAGAATGGCACTTTCCTCTGTGGTCCTCCTCCCCAAAACATGTAACTCCAGTCTCATCATGAGAAAAACATCTGAGAAATCTCAGTTGAGGGGCATTCTGCAAACTACCCAACCAGTACTTCCTCAGACTCTCAAGGTCACCAAAAATAAGCAAATCAAAAAAACTGTCACAGCCCTGGCTGGTGTGGCCCAGTAGATTAAACACCGACCTGGACCTGGGAACCAAAGAATCACCAGTTCAATCCCCAGTCAGGGCACATGCCTGGGTTACAGGCCAGGTGCCCAGTTGGGGACATGTGAGAGGCAACCACAAATTGATGTTTCTCTCCCTTTCTTTCTCCATCCATTTCCCTCCCTCTAAAAATAAATACATAAAATATTTTTTAAAAAAGAAATGACTGCCCCAGCTGATGGCTCAGTGGATAGGTGACAGCCTGCGAACGAACCCAAGGGTCGCCGGTTCAATTCCCAGCCAGGGCACATAACCAGGTTGTAAGCCAGGTCCATGGCTGGAAGCGGGTGAAAGGCAACCATGCATTGATCTTTCTGCCCCTTTCTTCCTCCCTCCCTGCCCTTCTCTCTAAAAATAATGAATACAATCTTAAAAAATAAAAAAAAAGAAAAGAAAAAGAAATGACTACTAGAAATGAAAGTATACTTAAAAAATAAAACTGTCATAGTCTACAAGAGCCCAAGGAAACCTGACAACTAAACATAACGGGATCCTGAAACCAAAAAGGAAAATTAGGTAAAAACTAAAAAAATCTGAGTAGTATGCTCTTCAGGTTTATTGTTGTTGTTGCTGTTGTTTTAGTAAACATGTACCAATACAGATTCATTAGTTGTGGGTAATGTGGGGAGCCTGCTATGAGGGGTATGTAGGATCTCTTTGCACCATCTTCACAACTTTTCTGCAAATCTAAATCTATTGTTAAGTTTACTTTTAAATTTTCTAAATTGTGCAGCATTTCAAAATGAAAAAATGCAGGAGGGCCAAATTTCACAGGCCATTAGCTCAGGTATGCTGACAATGTTTCTTTTTCCTATTTTTCTGTCAGGTAATTTTTATCTCCTCATGGCAGAAAGCTTAATCCTGGTTCAGGGACAACTCAATCTCCAGGACTTTTCTTCATCAGTTGAGTGCCTTCCCCTCCATCCTTCTTCCGGAGGGGCATTGATGAAGTCATAGCAGGGGGTGAGGAGGTGGAGAGGTTACACGTGTCCCTTGGTTACCATGCTGACACCATGCAGATGTGTGTCCAATGTCTGTCCCCTTCCCTAACACTCCTGCCTGGACTGCAGGCAGTGCTCTGTCCTTGGTGCCTTCTGTCTTGCATCCCCGTCACCCAACCATGTGGCCTGTCTAGGTCTGCTGGCAGTCAGCACCTCTCCTGAGCTACTCCCAACCCCTCAGAAAAATATTCAGCTGTTTGCAGGGATGCTCAGTTCCCCTTTCCCCTGCCTAACCCACTTCAGAGAGGGAAGCCAAGTTCTCGCTGCTCCCAGGTCCCTTAAGCCCACCTGGCCCAGGCTTCCTTTCTCAGAATCTCACATGGAGGTCCAATCCTACTCACCACCTTTCCCCCAAATGCAGATTTATTTCCTCTACAGGAAGAAAACCTCGCTCCAGTTTCTTCAGGCTTTCTTCCAAATCTATTGTGCTGAGCATAACCTTTGTGTTCTTGGGAGACTCGTTTTTATGACTCAAAAACCCTTTGCCTCCAATTATTCCAGGAGTGTCTTAAAATTCAGAAATCAAGTGCTGACTTCTATCTTTTGCTATGCATTCCTCACATAGTAACCCTACCCTGCAGATAGTGAACAGTGAGGCCCTCTCTGCTACCTAACTGGTAGAGAAAGGTCAAGAATGTGAAAAATAAAAACTGCTGCAGGTGCAGGGGGCAGGTTGTATATCAGGAAGCCACAGAAAGATTGGCAACACCATAGGGGTGGTACTTGGAAAGGGACAACCAGAAGAGGCCAGCTCATGTGGGAGGGTTCTCAGGAGAGGGCAAGTTCTGAGTATTAGGAGTTGGCTAGAAAGGAAATGTGACTGAATGGTAATGACTGCTACGGATGTTGAGGATCAAGCCCAGAGCTCTCTAGGCTTGAAACCGTTTCTTCTGTCTCAAGTAGAGTCAGTACCAAGAAAGGGATAGAGGAGACTTGTATCTGAGTGTGGGACGTGCATGGAGCCTCATTCAGATTGCAAGGAGAAAATGAAGCTGCACACCGGTCCCCTCTGCTCTACCATCTGAGAGGTGAAGGAGGATCTAAACAGGGTGTCTTGATAGCTGCAATTGATCTGTTTGTTGGTCCCACCCAAACTTCAAAATGCAGCTCAAATTTCATCCTCTTTCACGGAGCTCCGACATAACTCCAATTGATCTGTCCCTCCTCTATGTTCTACAGCCCCAGTCATTCTGGCATTTGAGCATGTGCTGTATTACATTATTTACCTCATTTGTTCTTAATATCTTGCCTACAAGGAGAGGAGATCCTTTTCAATCAGCACACAAGCATCAGCCTGTCTCCTGTGTGTGCCTAGAACTGTACCAGACCAGAAGACATGAAGCAAGAGAAATGGCAAAAGCCAGCTGGGACAGACACTGCAAGGTGTCCACTTAAATGTCCTCTCTCCTTAGTAGAACATGCCCCGCTAAACATGTCCTGCTAAAACATTCCATTTCCCAGCTACGGTGGCCATGTGACAGGGTGCTAGCCCATAAGATGTAACAAAGGACTGAGCAGGGCTTACAAATAAGTGTTCAGACTCAGCAGGTGCTTGCCCTTTGCTCTTTGACCTCTCTCCTCCACAACACACAGGAGATGTGACTACGACAGAGTGAACATGGGGACCGAAGTCAATGGTACAGATGGCCGAGTGAGCTGCCTGCCTCCAGACTTCTTGTTCCATAGAAACATACAAGGAAAAGAAGACGGGTTTAATTAAGGAGCTCTAAGTTGTGTGTCCAGTTTTGTGCAGCCAGAGCAGCTCCTCATGGAGAGACCAGCCATGATTTTTTATCAGTGTTTCTCAAACTTCCCCACAAAAACAAACAAACAGACAAAAAAAAAAACCTGGAGATGGAGGAGGGCGAAGAGGCAAGTGAAAGTTGTGTCCTTAGGAGCCTCTGGGAGGGGAGCCCAAGCAGCGCCCACAAAAAGAGCATGTCTTTAAGATTGCTAACTTTTTCACCCTGACCAGTGTGGCTCAGTTGGTTGGGTGTCAGCCACAAAGCAGAAGGTCACTGGTTCAATTCCTGGACCCAGGGTCTGGTGATGTTTCTTTCCTCTCTCCCTCCCTTCTCCTCTCTATAAAAATAATTAAAATATATGTTTTTAAGTTGCTGGCTTTTTCTTAGAAATTCATGTGAATTTTTCCTTTCCTTATACACTGTTTTTATTTTAATATGGTAATATATCTTAACTCACTGGTTGTTTTGGGTTGGATCAGATCCACCCCCCAAAACAAACAAACAAACAAACAAAAAACATGTTGAAATATTCACCCCCTGTACCTTAAAATGTGAGCTCATTTGGAAATAGGGTCATTACAGATATAATTAATTAAGAGGAGGTCCTACTGGAGTAGGGTGAGACCCTCATCCAATGTGACTGGTGTTCTTATAAGAAAATGACCCTGTGAGACAGAAACACACAGGGAAAATGCATGCGGAAATGGAGGATTGGAGTAATGCATCTACCACCAAAGGAACACCGAAGGTTGCCAGCAAACCATCCAAAACCAGGAGGTTGGCAAAGAAGGCATTTCCTTCAGGTTTCAGAGGGTGCATGGCCCTGTCAGCACTTTGATTTTAGATTTGTAATCTCCAGAACTGAGATTTAATTTCTACTGTTCTAAGCTACCAGCATGTGGTACTTATAGTTATGGCTGCTTAGGATACACACAAGCTAATCTAGTCTTCAACATTTTTAGTGAAACTGTCATTTTAGAGTTATATATTGATCTTACAGATAATTTTTGATAGGTACTTGCAATAAAGGAAAATAGAGAATCCAGAGGACTGTTGTGAGTTTCAACATGAAGGCTAATGGAGCAAGTTAATGTTAATGAGGACATACTATAGAAATGTCCAGATGGCCCTAGCTGGTGGCACAGTGGATAAGGTGCCAGCCTGCGAACCCAGGGGTCGTGGGTTCGATTCCCCAGCCAGGGTACATAACCAGGTTGCAAACCAGGTCTCCAGTCGGGTCTGTGGCTGGAGGCAGGTGAAACGCGGCCATGCGTTGTCTATCTCCCTCTCTGCCTCTCTCCCTTCCCCTCTTTCTAAAAAATAATGAAATAAAATATTAAAAATAAATAAATAAAAGATTTTATTTAAAAAAAAAAAAAAGAAAGAAAGAAAGAAAGAAATGTCCAGATGAACATGTGAGCTATGGACTTGACCTCTGGCCACAGTTGGAGCTCTAACTTTGAACCAAAGAACAATATAAAGATACCTGGAGCTTCTTAGTCTTGATTAGTTGACCGAGGAGAGATGAGTGTGAAAAGTGAGTAGGGTTGGTGCTAATGACTAGATTGTTATGTTCTGGTCACAATGGGGAGCTGGAGTAGAGGTGTGACTTTAACCTGGCTAAGTGTCCCTAGCTAGTCCTCCAGCAGATTAAGAAACACATGGAAGGAGAAGAGCACACCCCCAGGGGCTGGGGCCTCTAATTCAGCCAGGCCACACTAAGTCTCCCCACAGTGAACCTCCTTGGACTCCTTTGACCTGGGGTGACCACCACAAAGCCACAAAGCTAGAAAAAGGTCCAGGCCAGAGGCCTGATTACCCTGCCCTGAACCCATATTCACAGGCACCGTCTCCCAGAATAGCTGACTGGCCTTGAGGGTTGATTAGTAAGAGCCTTTGGACCCCTTCACACCAGTACCTTCTCCAGTCATTGAGATACCGCTGGATATATGAATCAAACAAAGAGGCCCCAGGTGGGGAGTGAAAAAGAGGTGAAATGACCCTGGAAAAGGAATAGGGGATGCATTTGGAACCATTTTCATTTGAGGTACACAGGGAACAACAGTATGTACAGCGTGTGTGTGAATGTGTGTGTGTGCGCACATGTGTACACATGCTCATGCCTACCTGCATGTGGGCTAGGAGTTAATGTAGGTCTTGATCTGGTAGCAGAGAAACCCAATATATATAGTACAGGGAGAAAAGAAAAAGGCAGACTTGGCTTTGAAATGAATTCAGATTGGGAGGTGGCAATGTTTTATTATTACTGGTAAGTAAATAAAAAGTGTCTAGGAGAAGTGACAATATTCATAGTTACTCCTTGGCTTCCAATTGATCAATGTTACCAGCTCATTTTTTAAAAGATTTTATTTATTATTTTTAGAGAGAGAGGCAGAGAGGGAGAGAAACATCAACGTATGGTTGCCTTTCACCTAACTCCAGCTAAGGACCTGGCTGGAGACCTGGCTTGCAACCTAGTTATGTGCCCTGGCTGGGAATCGAACTGTTATCAGCTCATTGCTTAATAACTGCTGACTTTCTGTCCCTGACCAGTAACTCAGAGTTCCAAATTGAGCCTCTAGCCCAAAACATGCAGAATCTGAAATTTTTCCAGTGAGATTTATTTGTTTTGATTCTGGCCAACTTCTGGTCTTCAAGATTTCTTTCTAAAAGAGAAGGACTCCTGGGAGCACTAACACCTTCAATCCTTATCACTTAGTGCTTTATGGAGAGGATTAGTGGATTAGCCTGGGGTTGGCTTGGAGTAACAAGGGATACAAGAGGGAAAAGAGAGAAGGAAGTACCAATAGAAAAAAAAAAAAAAGCCACTTACTTTGCTTTTGCCTCAGGCTGGTCTTACTGCTTCCTAGGAGTGCAAACCCTGAGTAAATTCTACCCTGGTTCTCTTGCAGGAAGAGTAAAGATTTTTATATTTCAGGGTTACTGATTATTCACCGAAGGTCTCCCATCATGCGCAGGAGATCATGCAAAGACTACATGTCCAGTTTGGGGCTTTTCTAGAAATCTTCATTTATTTATGCAGTAAACATTGTTACTGAGCCCCTACTATCCAACAGGTCTTTTTTCTTTCTTTTTTTTTTTTTTTTTTAAGGATTTTATTTATTATTTCCAGAGAAAGAGGAAGGAAATGAGGCACAGAGGGAGAGAAACATCAATGTATGGTTGCCTTTTCACCTGCCTCCAGCCACAGACCTGGCTGGAGACCTGACTTGCAAACTGGTTATGTGCCCTGGCTGGGAATCGAACCAGCAACCTTTGGGTTTGCAGGCCGGCACCTTATCCACTGTGCTGCTGGCCAGAGCTTCAGCAGGCCTTTTATAGCTACTGTGACCAAAACAAGCAAAAATGTTTGCCCTCCCAGAGATAACTTTCTACAAGGGTGGAAAGAAAAACAATAAACAGTAAACTAGCCCTGGCTGGTGTGGCTCAGTGGATTGGTGCAGGTCTGCAAACCCGGGAGGATCACTGGTTTGATTCCACAGTGGGAGCCCATGACCAAGTGTAGGCCAGGTCTCCAGCCAGGTCCTTAACTGGAGGCAGGTGAAAGGCAACCATATATTGATGCTTCTCTCCCTTTCTTCCTCCCTTCCCTTCTCTCTGAAAATAATGATGAACAGAATCTTAAAAAACAAAACAAAACAAAACAGTAAAATGCATAGCAGTCCAAAGATAGTATGTACAAAAGAGAAGAGTTAGACAGGAAAAAGGGAAGGTTGGATCAAGGAGCAGCAGGCAACATTAGTTGTGACATTTGAGCAAAGATGAGAATGAGAGAATGAACCAAGTAAATATGGTGGTGGGGGTGGTGAGCGGCAAGTGCAAAAGTACTGAGGCCACCTAGTGGGCTCACTTTTTCGAAGAATAGAGGGGAGGGCACTGTGGTTCACAGTGGGGGAAAGCAGGAGAAGCAGTAGGAGTGACACAGAAGCCCCGTTGTGTGAAATCTTACAGGGGCTTTGTAGGGATTCTGCCTTCCAGTCACAATGAGATGGCAGGGTGAATTATTGCATAAGAAGCTTCGGATTTAAGGTTGAAACTGGGAGAGTATATGGACTCATGAGAATGTTGGGGAATAAGGCAGAAGTTTGTAGACAGCTTTATACCAGCCGCTGTCATCAGCCAGGGGGAAGGCTCCGCAAGGTGCTGAAAGGTCCTCACATCAACTAATGGGACCCGGGCTGAGGCAGGGCTGGCTGGGAGCAGAGGGACACCCACCTCCACAATGAGAGCTGGGGTAGCCCCAAGTGACAGGACTGGTCACTGCCACCCACCTTGTGCTGACCAGATGTGTTCTAAGGCTGCACTCAGAGGGCATGTTCCCTCCCAAGCTCAGGGCGCCTGCCCACCCACCCTCCTGCCTACTCTTAGGGACAAGAAGAGACACAAGAAACTATCTCTGAGACAGCACTTCGACCTCTTTGTACTTCCCCGTTATCTCGGGCCTCAGAGTGAAACCAGGCTCTACGCAACACAACAAGGAGCCCCGATTAATGGACTGGATTTGTTTTCAAAACCATGATAGAGTTCACTACCTTCTTTCAGATGACCGACTGGGTGGATAGCATCATGGAGGGAAGAAGGGACTGGATTTTGTTACCAGCTCGGACATAGGCTGCTTATGTGATCTTGGGCAAGTGAGAAAGAGAAATGAACGTTGCCTGCCCAACTCGGCCTTCAGGAGCTGCCCTCCTCTCCAGGGGAGGCCCGATAGGCAGGCATTGCTTCCACCAGGTAGCATCTATCTTCCTCCTCCTCTGTCCCGACCTCCCTTCATTGGAGGGGTAAAAAAGCACCTGAGACAAGGCAGACGGAATTTGTGGCTCCCTGAATTAGGAAACTTGGAGGAGGAAGACCAGGGGTGCAGCAGCAGAGGAAGTACAGAGAGCTAAAGAGACCGAAGTCTTGGTGGAAAGGCTGCCCTTATTGTGGCCTTTCTCCACCTCCCGCAATAAACCCTTTTCCAGAGATCACGTGTGTGTGTGTACACGGTGCTTCTAGCTGAAAGGGCCTCACTGGAAAGATAATCAGCCTCAGAGGAGCAAGGAAAGGAACAAATATCAGTTGCTTGAAACGTATTATCTGCATTTTTCCCAAGATGGTGGGACTGCCATATGAAGCATTTAACAGCCACGCTCTTTCTTGTATTCCCTCTCCCTCATCATTTGCAGCCGTCATCTTGGTGACATCACAGATCCCTGGTCTTGCCCTCCTGTCTCTTCCACTCTCTGACATTGTCTAATTGGTCCCTCTATTTGTGTCTTTTCTGAGATAGAATGAAGGAGAAGCCAGTGACAGGTAAGGTTGAGACTATACTGAACCACGAGGGAGCAGTGAGTCACACATCACCGGACCTCCACAATCTGGAATTTTAAGAGCTGCTCTAAATGGAATATGTCCAGATTATTGTACCCTGGAGCTCTACCAAAATAATGAAGATTTTACATCAGGTGCTCTGCCTTTACTGAGACTCATCTGCATTTGAAAATGCTGGCCTTCTGTTATTTAATTTCCCTTTGATAAATAAAGACCCAGATACTAGCTGTCTTTGAATTTGGTAGTAGGAAATTTTGTCTCTGACAAATGGCTTTGCTTTCTATTATGAGCTAATGCAAACTATCAAAATGAAACTCACCGTGTTTCTTTTTATTCCTTGGAAGTCAATTGCTTATTTGAGACACCGTGTTGTCGTGGTGAGTTAACCAGCCAGGGAAAGTTGAACATTCACAGTGATGGGACTTCATTTGTCTTTGTAGGTGCCTGAGCAAGGGGAATCTGGGGGTCACGAAGGGTTACAACAGGGGAGGGGCACCTGTCTCAGGGAAGGGCTCCTCCTCTGGGCCTTCTCCACACTTCAGTGTCACCTCTATTATTACCCCTTTGACCATCATCCCAGTGACCTTCCCAAAGCACAGAGTGAGTTATACTTCTCAAAAATCTTTGATTCATTCTCTGCCCTTCAGAATGCTTTTCAGACTCTACATGACATCAAAGAACCACCTTCTAAGTGCCCCAAACCGCAGAATCTCCTGGAGCCTTTGTTTTAAATCCACACTTTGGGGCTTGCTCCCAGAATGTCCCAGGGTGTCCCAGAAACCCCACAGTTCCAGACCCCCCAATGTCCAACCTAGTGTATCATATAGACAGGAAGGCCCCCAGAGTGCAGACTCATTTAGACCAGGACTTTCAGCCACTCATACAGATGGAGCTGGTGGGGTCCAGCCAGGGGTAGCCCCTGTTTCAGAGTCTTCCAACACACCTGTGCCCGCCATGGGATCTCTGTTAGCATCCTGCCCACCAGTTCTACACTGTCTCACGACTATACGCAATCATTTCCCCATGTAATCCAATGAGACTTCTAATGACTATCTTTCCCACCCGTTCCTTGAGCGTGAAGACTAGCCCGGTTGTTCTTTGTGTCCTTCGCTGTTTTTGCTACTCTGCTTTACAGGTTTAGAAAAGGTTCCAAACATGACTGCTGAAATAAATGGCAAAATCTGATTTTAGGCACTTAAATTGGAATGTTAGTGGAGCTATTGCCTCCCACAAGGCAATTGAAAGCTTTTCTCCAATTGTTTTTCTCCAGTTATGCAACTGACTGCTTTAGCAGGTCCTGAGAAGGTTTGGGGACCCACACCCGAGTCCTCGAACACCTCTGCAAGCCCCAGGCCTTTCCTAATTCCCTCCTTGGAAAGGACAGGAAAGAGCTAAGTAAGTAAGCTCTAGCAAACCAATGCTTCAGAGTGGCCGGCTTTAACCCAGCCCAACCACTCGGCTTTTCTTAGCATCGCTCTTTTCTTGGCCCCTGATTATGGGCTCCAAACCAACAGCCAAAAATACGGGATGTGGGAACACTTGAGTAAGAGAGCAAGAGCAGAATGCTTTCGGCTTTGGGGAAGAAGAAACTTTCTTTTGGTTGGTGGTGTTGTTTTCTTTCTTATATTTTAAGACATACCAGTCATTATCTAGGTTGATCAATAGATATTTATTGACCTTATGCTACTCCACTAATGATTTCATGCTGTGGATCATACTTTCCGTATCAGCGTGTTTATCTCTTTAATTTAAATACGTATGCCTGTTTTGGAAAAAAAAAAAAACAAAAAACTTTCTTCAAAGTGAGTGAAAAATTACCTTATTTATGTGAGATTTCCGTTGTACTGGATTCTACAGGCACTTACCATGCCCATTTCTCTCTTCCTTGAAGGCTCACAGACTACAACTCCCAGGCTACCTTGCAGTTAGATGGGCCATGTGACTATATTCTGTCCAATAGGATATGTTTGTGGATGTCTAGGCTCCATTCTCCATCCACATCAGCTTTGGAGGCCACATGTCAGTGATGGTGAAGGTACAAGATGAAGCAGAGCTGCCAACCTGTGACAGACTAGGACATGAATGAACTAAACGTTCACTCTTGTTAAGTCTCTGAAATGTGGGGGTCTATTTATTAGCAAAGCTTTTTGAGCAATATATATTCCTTCTTTAATGTAATGGTATGTTTTGGTTGGTTTGGTTGACTTAAATTCTTTCTAAAGAGCTCTTCATCCTTTTTCTTTCTTTTATGAATACAGCTCAGTGAATAATCTTGAGAAGAAATACACATGCACTAGACACGATGCTCCTTCCTATTTTCCTACTGGCCTTCTATGATCTGACCCGAGGTAATCTCCTTGTAAGTCTATTGGCCCCAATCTTACAAAACACATGTTCATGGCTTTACTTTTTATATCTTTCCCTAAGAGATTCATCAAGACCTGATTACAGCTCTTCCAGCTAGGATCATTCTAAAATGCACTTAGGAAATTAAATTAAACTCTACAGACTCTAGCTCTACTGACTGGAGTAGCCATTCTAACAAAACTTGGAAAAGTTGTGTAGCTTGGTTGTCCTTACTCCCTCACCTCCTATTCTCTTCCGATCCTGTGGTAGTCTGGCTTTCCTCACCACCGCCCCATGGGGCTCACTAAAATGCAGCAGGCACTTTCCCCTCCTCCATCGTATGGGTGTAAATGGGAGGTGCATGTGTGCTTGTTCCCCGTCTCCAATTCCGTCCACGATTGGTGACTTGGGGAGAGGGAAGTGGGCAGGCCCAGTCTTGCTATTCTACTCCCTGTTTTCCTCTTGGGAGCAGCAGGTGCAGGGAGCTCGAGTCGTGGCCTGCTCCTCATCTGGGGCCCCGAGTGCGGAACCCACAGGGGTCCAGCACTGCCTACCCCTGGGGTGAGCTTGGAGGCCAGGTCTCAGTACTGGGTGGGTGTGCATGACTGCCACCCACATTAGCCACCATGTTGGTTGTCAGCTTTATCAGTCACGAAGGTGGTCGTCAGTTCTTCTCCCACCTATTCCCTTATTTATCTCTTAATCAGTTCAGAATGCCTTTAGGGAAACCAGGAAACATTTATTAACCCCCAATATGGTTTACCGATCTCTCAGACGTCCACATAAAAACCCTGTGTTTAACTCTATCCTGTTCCCATCCCAGGGTATTGTAAGTCCCTATGCCCTTCTGTGTGTCTCCCAACTGGACTGTGTAACTGGAGGGCTTCGGGCCGTACCATCCAGACCTCCCTCCAATGAAAGATATGTTGTCCCAGCTGCCGAGGACACGTCAGCAAACAGCTCTCAGCTGTCCCCCTCGTCAGGGAGTGTCTCAGCTGCAGCAAACAGTCTTGCCCAAGGTCATGCCCGTTCCTGGGGCAGCCCGTATCCAGACTGGCTGAAGCCTGGATATCTCAGCCATGCTCAGGCCAACTCTCATGGGCTACTTATTCTAACTCCTTGACGTTGGCCGAGGCGGTCATTGGGCCTTCCTTGCGACTGACAAGTATCTGATGGTATTTATGTATCAAATGAAAAAAAGGAACGACTACCTGAAAACTGGAAAGCACGGTTCTGCTCCGGGGCTGAGAGGAGCCGACTGTGCTGGTATTGGGTTTCAGCTTCCTTCAAGTTCTGTCATTAAAGACATATTCTGAAACTCTCCCATCTGAAGTAGATACGTCAGGAAGCAACATGTCTGATTATTGTCGGAGAAATAAAATAATGGTAGAAAGGCAGGACTCTCAAGAAAAAATAATTACAACCTGATGGGTGCGGTAGGGGCCCACCTAGCTCTTGCTGATCACAGATCTGGGAAAACCTTTCACTTCCAATGTGGACAAAACACAGGGCCTGCCTCGTGTCCTGCTTTACAGAAAGCCAACATAAACCAGGAAAACATATATCCTCCCAGCCTAGGCTTCTGGACAAAACTTTTCTGGTGTTTTCCTCTGGCTGTAAGGTTGTCTCATATTTCTGTGAGTCACTTTCTTTTCTTTTTAAAAAAATGTATTTACTTTTAAGGAGAGTGGAAGGGAAGGAGAAAGAGAGGGAGAGAAACATCAATGTGCAAGATACATGGATATACTGTGTCCTATTCACCCACAACTGAGGAGGACCTGGCTAGAAACTAAAGCATATGCCCTGACTGGGAATTGAACCAGCAACCATCCCGGTTTGCAGGTCAGCAACACTCAGTTCACTGAGCCACACCAGCCAGGGCTAAATTATGTCACTTTCTTAGTTCTATTCCTAGCTGTGCAGCTTTTTCAAGAGACTCCTTCCAGGTCAAGGACCAGTTCTGCATCCTTCCACATGTTCACTCCTTCACTCAGCTGCTATTCAGCATCTGTTGTGTTGTGCTGTGTACCTCTGTAGGATGCAAAAACAAACAAACAAATAAATAAATGAACAAAGAAATAAAAAAATAGAGAAAGAGCCCTGGCTTGGTAGCACAGTGGCTAAGGCGCCAGCCTGCGAACCCAAAGGTCGCAGGTTCGATTCCCCAGCCAGGGCACATAACCAGGTTGCAAACCAGGTCTCCAGTCAGGTCTGTGGCTGGAGGCAGGTGAAACGCAACCATACATTGATGTCTCTCTCCTTCTCTGCCTCTCTCCCTTCCCCTCTTTCTAAAAATAATGAAATAAAATATTTAAAAAAAAATAGAGAAAGACCATGGTCCCCACATTTATTTTCTTCCTTCCTTCATTCCTTCCTTCCTTTCTTTCTCTTTCTTTCCCTACTGATATGAGCATGCATCTCCTGTGTTGTGTGTTATGTGCAACTTGTATGGGAAGCAGCAACAACAAAAGGTCATCTGTGGATTCCTATTTGTGTGAGAGTAGAGTCGAGCAGAGAAAAAATATGTGCATAACAATAATAGGCTATAAGAAGAAAGTGATACGTGACGCAAGATAAGGAAGTAATTTGGAGGAAATAGTCTTTCTGGCCAGCAGGGATGACACACACCGTCTAGCCAATGGCACCTCTTCCTGAGTAGGTGAACAGGATGTGGCCAGATCTCATCTGGGGAAGGAGCCTCCCTGACACTTGGGGAGACCAGCTTCTCTCTGAAGGATGGCACCTGACTGTCTCTTCAAAGCACGTGCTCTTTTTGACACCACACTTCTCACAAACCTTTTTTCTTTCAGACCTAAGAGCTGTCTGCCAATTGCAGAAGAGACAGAAGATGGGGCTTTTCAGTTAGACAGAGCTTGGCCTCCACTTTTACATCTGCCACCTTCTAGCTTCTAAGGCCCTGAGGAAATAACTTGATTTTTCTAAGCCTCAGTTTTCTCACCTATGAAAAAGTCCATAAGCCAGTGTTCAGACTCCAGGAGGATTACCCAGAAAGCACGCAGCGTTGAGCCTGGCAAGTCGGGATGGAAACATTTCTCCAGTACTTTCTCACATCAAATATCCCTAACCAGGGCACATAACCAGGTTGCAAGCCGGGTCTCCAGCCAGGTCCGTAGATAGAGGCAGATGAAAGGCAACCGTACATTGATGTTTCTCTCTCTCCCTGCCTTTCTCTCTGGAAATGCTGAATAAAAAAAAAAAAAAAAAAAAAAAAAGTCCCCAGCTGAGCAAGTCCCCAGGGCTATTGCTGAAGCCATCCCTAGTGCTATTGTCCAGGTTTGTGTGTGGTGGTGGCTGGGAACTGGCTTGTGCACCTACAGGCTGGCAGGTGTCAAGTTGGTGCCTGGAGGTGTCCACCCTTGGTTTTCAGCCCTGGGAGGGGTGAGAGGGTGTGGGGAAGAAAGGACAGTACAAGGAGCACCATAACAGATATGAGCACGTTACAGCATCCGTTCAGTATATCAGCCCTCTATCAGGACCCCTGCCAAGACTCTTCCATGCTAGACGTCCTTGTGCTTTTGCAATTTACTCTGTTCTGAATGCCCAGCTCTGGCCCCCAACCCACCTGTGGCCTGAAGGCAGCCAACAGGCATTAGCCTCCTTCACCTGAAGCTGGTCTTCAGTCTGCAAACTAGACTCTTATCACAACATCTTCCAGGTGTTTCTTTACCTGTGTTTCCTGTTAACACAGGAATTCCACCTGTGGGCTTACCGTGCAGATCTGTGTACATATTTATTTAACCTAATTTTCCTTGTCTTCTTTTAGAAGATGTATTTTTTTTTTAGAAACAGCCCCCTCCCCCTACCCAGAGTAAAAATAAAAAGCATTAGGCTGAGCCCATCAAGCATGAAGTCATTCCCAGTTTTAATCCTGGACAGCGCGGACGGGACTCTGGTTAGTGCCAACTTCCAGGCCTGACCCTTTGCCTTCTTGGCCCATGGCAGACCACGCAGTACTTGTCAGGTGAAGGCTTTTGATGAGCTGCAGAAACTGTTTAGCGAAAGCTGCAGACAGCAGCTTGGAGGTGATATTTTTTTCCTAATGCTCCTACGATGCCCATTTCTCTCTCTGTGTGCTGGTTTTCTTCATCCAGGACCACAGTGTTCTGCATGTTGATGCCAAATGTCTGCCAGTCCCCATGGCATAGTGTCCAGCCATGAAAATGCTCACCCAGTTTTTAACGGTTCATACACTTGGTTTTTAAATATTATATTATATTAATTTATTTATTTATGATATTTTATTTATTTTGCTATTACAGTTGTCCCAATTTTCCCCCCTCCACCCAGTACCCCATTTTCTCCAGCAATGCCCCACTTAGTTCATGTCCATGAGTCATTTATTTAAGTTCTTTGGCTTCTCTATTTCCTTTGTTCTTCTTAACATCCCCCTGTCTATTCTGTAACCACCAATGTGTACTTTTTTTTTTCCTTTCACACCCAGACAATTCACCATTTAATTACTGCCTCTGTCAGCTTTTTCAATCATATTAATATAAAGTTTTCTTTTTATTATTCCAAAATGCCTACGTTAATTCATTTGTTTAAGGAATTATTCTTTTAAGTAATATGAATTGCAATATTACCAAACACATGCAAAAATACATTTACACTCGTACATATTTTTACACATATTAAAGTACATACTGGATTTTGAAGAGTTAATACAAAATATTTGAAATATGCCAATAGCTTACATAATTATTACATGTTAAATGATAGTGTTTTAGAGATATTGTAGCAAAATGAAGCAAATTTTTTCTTCTTTATTATTTATTTTACTCTGGAATGCTATTTTTGTGAAACATATCATGGAAATGGTGTATTGCAGAACTCACTTTTATAAAAGTTGTCCTAGAGACAGTGCCAAACCCATAGTAATAAATGAATTTGGTTTTTGAGTCAGATTCTCCCCCCTCCAATAATACAACTCAACTTTATTTTAAGCTACTGGAACTACAACTTATTCTTTTTGGAGTTTTCCATCTTAAATAGTAGATTGATTTATTTATTTAGGCTGTGCACAGGTCTTACTTCTTTCAATACCCTCTGTTTTTCCTCTACATGTGTTTTACAAGTTGAAGCCTTCAGAAATAATGGCACTTGCAGTGCTCAACTGGTTCCCAGAGTAGAGATTATTATGTCTGCTAAGTTGAGGTAAAAAATAAAAATCTCTAGGATTTAAATAATTTTGTAGAATAGTATTCTAGCTATTTTTTAAACTTGTGGTTGACTTCCTCTGTGGTTCTAAACTAATCCCTGAACTATTCAAGAGTCTGTTGAGGTAGAGATTAGGTATGTTCATATTTCAATAATAAAGCTTACTATAGCATTCATTCCTTTTCCCAAGCATCCCCAGTTTGGGGGCCTTCATAACTGGAAATGTATATTTCCATGATCTATTTGAAAGGAATCTCATCTAATTTATATGCTAATATGAGAATATATATTATCTATGTACACCAATCATATAGTTTAGTAGTTTGCAAATTCCATCCAAATTGTTCTTCATTCTCAGCATCTTTTCTAACCTAAAGATTGGCTGATTTTACAACACACCCATGACCAATTGGTTGCTATTTAAAACATAAATTATTAACAAAATCTATATATTACACACCCATAAACACATATTTTGTAACAGTGAATAAGAAAAATAGAATGTATTCTATGTAATATATATCCACATTCTCTTATTTTTTCTTCTTCCTTAACTGCATTCGATTTTTCCGAGTTATTGCAAGTAACCTGATTTTCCCATATTGTGAAATGATTCCAATCTAAGAAAACTTTACCTGCAGTAATGCAGATACAAGTAATATATAAAATTGTACCTTATTTAGTAAAATCTATTTATAACAAGATCACTTTAAAGCATTCATACGTTAAATTTGGTTCTTATCCATTCAGCTGCCCTATATCTTTTGATTGGTGCATTTAATCCATTTACCTTTGTACCTGTGTTCCTATCTGTCTCTGTTTCTTCATCTTCTTAAAGCAGACCCTTTAGCATCTCTTGCAGTGCTGGTTTGGTGGAGATGGATTCTTTTAGACTTCTTTTGTCTGGGAAACTCCTTATTTCATCTTCCATTTTGAATGACAGCCTTGCTAGGTAGAGTATTCTTGGTTGCAGGCCTTTGTTTTTCATTCCTTGAAATATTTTTTGCCATTCCCTTCTGGCTTGTGTTTCTGTTGAAAAATCAACTGATAACCTTATGGGAGCCCCCTTGTATGTTATTAGCTGTTTCTGTCTTGCTGCTTTTAGGAGTCTCTCCTTGTCTTTGAAATTTGCCATTTTAATTATGCTGGGTCTTGGAGTGGGCCTGTTTGGGTTTATCTTCCTTGGGATTCTCTGTGCTTTCTGAGTTTGCATGACATTTTCTCTCCTCAAGTTAGGGAAGTTTTCTGTCATTCCTTTTTCAAACAGGTTTTCTATCCCTTGCTCCTCTTCTTCTCCTTCTGGTATCTCTATGACACAGATGTTATATGTTTTATGTTGTACTGCAGCTCTCTTAAAACCTCTTCATTCTTTTTCAGTCTTTTTTCATTTTGTTGAACTACCTGGGAATTTTTTTCTACATTGACCTCCAGCTCAATGATCTGATCCTCTGCTTTCTCTAGCCTGCTTTTGATTCCTTCTACTGTGTTCTTCAATTCAGAAATGGTATTATTCATTTCCTCCTGGCTCTTATTGATGGTTTTTATGTCCTTTTTAATGCTGGTGTAGTTCTCAGTAAGTTCCTTGTAGCTTTCCTGGAGTTCTTTGTAGTTCCCCTCAAGTTGTTTGTAGTTTTCTTTGAACTCAATGAGCTCATTGAGCTTCTTTATCATCATTATTTTGAATTCCATGTCTAATAGAGCGCTTGCCTCTATTTCATTTTGCACTCTTCCTGGGGATTCTTCCTTTCCATTTGCTGGGGGTTTATTTCTTTGTCTCCCCATTTTAGGTGGCTCTTGTTTGTTTCTGCTTCTTAGATTGGTCTGCTTTGATTTACTGTCTTAATGGTGTGACCTTCTATGGTGTAGAAGTGCACTTTTTTTTTTACTTCCTGACTCTGTGCTTGGTGATGTTAGCTGGTGTCCCAGTCTGGGCCTGGTCAGCCAGTTGGAGACTACCAGAGATCCACTGTCTTTGTCTGTCTCCTTTAGTCGTTAACCCAATCAGCCTGTGATCAGTGGCCAGTTTTAAGCACCTCGGCCACATTGTAATGAATCGGCTCTTCTGTCACTGGTAATAAGGCTTCTCTCCAGTTGGTGTTCTGTTGGTTATTCTGAATGATTTCTCCCTAATTAATTTTCTAATTCCAGTTTGGTGTTGGGAGGAGATTGGTGTAGCTCCACTTACTCCTCTGCCATCTTTGTTCTCTCTCTCCTTATTATTTTTAGAGGGAGGGAAAGGGAGAGAGGCAGAGAGGGAGACAGATTTCTATGTATGGTTGCCTTTCACCTGCCTCCAGCTACGGACCTGGCTGGAGACCTGGCTTGCAACCTGGTTATGTGCCCTGGCTGGGAATCGAACCAGCAACCTTTGGGTTCTCAGGCTGGTGCCTTATCCACTGTGCCACCAGCCAGGGCTAGTTCATACACTTTTAAAACTTGTTCTTCTTTTTCTAGATGGTGGGGTTGGGAGTGGATAAAAGAAGTTGGCGCTTTTGCTTATTTGTCCAGCTGGAAGTATCTAGATGGCTGCTCAAAGTTTTCACTGTGATTTACTCCATTTGCAGGGAGCTCTGGAGTGAGTGTGGTTCAGGCAGCAAGTGCCAGCTCCAGAGGGAGAAGCCACAGAGCTAATGGCCCATTGTCAGTGCCTCCGTGTGGTCTCCTCCGGGCCCAGCCCTCTCCAGACAGAGCCCTGGCTGTTGGCAGCAGCCCCTCAGCTGCTCTGGCAGCCACTCCTGGGGACACAGGCGCTTCTGTGTGCCTCCCTACTGTAACTCTGCCATGGGCCAAGAGACTGACCCCCGAATCAGCAGCCCCTTTCAACTTGAGCCTTTTGTAACTGAACAATGGTTCGCTTGGGCTCTCCCAGCATCTCTGGGGCAGCTCCTTTCATAGCGGGATTTGCTTCTGTGCGGGTATCTCCAGCTGTCTTTGTCTCTGGTCCTGTCTACCAGATGTCTGTGGCCTTGGAGAGCCTGCTGAAAAACCCAGTGACAACTAGACTTGGGTCCTTTCCGGGGAAACGGCAGCACGGGCCCTTCCGGAGTCAGCTGAGGCCTTGGCAAGAATAACATTGGCAAATGGCAGGGTGCTACTTGCCTCTCTCCTGCTGTGCCCTTCCCCAACAGTAGCAGAGCATTTCTGGGGACATTTAGGAGATGGCTTCTGGTTCAGGCCCATGGAGATAAATATCAAATTCCAAGAATTCCTCTTTTGGAGGCCTCCTGGAAACATATAAAGAATGCCTCAAGCATGTGAAATATGAAACCACAGGGTATGCTTCTTGGTTTTTTGACTAACACAATTAACCTGATATACCCCAAACAACCACCCTTTCAAAAGTGAAAGTAGTGAACTCATTTCAATGGTTTCCCTCCTTCACACTTAATTGGAACTCTTCTTTGGAAATTCTTTTCTGAATTAATTAATTCAATAGTTAATAGTGAAAACAATACAAATACCCCAAAGAACTAATAATGGGGAAGGAGTAAGTAAAAATATAGACTATTATATAGTCATTAAAATCCTGTTTATTACCTTGGCTGATGACACAGTGGATAAGGTGCCAGCCTGCGATCCCAAAGGTCGCTGGTTCCATTCCCAGTCAGGACACATAAGCAAGTTGCAAACCAGGTCTCCAGCCAGATCTGTAGCTGGAAGCAGGTGAAAGGCAAGCATACATTGATGTTTTTCTCCCTCTCTGCCTCTCTTCCTTCTCCTTTCTCAAAATAAATAAATAAAATCTTTTAAAAAATACTGTTTGTGTAGGTTGAGGGAGTAAGTTTTCAGTAAAATATGGAGTGAGAAAGGAAACTATAAGTATACATTAATTACTTCAATTAAAAAAAAATAAAGTAGACACAAAGATAAGACAGAAAGAAAATTTTTCCAATGCTAATAGTTTTATTAAGTCAGTGAAACTATAGGTGATTAATTTACTTTTTAACTTTTTTCAAGTTTTCAGCATAGTGATTATATACCTATGTGATAAAAAATGCATAATTAAAAAAATTCTTGTAGAAATTATTGCCTGCAACATATTAACTTATAATGCTTAGAAGAAAAATCAATCTGGTTTAAAATTGCAATGACTTTCGGCAAAAATTGCTATTGTGCAGCTAATGGCATCTTCTCTGGCATTTGGATATTTCTAAAAATTAGATCTACTTTAGAAAGTGGTAAAATTTGCCACGACCATTCCATGAAAGCACAGATTTTTGCCTATGTTTTTTAGTGGTATATTCCCAGGCCCTGGCTTGGTGCTTGGCCCGTAGTAAGACTCTGGATGAATGGACAGGCTGTAGGTTGTACCAAGAGTTGGAATGTAGGACAGAGAATGGGGGCTGTAGAATAAAAGGCCAATCAAAGACAAGAAATGCAAGAAAGGATTTGCAGAAGACACCTAACCACCCACTCCAGGACTCACCCTGGTCCCCTTAGGTCATCTCCATGTTGTTGCTTGTTCCTCCCAGCTCCGGTGTTCTTTTGTTTCTCAAGGCCCACATCTGTGCTGCTGTTCTTGGAGGACAGCTTTTGGGCTACTCATCTGTCTGCATTGCAGATTCCCCTGAAGGCTTAGGCTGGAGCTGCCCTCTCTATCATTGTCCTCATTTTTACTTGAGGACACGGAGACAGGGAGTGGCCAAATAACTCACCTTTGTACATTTGAAGACTTAGCCCCACCTTCCCATCTGAATTGGGTGTTTCTGACTGTCCTACCTGAGGGACCTGGGACACCTTTTACTGTCCCTTCTCCTGGTGTCAGGAATGACTTGTAAGAAAGTAGCAAAAGCAAACCCAGGGAGTGGAGCAGGTTAGGAGCTGCATGGGGAGCGGGGCTGGGTCACCCCTACCCTGTGTGGGTGGAGCAAAAGCAGAACATGAGAAAATCCTCCCTTACATAAACATGGGGGCACATTGGAACGCCAGTCCGAGGCCTGGCTGCGACAGGCACACTGAGTAGAGTAAAACCAGGATACTCCTGTGGAAGCTACGTTCAGGTGTCTGCGACAGCCCTTGGTCTAGCTCCCAGAGACTTCTCTTCTGGTGTGTAAGGAACTGAAACCGGAGTGACTGTGTAATGCCTATTTCCTTTGGTGAGGTCATTTTGCTTGTGGAAGAGAAACAGTTTAATGCAAATCCAGAGCTACATCAAGACGTTCTTTTGGTTTAGCACAGGGACTCTGCCCAGTCAATAGTCTAGGAGCAGAAAGCCAGGAATGGATGAATGTGACTAAACAGAGTTCCCTGAGGGCAATTGTGCTCTTTTAGAGGCCTGGGCCTTGAGAGACAACATCAGTGTGATGCAAATGACATTCCTGGAGGTCCAATCAGATTTGACTTGTCAACGGAAGGGAAAACCACAGTGATAGTGATGGGTTGAGTTGAGTATGTGGAAGGAGCGGGACAAGCACAAACAGGTAGGCAGAGTCAGAAGCAGCAGGGCAAGAGGCACGGGGGTTGCTGAGATGAGCAGGGCTACATCCATTTGGCAAAGAACTCAAGAGAGTTGATCCAGAGGGAGTGCTATTTGAATTTGCTGTGAAAGAGTAGTATTTCAATAAACAGGGATGTGGGAGTGGAATCGGAGCTGGGACAGGGGAGGTGGAAGAAAAGAAAGCAGCAAACTAGGCAGGAAGCGGTGGTGAGAAGATGAGTCTGACTGGCTCATGGATGCTGGTGGGAAATATTGGAACATCGGGTTTGAAAGAGAGTTTGATTTAAAAAAAATTTAAATTTAAAAAATTTAAATTTGATTAAAAAAAAAAAAGTTTTCATTATTGTGATGGATTTGAACTGACCCATTTACGTGTTCTTGCCTGGTACTCACTGAGAGACTGGGCACCTCCAGGAGTACACAGGCTATTGTGAATGTAAAACAAACAGGGGTGGCTTCATCCATGTCGTGGATCCTATGAGCACTCAGCATTGGGCCTAAAAAAAAAAAAATTGTTTGAATTAGAATAGCCTTAGAAGGTACAAAAGGGTATGAACTAGTAACAGTTAAGATCAGGAATGTAACCTTGGCAACAGCTAAAAATAAATAAATTGAATACTACTCTGTGCCCAATTAAACACAGGGTAGCAGTGGGGAAATGGAAACTTATCTGCCTCCGGATAGCTTCGCTGCAGGTTATGACAAGGCTGAGAGCGGTGGGTCATATTTTCCAAAATGGCTGCCACAGCTGCTCGTGTCACACCTGCTTTTCCGCGAAGTGACCTCGCCGCTCCCCGTGGCTGGGGCCCGGGCACTTTATTCCTCTACACCCTGGAATCTGGGTGGGCCCCACGGTCACTTTCATCTGTAGGATACTGTGGAAACAACGCTGTGAGTGGAGGCGGGCCCGGAGCCTCTGCTTCGTTTTGGAACACTGGCTCCTGCAATTCTTCTCTGAAGCCCAAGTCACCTGGAGAGGCTCCCATCGCACCACAGCCGCTGAGCCAGCCCAGTGGCGTCTTCAGGTGACACGGTGTCAGCCTGCAAGTACAGGAAAGGCTTTGGAGCAAGAACCACTCTGCTGAGCCCAGGCAACTAGGGAACTGCGGGAGATCAGAATTAATTGTTATTTAAGATGGTATGTTTTGGAGTGGTTTGTTATTCAACAGTCGGTTCCTGGAACTCCAAGATTAGCATAGCTGTGGATGCAGGCCCGTGGTCGTGGTCGTGAAGGTGGTGGGGCAGTGGGGTGTGAGGGGTCAGAGGATATCTGGACTCAGGAAGAAGGAGACATGGTGTGGGGATGGGTGAGTGGATAGAGACTGTGGCCATCACCTTGTGCCCCAGTGTTCTCACTCATAAAGTGGAAATATATCCTCAGCTGATGTTATGAGGATTAAGCAAGAAGATATAAATAAAGGTACTTTACATACGGTGAGCCTTCCCCAGAAGGTGCTATTATGATTAACGATGGATGGTCGGATGTTAACAATTTGTTAGGATTTGAAGGTGGTGCATCAGTTTCTCCTTGGAATAGCCTGCTCATAGCAGTTCCAAAAGCACATCTTAAACCATAATCCTTGGGCCCTGTCCCCTGGCAGTCCTGTAAAGTTCTCCACATTCATTTATTCAGTCATTTCTTCATTAATTCCGTAATTACCTGGATGTCAATTACATGGCAATCAGCGTTGTAGTCCTTGGACCTAGGGCAGTGAGCAATCCTCAAATATTCATTTGTGGAGCCTGCAGTCTAGTATCAGGGTTTGCGGTGCAATATTACCAGCAGTCTTAACCTATTGGGGACAGTATAATGTGATGGTTAATTGCATGTGTTCGAGGGTCAGTTAGAACTGGGTTTATACCCGGATTCTACCACTTACCAACTGTGAGACTGGGCAATTCACGTCAGCTTTCTGTGCCTCAGTTTCTTCATCTGTAAAGTAAGCATCATCATCATCATCCCTATTTCACAAGGTTGTTGTAAGGACCAAATGAGTTAATGCATGTGGAACAATGACTGATACAGAATAAATTGTCACAACAAATATTATTAATGATTATTATTATCTTTATTGCTTTGTTTCTTTAAGTGGTTTTGCTAGATCTCTTCTTGTTTTCTGGTCAATAACATGTCCTCTATTCCCTTCAATGTGGTAACTTTTTCTTTCCTTTGGCTGTGGAAAGAGGTATGATAAATAATTCATGATACACATTTACCTGCCAAAGACATCCATGCCTAGCAAGTTTGAGAAAACTCATCTAAATCAGCCCCTAATGAGATGATAAAGCCACAAACTGTATTAGCAATTGTTCAGTCAATACTGGAGTCTGAAATGACCTTTTTACTTGTTTCCCTGAGGATGTCACCCTAAGAAGATCAAAAGGCAAAGGCAAGCAGGGAATTCTGTGAAAGCCAGGAGAGCAAGGACCCCAGATCTGGTGGACCCTGCCTACACTATGGTCTGTGTGAGAGGTGTCCAATGGCCCATAACATATGTGGTGGCCTCTGGGTTGATGTGACATGGAGGTCTTATAAAGGACCTAGTCTATGAGCACAGTACTGACTATAATTCTTTAAGAAACAAAAAGAAAGTAAAGATACTTCAACTCTAAAGGCCATCAAGTTGGCTGCACTAGTATTGAAAAACTCACGTAGGAAACTTTCTGTTTTGTAATGTAAATCCCAAGGCAGGCAGTTCAGGGTGGGTTTGACATCAACATCATCATCAGATGTGAATGTTCCTTGTGTCTTTCTTCTACTACCCTCAGAATGTGGCCTCCCTTTCTCAAGGTCCACCTCCAGGTGCAAAATGACTGCTGCACCTCCAGCAATCATGCCTCCATTCCAGGCAGGAAGAAGAAAGCATAGGGGGAACAGCAAAAGAGGTACCCTTCCTGGTTGAGTCAGCCCTTCCTTTAGAAACTTTTCCAGGGCCTCTGCTCAACAAGTTCCATCTCGTTGACCACTTTGGAGAGGAGAATCTCTTCCCGGGGTGCTGTGCTGTGTCAGAAATGGCTGTGCTGAGCCCTCTGTGTTGAGGCTGGCTGCTCCTGGCAGGGTGATGCAGCGAAAGCCCTGTCCCTGCTAACACTTTGCCCTCTAACCTTTTGAAATCAAAACCATCAGGTATACTATAAAATGTTTGAAGTCCTTAATTATCACAATACTTCGAGCCTTGAAAGTAGGGACTCTTTCTCTGATTCAAATTTTAAAATCATACATATTTAAACAGTCTTCGTCTTCTTCCTCCATTCCCACCCATCCTCTACCTTATCCCCAAATATGAATTCCTGGATTAATTTTTAATAATGACAGTTCAGGGAAGAATTATATAGTCCCTGTAATTTTTTTTAAGTTGCTGTATTCCTTGGTGGGTTGCTTCACACATTCCAGCCCTGGAATTTCAGGTGATGCTTCCTGTGGGTCCTTTGTATGACTTTTATGTCAGGAAGCCTGAAAAGTTAGCTCATTCATTTCCTCTGAATGAGGACAGGGCTTGTCAGGTTCTAATCTCATGATATCACTTTATTGAGTTAATTAAAGTTTACGTAAACTTATTTCCAAGAGACTTTTTAGGTACTTTACAAAATTAGGCATAATTAAAAGTAAAAACATTAGAGATAGAAATAAACAGATTTAAAAAGGGAGTGGCTGGGGTGAAAGAATCAAGCAAAAAAAAAAAAAAAGGAAAAAGAAAAAAGACTCATGAACATAAGTGTGGTGTTTGGTGATTGCCGGGTGGGGAGGAGTGGAGGTGGAAGGGGGTATAAGGGAGACAAATGGTAATGGGAAAACACAGTAAATGTAAACTATGAAAATGATTTTAAAAAACAGGGACATTTAAACAAACAAACAAGAAGGGCAATTAGCTTTCTTTGACTTTAAAACATGACGCTCTTTTGGCAGCAAGCTGTGTTGAAATGTAATGAGTATTTTCCAAGTGCTTTGAGATCCTGCTTTGAAAGTTGTTTTAAGTATCAAGTGCCATTGTTATTAAACACTGTCATTTGAACATCGCTTTAAGCATTTACATCCTACCTCTGATGTAATGTGAACTGTAGGCATCATCTTTAGATTCAAGGGACAAATAACTTCCTAATATAATAACATGCCCTGGCTCTTGCCCCACCCTATAAATAATTACAGGAGAAATGAATAAGCTGTGTGCTGACACATGCAATAGCTACTGAGATGGATTCGCTTTCTTCCCTTAATGATCTTTCTTCTTCTTCTTTTTTCTTTTTAAGATTTTATTTATTATTTTTAGAGAGAGGGGAAGAAATAGAGGCAGAGAGTGAGGGAGATATCAATGTATGGTTGCCTTTCACCAGTCTCCAGCTATGGACCTGGCTTACAACCTGGTTATGTGCCCTGGCTGGGAATCGAACCAGCAATCTTTAGGTTTGCAGGATGGTGCCTTTTTAATGATCTTTCTTATAAGCACTTTCATTCTTCTTGACCCTAATTTTTCTGATTTAAAATTTTTTTACAATTGCTGTTTACACTCAATATTTTGTGTTAGTTTCAAGTGTACGCATAGAGGTTAGACAATCATATACTTTACAAAGTGTTACCACTGATATTTCCAGCACCCACCTGGCACAGTACGCAGCCATAAAAAAGAACAAAATCTTATAAGCACCTTTTTTATAGGGGTCAGTGTGACAACAGCCTTAAGAAGCTGGAAGCCTGGCCGCCTTCTTACAGTAGTGTTATTCGAGTCAACCTGGTGTTTGCATTGGGCACAAAGAAGGTCCTTTTAAGAT
Source organism: Noctilio leporinus (assembly GCA_004026585.1). Classification (NCBI taxonomy): domain Eukaryota; kingdom Metazoa; phylum Chordata; class Mammalia; order Chiroptera; family Noctilionidae; genus Noctilio; species Noctilio leporinus. The sequence continues at coordinate 619,400 of PVIW01000161.1, forward strand.
GTCATCTCTTGCTGACACTGCAAGAAGAGCAATGAATGGTGTCTATAGATGAGGAACACCATGCAGGGAACAGGTCCAAAGTGTGGGATTCTAGACTATTTTGTCACTACCTGGTCATGATCTCTTGAAAAAGTCACTTTGATCTCCCTAGATCTTACTTTTCTCTTATATGAAATGCAATGATCTCTTCCAGCTACATGAATTTATAAACTTGAGACACTGAACTTTATGAATTTTGTGCGAGATCCATCTGCCCCCAACTCGTAGGAGTGCACAGGGCTTTCTTCTGCTCCTGGGATGTGACGTGGTTTGTGTATTTCATGATTCCTGTTCACTTCTGGTGTGTGATCTGCATGAATCAATAATTAACACTTGGGCTCTGGCTGGTGGCACAGTGGATAAGGTGCTGGCCTGTGAACCCAAAGGTCGCTGGTTCAATTCCCAACCAGGGCACATAACCAGGTTACAAGCCAGGTCTCCAGCCAGGTCCATGGCTGGAGGGAAGTGAAAGGCAACCATACATTGATCTCTCTCTTCCTCTATCCCTTCCTCTCCCTCTAAAAATAATAAATAAAACCTTAAAAAAATTAATTCCTTAAAAAACAAAATTAACACTTGAATCAAGCTGAATCCTTTTGTATCTTAAATCTAGTCCATAAACAACAACGTTTTGGGGGGTATATAGTTACAAAGCATATTTAAAAAATCTAAGTGGAGGTAACAAGTGGGTGGAGATTGGAAAGAAGTGGACAGAGCAAATTTACTTTTTTCTTTCTTTTTAAAAAAATTTAATTAATTTCTGATTATGAAAGGCAAGATATTCAACTTTGCATTACTGGTTCCTGATTCACCAACACAGATTCAACACTCAACCTGCTTTCTTTAAAATGAGGAGGACTATGGAGTGAGGTCCTTCAGCTGTAACTTTAAAAAATGAACCGAATATGTTTTCAATCATTAAGATTAAAAATGGTCAAATGGCTTTGTCGTTGTTATTAGGGCCCAAGGCACTGTGCTTTCTTTAGGGGAGATTTCTCATAGTTTTTGAGTGATTTGAGGAAGGAGACAGCTGAATTGTTGTTTATTTGTTTCTGTGACAGGTTTGTGTATACAAAGAGCTTCTTTGAAATTTCCAGGGCTATAGAAAAAAGCACTGAACTAGTGGGAGATTATGAGCACACCTCCCCCTACTGGGCATAATTTGTTACTGCTTACTTGTATGGACCTTGCTGACAAGTGTGTGGATGGTGGAAGGTGGGTTACCCCCCAAATAGAAACTTTGTTCTAACGCTTGTTCAAGAGGTAGGGGAGCCCTGGCTGGTAGCACAGTGGATAAGGTGCCGGCCTGTGCACCCAAAGGTTGCAGGTTCAATTCCCCAGCCAGGGCACGTAACCAGGTTGTAAACCAGGTCTCCAGTCAGGTCTGTGGCTGAAGGTAGCTGAAAGGACACGTTGATGTCTCCCTCTCTGCCTCTCTCCCTTCCCCTCTTTCTAAAAATAACGAAATACATTTCTGAAAAAAAAAAAAAAAAAAGAGGTAGGGGAGAAAGCAAAAAAAAAAAAATTTTTTTAAAGAAAGAGAAAAAGTAAATCTGTTTTGTCCATTTTTTTCCAATCTCCACTCCATTTAGATTTTTAAATGGTGTGTGTGTGTGTGTGTGTGTGTGTGTGTGTGTGTGTATGAGTTTGTATGTGTGTGTTTTTCTCCCAGACAGGAAAAACATCATAGATAAAGACACAGAAGCCAGGAAATGGATTCCAGTTTAACTGGAGAAGATGTATGATGTATGAGAAATCGTGAGCAAGTAGCTATGTTGGAGCTAATTGTGAAAGATTTTGAACATCAAGCTATATAAAATGGGAGCCATTGAAGCAATTTTTTTTTCTCTGCTGAAGCTAATTTTAAATGCAGGAATTCACTTGTCTTCCTTTTCTTCCTTCCTTCCTTCCTTCCTTCCTTCCTTCCTTCCTTCCTTCCTTCCTTCCTTTCTTTCTTTCTTTCTTTTTAAAACCTTATCAGCAGGCATTTGTTGAGCATGTCCCATGAAGGTAGCAAGTCCCAGCTATCTGTTAAATGTTGTGCACATTGAAGATAAATCTTCACATTGGGCCCTGACCTCAAGCAGCTCAGAGTCTAGTAGTTGAAATCAGGTAGGTGCCATAACACAAAGTAGAAAGTGTGCCATGTGAAGTAAAACTAGGAAGCAAAAGGGACTACTGTCAACAGTGGACTAGGGCAATGATGAAGGAAAGGTTGTCATGGTGAATGGCAAGCTGATCTCAGCAGTAAGAATGTACTGGAGACTAGAGTAGAGGAAGCTAGTCAGAGGCCACCAAAATTTTTGTACATCATGTCTTATGTTGAATGTATACAATTTCATAATGTAATCATTTAGATTACTTACATGTATGGAATAAATGCGGGTAAACAAATTGTGGTGTAGTCATACAATGGAATACTCTTCAGCTACAAAAAGAGACAAATTACTGTACTTATTCACGCAGCAATAGGAATGAATCTCCAGACATTATTTTGAACAGGACAAACTGGACATAGAAGTGAGAAGTCTGTGTGATTCTGTTTACATGATGAAATTCTAGAACAGGCCAAAGGAATCTGTCTTTATGCTAGAAACCAGGTTAGTGGGTGACTAGGGTGTGGTGGTGGAGGTGTTGACAGGGTAAGAATGAGTTCAAGGAAATTTTCTGGAGAGATACTCTGAATCTTAAGTGAGGGCAGTGGTTACATGCATGAATACATTTGTTAGAATTTCTTTCCATGTAGAATATGTGAATTTTATTGTTTGTAAATAAAAAGCAATAAAGTTTACTTAAAAATTAAGAAATGGTGAAGCATAAGATACTTAATTTCTAATTGGTCCTTATTAAGTCATTTTAATTAGTCATTAAATGTAGTTTAATAAAGCAAGTAACTCCATTTTAAAAAACTGTGAATTATTTATTTTATTTTATTTTATTTTATTTTATTTTATTTATCTTTAGTGTGAATTTATTTTAAACAAAACAAAAAGACATGCTGGAGAAAGTGTCACTCTCATATTTTCTGAGGGAGGTGAATGGATACAAAGGAGTAAAGGAAATATTCAAAGAAATAATGACTGGAGAGATTTCCAGAACTGATGAGAGACATGACTCTACAGAAAGCATAACTTACACTACCCTGACTGCCACGGCTCTGTTGGTTGAGCATCATCCTGCAAAGCAAAAAGTTACCGGTTCAATTCTTGGTCAGGGCACATGCTTGGGTTGCAGGGCATGCAGGAGAGGCAACAGACTGATGTTTCTCTTGTTCTCTCATCAATGTTTCTCTCCCTCTCTCCCTCCCTTCCCCTTTCTCTTAAAAAAAGAAAGAAAGAAAAAAAAAAAAACAAAATCTTTAAAAGAAATAAATGGGTAAATAAAAATGCTTATCCCTATACATAGATTTAATTTACCACAGAAGCATAAGGAACATTAGAGATTTTAGTGGAAATTAAACACACACACACACACACACACACACACACAATCTGACACAACTAAATGAATCCAGACAGCCCCGTGGCAAGATTGAACGATCATTGCTCTTAATTATACATTTCAAACGCTTCCTAAATCTGCCCAAGTTTTCACATTCTTGGTACTTTCATTTGAAAATCAGTTAGGTTTTCTCTGGTCTCCAAAAAAAGTAACTTTTTCAAATGAAGGTAGAATGAGAACTGTGAAATTGTAAAGGGAGAGTTACAATAGGTTTGAGGAACAGTTTGATGGGCTTTTCAAGTGAAAGTTGAAAGAAAATTCCTTCACAGGTAAAACTCTCCAAAAAGTCTTGCTATTGAAATGAGTACAGTGGAAATTTCCCCCCCTTCATTATAGAGAGCCAAGCTCTCTATAAATCAGGAAAAATGTTAGAGATTTGAAGGTGTTTAAAAATAGAATAGGGAATCTTGCCATGGGTTAGTGGTAATGGAAGTTGTTTACTTTGGACATCTGATTTTATTGTTCTATAGTCATTTACGTGACTATCGACTTAAGCCACGTATTTGTACAGGTTCCTCTTATGCATTCAGATTTAAGGAATAACTTTTAATAAATAGATAAGAAGGGTTAGAGGCTAAGGATTGGGGGTGGGGGTGGAGGAATTCAGGCATCTCCCTTTGTTGCTGCCTGTGCCTAGATCCTTGTCCTTATTTATTCCTGCCATTGGCAGAGAGCCTAGAGACCACAGGTTCATTTATTAAGCAAATTCCTTACTGGTGATTCTAAGAAAGGATTTTGGTTATGTCTAATCTGGGAGAAATGTGGTAATTTCCATTCATCTGTTCAAAAGCTCCACAGAGGGTAGCATGCCAATCAAGGTCATTCAGCATTCTCAGGGGGAATGACTTGCCTCCTTTTCTCTAAAGCAACAATTGATCTTTTCATAAAAGTGCATGGAGATAATTTTTTGCTTGTTTTCTTTGTAATACATTTTTTCAATGTAAAATTACAGATGATGTACAATCTCATACAACCCCATGGTTAGACATTTATTTAACTTACGAAGTGATCATCCTGACAAATCTAGTACCTATCTGACACCATTCATAGTTACTACAATGTTACTGGCTATGTTCTGTTAGTTATGTGGTGTATTATATCCCAGGGCTGTTTTGTAACTACCAATTTGTACTTCTTGATTCCTTCACCTTTTTTACCCATTCCCCTAACTGCCCTCCCACCAGGCAACCCTCAAATTGTTCTCTGTATTGATGAGACTGTTTCTGTTTTGCTTGTTCATTTTTATTTTTCAGATTTCACATTTAAGTGAAATCACGTGGCATTGGTCTTTTTCTATTGGATCCATTTTATTCAGCATAGTACCTTCTACATCCATCCATTTTGTTGCAGATGGCAAGATATCATTCTGTTTTTTTTAAATTTTTATTCATTATTTCCAGAGAGAGAGGAAGGGAGAGAGGCAGAGAGAAACATTAATGCATGGTTGCCTTTCACCTGCCTCTAGCTATGGACCTGGCTGGAGACCTGGCTTACAGTCTGGTTATGTGCCCTGGCTGGAGAATCAAACCAGCAACCTTTGGGTTGGCAGGCTGGCGCCTTGTCCACTGTGCAACTAGCCAGGGCAAGATATCATTCTTTTTTTATGGCTGAGTCATATTCCGTTGCATACATGCACCACTTCTTTTGCTTTGGGGGATGATGCCCAACCAACTGAGCCATGCTAGCCATATGCACCACTTCTTAATCCATCCATCAATTGATGAACACATAGAATGCTTCCATATCTTGGCCATTGTAAATAATACTGAAATGAACATACACAGTAAATGACAGACATGTATTTATTGCCATTTTATTATTCATACTTTTGTTCTTTTATTTTTCTTCTTCTTAAAGAAGACCTTTTAACATTTCTTGTAATACTGTTTTGGTGGTGATGAACTCCTTTATTATTTTTACTTTTATTTCTTGTCTGGGAAACTCTTTATTTGTTCTTCTATTCTAAATGATAGCTTTGCAGGGCAGAATAATCTTGGTTGTAAGTCTTTGCTCTTCATCACTTTGAATATTTCATTCTAATCCCTTCTGAACTGCAAATTTTCTGTTGAAAAATCAGCTGACAGTCTTGTGGGAGCAAGCTGCTTTTTTATTTCATTATTATTTTTTAAATTTAATTTTATTGTTGTTGTATTACATTCATCCCCTTTTTGCTCCCCTCTGTCCCCTTCCCCACCCACCCATTCCCCCCAAAGTCAATCCCACCTGTCGTCCATGTCCATGGTTCCTTTATACTAGGTTCTTATCTAAGCTGCTCCCCTTCCTTGCCTCTTCCTCCCCCTCCCCCCAAACCCCCTTCCCCTTGACCACTGAAGGCCTATTCACTGTATTCATGTATCTGGTTCTGTTTTGCTTGTTGTTAGTTTTGTTCGTTATTGTCCTATAATGGTTGAGATCATATGGTATTTGTCCTTCACTGACTGGCTTATTTCACTAAGCATACTACTTTCTAGTTCCATCCATGTTGTTGCAAAGGTTAGGAGTTCCTTCTTTCTTTCTGCTATATAGAATTCCATTGTGTAAATGTACCAAAGTTTTTGGATCCAATCATCCACTGATGGGCACTTAGGCTGTTTCCAGCACTTGGCTATTGTACATAGTGCTGCTATGAACATAGGTGTGCATAGGTTCTTATGAATTGGTGTTTCAGGACTCTTTGGGTATAGTTACCTAGTAGTGGAATTGCTGGATCAAAAGGCAGTTTTACTTTTAGTTTTTTGAGGAAACTCCATACTGTTTTCCACAGTGGCTGCACCAGCCTGCATCAAGCTGCTTTTTAAAAAAAGTATATTTTATTGATTATGCTATTACAGTTGTCCCAATTTCTGTTCCCTTTGCTACCCTCCACCCAGCATCCCTCCTTCCTCCCCCAGTTCATCCCCCCTTAGTTCAAGTCCATAGGTTGTGCGTATAAGTTCTTTGGCTTCTCCCTTTCCTCTACTGATCTTAACTTCCCCTGTCTATCTTGTACCCACTAATTATGTTTCCTAATCCCTCCACCATTTCCCCATCTCTCCCTCTTCCCCCTCTGAGATAATAACCCTTCCAATGACCTCCATATCTATGATTCTGATAATATTCTGGTTGTTTGTTTAGTTTTCTTGTTTTTATTTTTTTCAGATTTTGTTGTTGATAGCTTTGAATTTGTTGTTATTTTAATGTTTATAGTTTTGACCTTTTTCTTAAGTAAGTCCCTTTAACATTTCATATAATAATGGCTTCGTGATGATGAACTCTTTCAGCTTTATCTTATCTGGGAAGCACTTTACCTGCCCTTCCATTATAAATGATAGCTTTGCTAGATAGAGTAATTTTGCTTTTCATCACTTTGAATACTTCTTGTCAGGCCCTTCTTGCCTGCAAAGTTTCTCTTGAGAAATCAGCTGATAGTCTTATAGGAACCTTTTTGTGCGTAACTCTTCTTTTCTCTTGCTGCTTTTAAGATTCTCTCTTTATCTTTAGCCTTTGGCATTTTACTTATTTAATTTTAAAAAACAATTTTATTTATTTTTAGAGAGAGGGGAAGGGAGAGAGGCAGAGAGGAAAAGAGACATCAATGTACCTTTTACCTGCCTCCAGCCATAGACCTGGCTAGAGACCTGGCTTGTAACCTGGTTATGTGCCCTGGCTGGGAATCAAACCAGCGACCTTTGGGTTCGCAGGTCGGCTTCTTATCCACTGTGCTACCAGCCAGGACATGGCATTTTAATTATAATATGTCTTAATGTGGTCTGATTTGGATCTAACTTGTTTGGGATTCTCTGTGCTTCCTGGACTTGTATGTCTATTTCCTTCACCAGGTCAGGGAATTTTTCAGTCTTTTTTTTTTTTTTTTTTTTCCCAAGTAAGGTTTCAATTCCTTGCTCTCTCTCTTCTCCTTCCATCATCCTCATGATATGAATATTAGCATGTTTGAATTTATCCCAGAGGCTTCACAAACTATCCTTACTTTTGACTCATTTTTCTTTTTGCTGTTCTGATTTGATTATCTGTTTCATCTACTCTACTTTTGATTCCCTGTAATGTAGTCTTCATTTAAGTTGGTGTATCCATCATTTCTGACTAGTTCATTTTTTATATTTTCTATTTCTAGTTTTGTTCCCTGTCTCTTTGTTGAAGTTCTTACTGAGATTATTGAGCATCTTTATAACCAGTGTTTTGAACTCTGTATCTGATACATTGCTTGTCTCCATTTTATTTAGTTCTTTTCCTTGAATTCTGTTCTGTTCTTTTCTGTGGGATGTGTTTCTTTGTCTCCTTATTCTGGCTGCCTCCTCGTGTTTGCTTCTGTGTATTAGGTAGAGCTGCTATATATCATAGTCTTGAAAGAGTGGCCTTGTATAGTGTCTCATAGGGCCCAGTGGCACAGCCTCCCCAGTCACCTGAGCTGGGTGCTTCATGTGCACCCCCTATGTGGGCTATGTGCACCCTCCTATTGTATTTGACCCTTGGTTCATGTTGGCAAGTCAATGGGAGGGATTTAGTTAAGGTTGAATGGATATGAGGACCGGTAGTGATCACAACAGAGGATCTGCTTTGCATGCGTCGACCCCATGGAGAAGGATTTGCTTTAGCAGGGGCCTGGTGCCTGCTGAGTCTGCCCTTTAAGTGTGTCAGTTGTGGAGATAGTTGAATGGTGCTTATGTGCAGTCTGAAGCCATCCGCTAGGTGCACTGTTTCTGGTGCTTCCCAGAGGATGCAGGCCAAGGTCAGTCACTCCCTGTGTCCTGTGCAGTAAATTACACAGTGATCTGCTGATGGCGGCTACTTGTGTTGGGCTTGGAGGTGCTTAGAAGAGGCCAGCTGTAGCTAGTGCTGAGCCTGGGTCTACTTAGCAAGAGGTACGGGGCATGCCAAGGCCAGATGCTCTTTATTTGTGATTTGTGAACCTTTGAGAGATTTTAGGAAAGTCTGCAGCATTAGCCAAGACAGGTGGATTCTATGGAAAAGCCTCAGGAAACGGTTTGGGTGAGGTGTCTCATGGAATCAGCAGGGTGGGGTGGACAGTATTATCCATGTTGATGGAGACTCAGATATGGTGCTTGTCTGCTGGCTCTTTCGAGGAAGCATTCAGCAAAGGAACAATGGCCTCTGTCAGCAGTTCTGTCTGGAAGAAAGATACCCCTCTAGCCCTCACCCTGAAGCCTGACAATTCAGTTCCTCCCCATATGTCTCTGACACCTTTCAAGCTGCTGCCAGCCCTAGAGCTCAAAACAAGTGAGTCAGAGTAAGTCTGTGTGTGTGGGTCCTTTAAGAGGACTGCCTGGGACTCCTGCAGCCCTCCTTCCCACTCAACCACACTCCCCCCGGTTTTCACAGTCAGAACTTTTGGGGACTTCCCTTCCCAGCACTAGAAGGCTCGCTTGTGGGGTCTCACAAGGAACTGGGATTCCTCACTTCTCAGGAGGACCTCTGTAGCTGAGATAGCCCTCCCAATTTTTTAAAATATATTTTTTATTATTTTTAGAGAGAAAGGAAGGGATAGAGGGAGAGAGGCTGAGAGGGAGAGAGACTTCAATGTGTGGTTGCCTATCACCTGCCTCCAGCTACAGACCTGGCTGGAGACTTGGCTTGCAACCTGGTTATGTTGCCCTGGCTCGGAATCGAACCAGCTCCTTATCCACTGTGCCACCAACCAGGGCTTAGCCCTCCCAATTTTTAACAGCCACACGTAGGTGTGGGACCAGACCCTTTCAAGTTTTCACCCCTCTGGTAGTCTTGATGTGGCTTCTTTATACCCTTATAACTCTACATAGTCTGTAACTCTATATAACCCAATAGACTTATAGGACTATTGAGCTATTTTTTATGCGGTTTAGAATGATGATTATTTCGTAGCTTGGTTGTAATTTTGATGTGGTTTTGGGAGGTTCCAAGTTCTGTGTTCACCTACATTGCTATCTTGACCAGAAGCCTAGAATTCTTTTCTATTCCCTGAAAAAATGCATCATGTCTCCAGACATGTGATGTGTACCAAAGGGAGAAGTTCCAAATCCTGTGTGCACAAGCTCCTGTAGACACCATTCCATCATAGTTTGTCATTTTCTTTTTTTAACTTTCTGTTCAAGAATTCCTCTTCCATTGCTCATCAACCAATCGGGCTTATTGTGAGAAGTTTACCTAATTATATGCCCTTGAGGGCAAGAAGGAAGTGAAAAATAGTACATGCTCCCCTTAAAGATAAATCCTTAAATATCTGTACTTTTCTTACTACTGGAAAAAGATCCTTACATTTGTCAGGATCTTGGTCCAAATTTTTCAGAAGCACTTGCTCACAAGTTGTTTTTCATTTTTTTAGTGTTTGAGTTGTTCAGTGTCCACTTACATTAATGAATGTGACCAACTTTCTTTTTTTAAATGCATTAAGTGAATGATTCTTAGTGTACAATTTAATTTTTAAAATGATTTTCTTAAACTACATTTTGAGGGATTTTTGGTGATTTTTTTCAGAGTTTGCTATATACATATTAATTTATCAGAATCTGCTTCAGATTTATATTGATGTAATTCCAATAAGATATAAAAATGTCACATTTCACACAAATAGAATCATATAATTTGTGATCATTTTTCCACTTGGTATGTTTTCAAACTTCATTCATGTCTTAGCTTGTATCAGTATTCGATTTTTATTGCTGAATAATATCTCATTTAAAAAGACTCATATTTTAAATCTATTCATCAGTAGATGGGCATTTGAACTGTTACCTTTTTTGGACTATTTTGAGTAATTCTGCTATAAACATCTGTGTGCAAGTTTTTGCAGGAATGTATATTTTCAATTCCTTTGGTTAGATACTTAAGAAGGGAACTGCTGAGTCATATGGTATCTCTATGCTTAGCATTTTGAAGGATTGCCAAACTATTTTCCAAAGCAGGTGCACCATTTTATATCCCCACTAGCAATGAATGAGAGTTCTAATTTTCACATATTCATAAATGCCTTTTATTGCTGTCCCTTTTATTTTAGCCATCCTAGTGGGTGTGACACAGTATCTCATTGTGACTTGATTTGCATTTCCCTCATAACTCATGATATTAAACATCTTTTCATCTTCTTTGGAGAAATGTGTATTCAAATCTTTGTCCATTCTTAAATGTATTTGACTTTTTAAAAGTTGATATTCAGTTTTCATTTATTTTTAAAAGATTTTATTTATTTATTCTTCAAGAGAGAGAAAGGGAGGGAGAGAAGCATCAATGTATGGTTGTCTCCTATGCTCCCCCAACTGGGGACTTGGCCCGAAACCCAGGCATGTGCCCCAACTGGGAATTGAATGGGCAGCCATTTGATTTGCAGCCAGGCACTCAATTCACTGAGCCACACCAGCCAGAGTGATTTATTTGTCTTGTTTTTGCTAATTTCTAAGAGTCCTTTATGTATTCTGAATATACTATAAATCCTGTGTCCAGTTTATGATTTGCAAAAATGTTTTTCATTCTGTATGCTGCCTTTTCATTTTCTTTCTTTCTTTCTTTTTAAAATATTTTATCTATTATTTTTAGAGAGAGAGGCAGAGGGGGAGAGAGATATCAACGTGTGGTTGCCTTTCACCTGCCTCCAGCTACGGACCTGGCTGAAGATCTCTGCTTTGCAATGTGGTTATGCACCCTGGCTGGGGAATCAAACCAGTGACCTTTGGGTTCGAAGGCTGGTGCCTTATCCACTGTGCCATCAGCCAGGGCTCCTTTTCACTTTCTTGAGTGTCCTTTGAAGCACAAAATGTTTTAATTTTGATGTAGACCCATTTACCCATTTTTTCTTTTCTTTCTTGTGCCTTTGAAAAATTATTGCCTAATCCATAATAACAAAGATTTACTTCTGCATTTTTGTTTAGGGGTTCTATAGTTTTAATCTAGATATTTTTTTGGTTGTTCCTTGCTAGTCTACAAAAAATATAATTGATTTTTATATTGATTTTTTATCTTGACTTTGATGAACTTGTTTATTAGTACTAGTCATTTTTTACTGAATTCTTTTGGAATTTATGTATGTAACACCATGCCATCTGCAAATAGAGATCATTCTATTTCTTTCTTTCCAATGTGATACCTTTCATTTTTTTTCTTATTTAAGTGCTCTGGCTAGGACCTCCAGTACAATGTTGAAAAGAAATGATGATGGAGGACAAATTCATCTCATTCTTGGTCTTTGGAGGAAAGTTTTCAGTTTATCTAAAATTAAATCTGATGCTAGCTATGAGTTTTCCATACATACCTTTTATTAACAGGAGGAAGTTCCCTTCTATTCCTAATTTATTGCCAAAGTACTATATAAGTACTCTTCGTAAAGAGGGATTACAGTTCTCATTTTCAAAAATTTCCCTTCTCCCTTCACCATTTTGCCATTTTTCATTCATTTAAAAAATTTTACTCAGAAAAATGTTTATTTGGCCCAATACGAGAATAGCATAAATTTTAAAAAGGATCATTAACTTTTTTATTAAAGATTTTATTTATTTATTTTTAGAGATAGGGGGATGGAAGGAGAAAAACATGAATTTGTTGTCTCTTGTACACCCCATTTAGGTATTTGTCACACAACCCAGGCATGTGCCTTAATTGGGACTAGAACCATCAACCTTTTGGTTCGTAGGATGATGCCCAATCCACTGAGCTACACTAGTCAGGGGAATAATAGACTGCTTTTAAGAAATTACTCTAAGAAATTGATTGCTTAGTAGGGTATTCTCTTTCCCCACCCGCTCGGCAGGCACCAAAATTTCTCTATTTTCTCCTTTTTTTCCCTTAGTATATAATGTTACTAATAATTTACGCTTAATATAGAGCTAAGTCAAGTTATCATAAGCTCAGGAAGATTGCATTTCTAACTTTTCTCTAACTGATATTTCTCTGATGTAAGGAAAACATTTTCCAGTTAGGCAATTTCAGACATCAGTGATAATCACTTATGCTGTCACCTACTCAGGTTAAAGAAAATAAGCCAACATTTGATCTGAAGTCATCTTTAGGAAAATGGCATCATAGAAGCTCTTTCAGAGTTGCATAGGCTAATTCAGCCACTTCAACCTGATGTTCAGTTTCCTGTCTGCTTGTGTCAGCTAGTTTTTGAAACTAACCTCTTGAACTCCAAGTTTGGGTGACGTTCAGCCTGATAACTAAATAAACAGCAGCATGAATGAGGTGGGTGAACCAGCTCTGTTGCTTCCGAGAGCTGCTTGATTTATTTATGTCAGACCTGCTTTAAGAAAAGATTTCCTGCCACTTACACTAAATGCTGAGGACGTTAGGGTGCTGGGAGCAAGAGAGCGGGGGAGATAAGCTGCACCAGGTTGGTCCGGCCTATGAGAACTTCCCGCAGGGTGATTGGGGGTATTGGAAGCCTCTACCTCCTCCTCATGGAAAACGATACTGCTTCCAAGTTAGCCAGCCAGGGAACGTGGAAGGTGATGGCCTCCCCTCTTCCATTCATCCAGATGAAGCAATGCTGGCTTGAGTCTCCCGGTCCAGGGACCGTGTCACTCTCCTGGGTCCCGCGAAACAAGAGCAAGTGCACACCCTCCAGAACCCTGAGGAGCCACGTGGGGAGGGAAGATTCACACAGCCCATCCTCCAATCTTAGGGTGCAGAGAGGGATAAGGACTTCAAAGTCACTGCCAGCCAGAGCCAATGAGTCTGAAGGGATTTTAGGGGGAGAGAGCTACAAATGCACACTGTCCAAATGTGTGTCTAGGAGGTGAAGTGACTCTGAGGTGGTGTAGGATCGCTCAGGTCAACTCCTGGCTCAGCCCTGTCGCCTGCTCGCGGCACAGGGGAGGTGCTCAGAAACCACTGCCTGATCTTAGCATTCAGGTTTGCCCATTTATTTATTTATTTATGTTTTACTGAAGTGTTTTTTATTTAAAAAATTTAATTAATATATTTTATTTATTTTGCTATTATAGTTGTCCCAATTTCCCCCCTTTGCCCCCCTCCGCCCAGTACCCCATTTTCCCCAGCAATGCCCCCCTCAGTTCATGTCCATGAGTCACACATGTAAGTTCTTTGGCCTCTCTATTTCCTTTGTTCTTCTTAACATCTCTCTGTCTATTCTGTAACCACCAATGTGTATTTTTTCTTTTTTCCTTTCACATCCAGACAATTCACCATTTAATTATTGCCTTCTGTCAGCTTCTCAAATCATATTAATATAAAGTTTTCTTTTCATTATTTCAAAATGCCCATGTTAATTCATTTGTTTAAGGAATTACACTTTTAAGTAATATGAATTGCAATATTACCAAACACATGCAAAAATACATTTATACCCATACATATTTTTTTTTTTTTTAAGATTTTATTTCATTATTTTTAGAAAGAGGGGAAGGGAGAGAGGCAGAGAGGGAAAGAGACATCAATGTATGGTTGCCTTTCACCTGCCTCCAGCCACAGACCTGACTGGAGACCTGGTTTGCAACCTGGTTATGTGCCCTGGCTGGGAATCGAACCTGCGACCGACCTTTGGGTTCACAGGCCGGTGCCTTAACCACTGTGCTACCAGCCAGGGTGCCATACATATTTTTACACATATTTAAGGTACATACTAGATTTTGAAGAGTTAATACAAAAAATTTTAAATATGCCAATAGCTTACATAATTATTACATGTTAAACCATAGTGTTTTAGATATATTTAGCAAAATTAAGCAATTTTTTTCTTCTTTAATACTTATTTTACTCTGTAATGCTATTTTTGTGAAATATATCACAGAAAAGGTGTATTGCAGAACTCACTTTTGTGAAAGTTGTCCTAGAAACAGTGCCATCAGGTTTGCCTCTTTAAAGGAATGGAGTACCATGCCTCACAGCTTTTAAATCCTAATTCAAAAACAGAAAATCAACTTTAAGCAATGTTAAGAATAGGTTCTTAACTTACACCTGCCAATAGTATATAATAAACGTAAAAGGCACATTTACTGCAGTGCTGAAATGACTACCAATTTACAGTTTATATATATTTATTTTCAGTTAACTATGGTTTAACAGAGTGAGAATATTATGTACTACAGAACTCCTGGCTCTGTAGTACATATGTGACTACTATTTCATATTTTGTTACTTATCGATCAACCAGGTTATTCCCACTAAAATGACTAATTTATGCTACCAAGTGTTTTGGAATGAGGAACTTAAATTCCAGATGGGCATTATGGTTTCTTCTTCTTAGACATGTTTTCATGACTTCTTTGATGTCAAAAGACTCTGTGGTTAATCTGCATAACATTAGTTGCACTGGTTTGTTGATGAGTTTTTTCTAGTACATTTTCACCATTGTGGGATAAGTTAAGTCTTTTCTGAGTTTTTAATGAGACCATGTCTTGTTCCATGAAGCCATCCACAGCAGCACTATTGCCTCATCACCTTTGATATGGTTTACATTTCATTTACAGATTTTGCCCTTGTTAAATAGGATTCTAATGCAATGGTTGTAAAGTCAAGTCCTGACTTTCTTATAAAAATAAACTGACCTTGTATCTTTTTTTAAATATTGTATTTACTTATTTTTAGAGAGAGAGGAAGGGAGGAAGAAATATCAATGTGGGAGAAAACTATTTATTGGTTGCCTCTCATATGCTTTCTGACCAGGACCAAACCTGAAACTCAGGCATATGCCCTGACTAGGAATCAAACCCTTGACCTTGACACTCAACCAATGGAGCCACACTGGTCAGGGCATGGCCTCCTATGAAAAAACTGGAGTCCGTATAACAAAATCAGAGGTTTGTCATTAAGTCAACCTAATAGCCATTACTCCTTTTAGTTTGTTTCTTACTGAGGATGCTTCTTGCACATGCTGCAGAGACAAATTAAAAATGGGAAGCAAACAGTTCCCCTTCATCTTTGAAACTTCCTCAGGCCCCAATCAATGATCTTACTTCAATCTCTGGAGCAAGGGGTGTCTCTCTTTTTTTCCCTGTGAAGGTGGCAGAAAAACATCTATTTTTCATGAAAGCATGAGTCTATGCCACTTACCCCCTAAAAAAAAATATATCTCTTTAGTCAATTGCTAAAGTTTCATTCTTAGGAAATTAAGTCAAATATTGACCTCACTTTTTCAAAAACCAGTGGGAGAGTTCTTTGCATTCTGTTCTTTTAGAAACAATGTTTGTTTTCTCACCCTTTATTTCACACTCCCTTAGCTTTCTCTCTTTAACGAAAGTATGAAACTAAAAAACATTTTTCATCTTTGCTGACGGTTATCACCAGAGCTATTTTTAACTGCATTTTCTGCAAATATTCTTTCTCCTTTTTACAGGAGGGAAAAATATCAGTCTTTCATATTAGAAAACAAGATTGCATTGTAGGGAGTTCATCATTATGTGTAGCAATCAGACATTTTAAAAGAGCCAAACCCCACCAAATTCACAGTATTTGATTTCCTATATCATGCATATATGCAATAGCATATCACTGAGCATTAAAATTGTAAAAATTGCTCCATTTTAAATTGGTCTTTACCTCCTCCTCCTCTTTCTTTCCCCTCCCTCTTCTTTTTTTAACCTCATTTTTTAAAATGGATATTGAGAACATGCTTCCAAAATAATGAACAGTGGCTATTTCTTTTACCAGAAATTTGTGACTTGGCTTACCTCAAAGGAGACTGCTGGATGGTGTGAGGGCTGTGTAACTCAAGGACAGTTACCGAGTCAAGGAGCAACAATTCTGGGCACTTTTTGTTGTTGTTGTTGTTATAGAATTTGGTCTTGAGGTATATGTAACTTCAAAAGCAAAAACCAACTTTGCTGAAAAAACCCCTTTGTTATTATAAAAGAAAATATTCTCAACATTTTGGCAAAAAATGTTGGACTATTTTTAGCAATTGGGAAAAACTAACCAACATAAGTTTTCTTAAATTTAAGTTGAAAATTTGGTTTGGATCAGAAATTTGAGAACAGGTTTAATTTTTCATCTTGGGTTTGGAGTAAGGCTAAAATTAGAAACCCAAAATATCCTAAGAAACCTATACTCATGTGTTTTAGGACATGGATAAGTAAAAACTCTTGCTAGAAAATTTGCTCCAACATTTACAGAATTGATTTTTTTTCCTTGTAACATTAGAGACCGGTAATTATTCAAGCACTGCCTCTTTTTCATACCACTATGTATATTGACTATTTCTGATGATTATTGAAGTTGAAAAATGGTAGTACCATTTAACCAGGCTGGTAAACAGAAAGGTTAATTAAATATGCCATGGTTATCAATGACCAAAACATGAAGATAAAACACATTTGTGATTTTTGCTATAATCATTTTTTATTTTATGATTCAGAAAGTGTCTTAGCAGTTTTCAGGTCATGAATTATTATTATGAATGGCAAGGCTGTTAATATTTAGAAATGCTCTTTAATACAGAGATGAGGGACCACGGAAACTTGGTTGAGCATCCTAGCTCTGACTCTTATTATTATCTGTGTGATTTCAGATAGGCTAGCTGTATCAGTTACTCATTGCCACCATAGTGCTATGTCACAAATGACCATAAAACTCAGTAACACCTAAATAACATGAATCCCTGGGTTTGCTTGCCATTGGCTGATCTAGCTTGGGCTCACTGGGGCTTGTCTTGGCGCTGTGACTTAAGTCTAGAACTGCTTCACATGTTTCCTATCCTCCTTGGACCAGCAACACCTACCCAAGACAAGTATTTCTTACAGTAAAGACAGAAGTGCAAAAATACAAGTCCAGCCCTGGCTGGTGTGGCTCAGTTGGTTGGAGTATTGTTCCATAGACTGAAAGGTCGTAGGTTTGATTTCTGGTCAGGGCACGTACCCAAATTGTGGTTTTGATTCACCAATCAATATTTCTCTCTTACATTGATCTCTCTCTCTTTCTCTCTCTCTCTCTCTCTCATTTCTTTACTCTCTTTCTGAAAGCAACGGAAAAACTGCCTTTGGGTGAGGATTAAAATAAAAATGCAAGTTCAACCATGCAATCACATTTTAAGCTCCTACGTGTGTCTTATCCATTAATATTACTTATTCAAATTAAATCCCATGGTCCAAGCCCTACAAATATGGGCTGGGGAGTATATACTTAGCTCATGGAGGTTGAGGATACGTGTGAACATTGATTAAGTCGTCATTTCATCTAACATACTTAACCTTTCTAAACCTCCCTATTTCCTATCACTAAAATTCCAACCCAAGTAATTGCCTCACTATAATGCGGTGAATATTAAATAAACACCTAAGTCAGAGATGACAACAAGTGGGATTTCCTGAGGTGGCAAAGGCCATTATCATCACAAGGAATATGGTACAGTTGTTGAACAACACAGCAGGAGGGGAGGCTGAGGCACCTTCTGATATTCAAATGCACAGGAGAGCTGCAAAGTGTGTACAGGGAACTTGGCTCAGATTCACCATTTGTGGACCTGTAACCACATTCGCCCTTTCTGAGCCATTGGAGAGTTAGTGGACATCATGACTGTCTCTCCCCGATTGCTTCAGTGTGTATTTCCTAAAACCAACCTGTTGTATAGCCACAGTACAAACATAAATTCAGGAAACTTAACCTTGATTCAATATTATTATCTTCATAGAGTTCATATTCAGTTTTAGGAACTTATGGAAATATCTGTTCCCCTCCCCGGATTTTGGAATGTGGAGCCTATTCTAAAATCACATGCTGTAATGAATTGTCATGTTATTCTTTTCCCTCACTTTTAAACTGAAACAGTTCTTCACCCTTTTTTCTTTTTAAGTCTTTCATATCTTTGCTTTTTAAGGAGTTATGGGACGGTTATTTTGTAGACTGTCCATCAGTTTGGTTTTGCTGGATGTTTTTTCCTAACTATACATTGTGGGCAAAATACTTCAGGAGTGATACTGTGATCTTCTCAATTCATCACATGAGGGGATGCATTTGTATCATTACTGGTGGTATGAACGTCAATCCCTTCATTAAAGCGGTGCCAGTCAGGTTTCTTCACTAGAAATCACTATTTTCTCCTTTATAATTGGTAACTAATCAATTGTAAAATACTTTGAGGTTCTGTAAATGTTCTATTGTTCACCATACATTCACCTCATTTTTGGCAGCCATTGAGAATTCTTCCTGGAATCAGTTATTCCTATGATGGTTATGAAGGAGTGATTTGTTTTCTACACTTATTAGTAAGCATTCTGCTACAAGGGATCTCTTTTTTTATTCAACTAGTATGAATATCTAGTGAATTTTTACTCTGCTCCATGGATTAGAGGATATGACATCATTTTTATTATAGTCAGATGCTCAGATTGCCCCATGTTTGGCAATTTGCGGCCCCTGCAAGCTGGTTCCTCTGTCCTTTTGGTCACGTTTGCACTTTTGGGCATAGCAAGTTGTTCCAGGCTCATTTCCTTTTTGCTCCAGTCATGGAATTAGCTATTTCTCTAAAGAGCCCTAGTTGAAATGATCTTTTGCCTTCAGGCTGAATTGTATTAATTCAGATGAAAATGTAGTCTGCAAGCTCAGTAACTCAGGTTTGATAACATTATCATCAGCACTCCGAGGAACTAACTATACACTCAAATGTTCTACTGACTTTCACATAAGAATTTCACGTTGATCATATAAAATACCATAATTTGGCCAATTGACTAATGGTATTATTCATTAATTTACCACACCAAGTACATTTGAATATTATTCAACATAACCTAAAAGCTGTGACCTGCAGATTCCACCCTAAACAAAAGTAGTTAACATACTGTCATATAATAGACATTTACTCCTGGAAGGTTTTCTTCCCCCCAGGAGGAAAATGATAAATAAATGGTGACAGCACAGAACTCATAAATCCTTGTGTTGGCCACTGTCTGTGCCTATTAGGGATTCCAAGGTCCCTGTCAATTGATTTTAGTAATCACAAAGAATCAAACACAGTGAAGAATCTGGACATTGTCTTGACTGCCACAGGGGAAAAATGTCATCTGCCTGAATGTGAGGTAAACTTGCGTGAATGTGTTAGCAGCCATAACTCATACAGCAGCCTCTGACGCCCAATCAGTATGCCTGCTCCCTTCAGCCTCCTCCTAATCATACAGCCTTTTCATCATGCAATTCAGGTAGGCAGTGGGCTAGTCGTTTACAAATTGATTTTTTCTACCTCCTTCTATTTGCCTTCCCTTCTAGATTAGCATTCCACTCACATTCCCGTGCATAACATAGCGCCTGTCTTCACCTCACATTCCTGAGGGTGCTGGCTTCTCTAACAGAGGCAGTTTCCTTGGCTTTCCACAAGAGCAAAAACTGTGGTAGCAACTCATACCCTCTCCTGTGATTCTAGAGATACCAGTCAGAGGGTTTGGAAGGAGCCAGTAGCATCAGCGGAGCATTCCAGCCCTGCCTCAGAGCAGCGGTGACCCACAGGCACCATTCCAGCAGCCTGCAGGGAGGTGGGGTGGGACGTGAACTTGCCTCTCAGGCTGCGGCGGAGGGAAGAGTGAGAGGGTGCCGACACGGAGACAACCCTTTACTGTTCCCCTAAACGTCCTTAAAATTCCACCTCTGAGTTCTAAACTGTGCAAGTCTTCTTCCTCCCTGGGAATCCTGGGTGCAATTTTAGTTACAACACTTTGTCTGCAATTGTCATACTATGATGAATGTATGTTGTTATTCAAGTACTTATCACTGTGCTTCTCAAGTGTTTTCGTAGGCACCTTGACATCAGCAATGTCTGTCCACACCTCTTACATCATTACCTGATGAAACTGGTTCATAAATACTACTTCTTGACCTGAAATTAGATTATGCTCTTTATCCCCAATGTTCGATTATATGACATATTCATCTGCAGGGGTATTTTTTTTTCCTAAAGTGATTTCATCTTTAAACAGGCAACACTCCCATTTAGGTCCTCATCATTCAGGACTAATTGCATTGTTTGAGAATGGTGACCAGGCACCAGAGTTTGCTGTAACAAAAGGGCTGTGCACATCCAAGCTGCCTTCACCATTCACCCTCTGTCCGGTGGGAGCTGGCAGGTTGCACGGAGGTTCCCAGCTACCACCTTTCTGAAGTAAATGCCTCATGCATGATTCTAGAATAACAGCATAGTTATCATTTTGATTAAGTTCATGAAGTCTTACTCCCCAAGGCATAAGTGCTTCATACATGCTTAATCATTTATTTTTATTATTTAAAAAAAATATTTTACTTATTACTTTCAAAGAGAGGGCAGAGGGAGAGAGACATCAATGTATGGTTGTCTTTCACCTGCCTCCAGCCACAGACCTGGCTGGAGACCTGGCTGGAGACTTGGTGGAGACCTGGCTTGCAAGTGGTTATGTTGCCCTGGCTGGGAATCGAACCAGCAACCTTTGGGTTTGCAGGTCTTATCCACTGTGCCACCAGCTGGGGCCATGCTTTATCATTTAAATGAATGATTAAAAAATAGGGATTGGAGTTTTTCTTAAAAAGACATAACAGTTGAGCATAAACCAGGAATATGAATTCTTTGTCCTCTGATCTCATTGTCCCTGAATCTGGACCAATTTGGTCACCCAGGCTCTGGAGACCTACCACGCTGCTTGGGAATCCCAGCCCTGCCATGTTTTTTGTTTGTTTTTAAAAATAATTTATCACTTTTAGAGAGAGGAGAAGGGAGAGATGCAGAGAGGGAGAGAGACATCAATGCATGGTTGCTTTTCACCTGCCTTCAGCTATGGACCTGGCTGGGGACCTGACTTGCAACCTTGTTATGCGCCCTGGCTGGGGAACTGAACCAGTGACCTTTGGATTTACAGGTCGGCACCTTATCCATATGCCACTAGCCAGGACTCTTCCTCTTTAAAATGGGCATTTTTATAGTTCATCTACTCCTCTTAACACTGTTGTGAGGCTTATGTAGATAAACATGGGTTAAAAGCTCACTGTTGAGCATTGCATGTGTTAAGTACCTGTCACTGTGAGGGGTTTGGTGAGACTGGGAGATGTTCTGGGAACCTACATGCCATGCAGATACCAGCCTGCATGCCAAGGCTCTCCAGGGATACTCTGCTACTCGGAGTCCAGCTTGGTTCTTCTTTTGGCATTAAAAACAGCTGGCCCTGGCCATGGTGGCTCAGTGGATTGAGTACCCAGTGAACTGAAAGGTTGCAGTTCGATTCCCAATCAGGACAGGTGCCTGGGTTGTGGCCAGGTCTCTGGTAGGGGGCGTGTGAGAGGCAGCAGATCAATGTGTCTATCATATACAGTGTTTCTGTTCCACACACTGTTTCTCACTCTGTTTCTCCCGCCTTTCCCTCTGTCTACAAGTAGATAAATAAAATGTTAAAAAAAAAAAAAACAAAAACAAACACCCCAAACAGCCCTGCCTGGTAACACAGTGGATAAGGCCTGTGAACCCAAAGGTTACTGGTTTGATTCTCAGCCAGGGCACATAACCAGGTTGCAAGCCAGGTCTCCAGCCAGGTCCTTAGCTGGAGGCAGGTGAAAGGCAACCATATACTAATGTCTCTCTCCCTCTCTGCCTCTCTCCCTACCCCTCTCTCTAAAAAATAATAAATAAAATATTTAAACAAACAAACAAACAAACAAACAAAAAAACCCAAATGGCTGAAAGCTCTGCTGATTATTGAGGCTGGGAAGGGCTAAACTAACCTTTTGGGGCTGAGGTTATAGGTTTATGGAATGGAGTTCTCTCCCCTCGGGTCCCCGAATCCTTGGTACTCTTGGGGATTCCAGCTGCAGCCCTGTGGGTGAGCAAGATTGCTTCTGAGGGCTCACAGAGGGAGGGGAGCCAGGCCCAGGGACATGAGGATCAGGGGGCTCAAGAGGAGGAAAGTCATCAGTAAGACAACACGGAGGACCAAGGCACAGAGTATCAGACTTTTAGCCACAGTGTAAAGACGGGGATGATGGTCAGTTAGTAGGAGTCGGAACTTGTCAAGACTCACTCCCCAAGGTGGAATGTCCCTCAGCAGATTCTGCGTTTCACTCTGCAAAGGTAGTGAATCTCAGGGATGCTGTGAAAGCTCTTGAAAGCACCTCCACACCCACTGACATTCTGCAGCCTCTCTAGAGAGCCACAGGACACCTTTCCCTGTGCTTTGCAAAGGCAGGCCACCCCTACTGTCTCTTAGCAGGTCCTGGGCTGCAGGATGCAAACCTAAATCAAGGGCCACAAGGGGGGTTATGGCCCGTGGCAGGGTTAGGGGTTGTCTTCTGGCCACTGGCCCAGCCCTTTTGTTTCTCCTGCGTGTTTCCTCGGGGCTGGGACACTTGGCAATCTATGGCCTGCCTGCCTTCTTGAGGAGACAGATCTGGGGCTATCGGGGTCCCAGATACTTGAAGAACCCTGAATGCGTTTTGATGTTCAGGTAATTCTACGATGAGTGAGTGTCACAGGTTATGTTTGGTCATTCATGGTGTTTTCATTTCCATAGTTGGAACTATTATGCGTCCATGTATTTTGTTTGAGTTACTTGACCTCCTTGACATCTCCAACACTATGTCAGTAATTAAAATCAAATATTGTCTCTTTTCTGTAAGGAAAAAAAAGATACCCGCATTTTTTTTTTTTCCTCTTGAGTAAACGGCTGCTGCATTTACCTTGATGCCACTTGCCTCTTTGAACACCTATTTTCCTCCCCTCCTGTACCAGGAAGAAAATGAACATTTAGAATCCTGTACTGGATTTGTAGAAATGTTTCTAACGGCCCAATACTGAATACTGTTAAAATGGCGCTGGCATATGAACCATCTCATGTCACTAAAACAAAATGAAAATCCTGCAGGCAATTGCTTTTCCTAATTCTGTTTGATTTTCTGAGAGCAGATACCATTATTCAAAGCACATACAGAATCATGCACCTGGGCATTTAAATTTGGGATTGACTCCTCCACAGCCCTGAGTCTGAAAAAAGGCTTCAGGGAATTAGCATTTCCCAGCATCAGATTTAATAACCCTGGACAAGGGTTTGTGAACCCTGCTGGCTGTCATGAAGCTCAGTTGTTTTAAAGGGCACTACAAGGGAAATTGATTCTATTAAGGAGACTTCTATTCCACTGACAAGGTATTTGCAAATTGTAATAGACATAGGGAATGAATCATGTGTTATGAGATGATTTGTAAGGTTTCTGTTAAGTTTTTCTTCTGGCTTATGCTAGCGGGCACTGCACATAAGCAGTGCCAAAAATGTCTTGGACAGTGGCTTGCTTTGGAAAAGCAAAATCCAGTCAGTGTGAAAACCTTAAAGGCACACTATTTCTTGTAACCATCACTCTGCTCTTTCTTATGTCTCATTCATTCGTTCATTCATTCATTCATCCCTCCACCCTTTGGGTTTTATCGTTGCTTTCCATGTTAGGTGCAATGTTCATGGCCCATGATGGCTCTTGTGAGAATTTGGAAGACCACGTTAAGCATCTCTCTCTTGTATTTCCTTTTCTTGTCACTTTAGAATCACATGCCTATGGGCCCATGTGTTTGTAAAATCCATCTCCTAGTAAGGAAATAGCATCTGTGGCATGCAGGGAAGTGTGTGTGGGAAGAATAGGGTACACAGAGGGCTGCAACTGAACCATGATACATGACAGTTTGCCATCTAGCTGTGATTCCACACAAGACAAGGTTGTGATTCCTTCAGGTCACCTTGACCCAATCTTCAGCTACGAAGGGGGCATAATCAGTAGAGCTCATGGATTTGGTAGAATGACTACCTCAGTTGCTCACTTTGAATTGCCACTGTAAATTTTAGCTGTGTACCTTTTTTATACTTTTTTTTTTTTTTTTAATTTTATTGTTGTTGTATTACATCCATCCCCTTTTTGCTCCCCTCTGTCCCCCCACCTTTTTTATACTTTTTATTTATGACTGCCCATCCATTGACTTAACTGAGTGTCTAGCACGTGTCAGGTGTGTTCTAGGTACTGGAGATAAAATAGTGGAAAAATATTCATAGACATGGTCCTTGTCCCTGTGCTGTGAAGATGCTAGTTTAGTGGAATGATAGACATTAAAGAAAAGCAACACACATATATAATTACGGATTGTGGGAATGGGGCAACTTTGAGGAGAAAGGCCCAGTGTGCATTGTGCGGCACTGGCAGAGGAACTGTTCTAGAGTGGTGGGGGATCAGGAAAGCACCCTGTAGAAGTGAATTATGCAGAGACCTGAAGAATGAGTGGGTGCTGGGCAGGCAGAGTTGGACACAAGAGAGTTCCAGGTAGAAGGAACAGCGTGTGGGAAAGCCCTGAGTCAGGGCACATGAAGGCCTGTTTGAGGGGAGAGCAGTGAAGGCAGCAGATCCTCTTGGGGGCCCCTCAATTGTCTGTGGCGTCCACCAATCCAGTGCATGCTATGGCTTTCTACAGCACGCTTCTGCAACTCTGCGTGGGAGGGTTTCTCCTTCCTGCTCACCCTGCACAAGCAGGGCAGGTGGCAAGTACTGGGTGGAGAAGGTCCCTGAAAATAGCCAATGGTGATGAGAGCTGGGGGACAATGCATGCCCTCACTTCCTCAGTCCTCAGGTGGGATAAACTGAGGCCAGCCCTACTCCACCTCCCAACAACCCCAGTTTTCCTCAGGGGTAACCTGCTCATGAACATGTTGGTGAACCCATGATTTCCATGTGATCAATGCATGATGGTTCACAATCATGCATGGGTAAAAGGTCCATTCCAAGGGCAGGATAGTCCAGTGGATTTTAAGGTAATGGCAATGAGAAGGTCACTGACGTGACTTCACTTTCTGCATTGCAACTAACCGTTAAGAAATGACCACATGCTGAGATTTGGTGTAATATCAAAAAAGAATATCCACAGTGATCTGAACTGCCTATTAAGTATTTCTTCCTTTGCCAACTGCCTGTCTATGTGAGTCCTAGGTATCTTCAGATTTATCAACTTAATATATCACAACAGGTTGAACGCACATGTGAGAATCCAGATTTCTTCTGTGGTTAGGCACTAGAGATATCTGCAAAAACGTAAAAGAAGGCCATCATTTTGTCTAAAAAATTACTCGTCCTGGAAAATAGAATTAGACTTTATTAACTTGTATTTTTTTTTTTCCTGCTAATCAAACATGTTCCTTATATTCATTGTATAATAGGTAATGGTCCTATTATGGCTTTTTAAAAACACATTCATAACTAACAACAGTGTTTTCTCAGTTTAACTTTCTACGATGGTAAGTGTTGACAGACAGAACCCACGTACACATAAACCCTTCAAGGTTGTTTATACCTTTTACAAGTGCAATGGCGTTCCAGGCTGAAACGGTCTGAGACCTGTCGAGGTAGAACCTGCTGGTTGCAGGATTGGGAATGTTCTCATCAATTTGATGGGGAGCCTCTGAAGAGCTCTTAAGCAGGTAAGTTCCCAGTTGAGCACATCTTAAAAGCCATTAACCTTGCATGTGCGTTTGTGTATATGATAAAAATGCGTTAACAACTTCTGCAGTGATGGAAGGAGCCTAATGGGGCATTTACAATCTGCTCCATCAAGCCCTGCTAGAGAGACACCTTCTCAGCTGCTCTCTCCAGCTGAGAGATGTGCAGGGGTCCAACTCCTGGATATCAGGGAGGTTCCCATTCTTGGTCTTCAATTAATTGCCTGCTGGCCATACGAGGCCTGTGGAAAGCAGTTAGTCACAAGCCGCTGAAGAGATACCCACAGAGCACACCGCGGTGTGTGAGCTGATGGAAGGCACCTGTAAAAAGCGGACCAAGTCCTTATCCTGGAGAAGTCTGGGGTCTTGGAGGGGAAGGCAGAATCCGCTTCTCCCAGGTGAATGATGATCGCCTTTCCCTCCTCTCACTTGCTTTGACTTTACATACTGTACTCTCCTAACTTTCTCCGGACCTTCCTCTTTGCTCTGGAGGGTGGGGTCCAGTTGAGCCACAGAAGGGTGGGAAGGAAGATCCATGTGGGGGAAGCAGGAAGAAAAAAGAAAAGAAAAAGGGAGAGAGGCACTCTAGGGGAGGCGTCACTTTCAGTGTGTTGAGAGCGCATTGGTCAAGCTCCCACTGTGTCCCGGCTGCTCTGACTCCAGGTTCCTCCTTGCGAATTTAGAAAGCAGCATTTAATGGGGTGAGTGGGGAAGTGAGCATTTTTCTTGCTGAGCAGTGGTCAGCCCCCATTCCTGCAGACTGCAGTGGGGAATAGAGGGAATTGTGGTATGGGCAACGTCATGCTGGAGTGAATGCAAAATGTCTGGATCGCAGCATGACTGGGCGACAAGGAACGCACAAGCCGGCACGAACTGGCTGCACAAGCAGCTGAGTTCTCTCCAACGCACCAGGACCAGCAAGCCTCTGCAGCTGCCTCTTGCCCGGGGGAAGCTTTGTACCTGGACGGGATCCTCTGCCTTTCAGGGGGCCAGCTGGCCTCTCTTGTAAGGGTCCATCTCCTTCAGCTGTGTTTCAAAGTCCTTTCAGCGATAAACAATAAGTTGTTTCTTTCTGAGCATGTGTAATAGGGTGGGAGGCAAATCTGAGTACCTGCCCCTGGAAAGGACGTGCAACTGGCGCGTGGAAGGTGGGGGTCCTTCCTCCTGTGCAGCAACTGATCTCAAAGGGCACCAGTGTCCTGAGGAGTTGGCCCAGAGCACAAAACTAAGGCCTGGGTCCAGGAGGTCGCCACCCCCAGCTAGGCTCTGGGGGTGCTCTGTCAGCCTGGAGCTTCCTTCTTTCTTTTGGGGGCCATGCTGAACTGCCTGCACTGTCTTGCAGAGCGGGCATTGGAGTGGGGACTCGATGTGCCGCGCCTGTTTCCAAGACCCAATCTTTTCTCTGGCTCCCTTTGCCAAGGGGGAAGTCCTCAAATGGACATTTCTGGTTTGCGTTTGTGCCTTTATCTCCTGTGAAGGTTTGTAAAGTTTCTCCAAAGCAGAATGTATTCCTTTGACTCCCACCTTTTAACGTCCTGCTGGGGGAGTTGAGAGGCAGAGCTGGGCAGAGCCACAGACTTTGGGCTCCTGGATAACCGGTGGGCCAGGGCCTGCGCTTCCTCCCTGCAGAGCGAGCGGGAGCTGGGAGTGATGAAGAAGATGCCTGGGTCTGTGATTCACACAAAGGGGCTGGATGGAGAGGAGTAGGATGTTCTGGGGGCGGGGGTGGGGCATGCTGGGTTGTGAGGGCCTGAAGGAAAATGTGGTGATTTGGGGGTTCAGGGACAATCTCACTGCCTCTGGAAGTTGTGTTGGCCTTTTGGGGTTCAAGAGAGTGAGCTGCATCAGGCTGTCCTGTTGCAGATCAGGGGTATCAAACTCATTTTCACTGGGGGTCACGTCGGCCTCACGGTCGCCTTCAAAGGGCCCAATGTAAGTTTAGGACTGTATAAATGTAACTACTCCTGAACAATTAAGCAAGCTGGGTAGAAACCAGGTGTGGTGCTGGGCCAGATAAAACAAGGTGGAGGGCCAGATTCAGCCTGTGGGCCTTGTGTTTGCACCCGTGTTGTGGATTATGTAGAAAACTTAGGCCCCCATCTGGCTAGAATCAGAATTCCAGTATGTGATGGCAGTGGGGGTTGCCCTTGGGTTACTTTTTTTTTTTTTTTTTTTAAATTTTTATTTTTAGAGAGAGGGGAAGGGAGGGAGAAAGAGAGGGAGAGAAACATCAATGTGTGGTTGCCTCTCATGCTCCCCCAACTAGGGGCCTGAGCCACAACCCAGGCATGTGCCCTGACTGGGAATCCAACTGGCGACCCTTTGGTTCACAGGCCGGTGCTCAATCCATTGAGCCACACCAGCCAGGACTTGGGTTACATTCTTATTTACCATGTGGCTTAGATGCTAAGATTCAATTCTTGGTGGAAATATGGCACCCCCTTTCAGAGGCATGGCAAATGCCTTCAGGAGGACCCCTCACTCAAACCTCTCCCCTGCTAGGATTTCTAGAAAAGTGTGAAGACAGAAAATACTGAGGCCTAAAGGAAGATACAACACTCCTACAACCAGGGAATGGAAGCATTTCAGAATGAGACAATGGCCATTTGTACAGGCCCGCTGGAGTTAGGTCATGTCTGGCTTTGATCACTAACCCAAAACTCTTATCATGACCCAATCATTTCCTGCACACCAAAAATTGCAGCTGCTCTCCAAAAGACAAAGTGATGTAGAGCTGAGAGAGTCCTTGAAGTCAGACAACAGCAAGAACAGATCACAGGTTTCTCATACCCTCTGTTATGTGGCTCTTTTTTTAAATTTAAATTTTTATCATTTTTCCATGACCACCTAGCCCCCTTAGTGGCTCTTTCACTTATTCACCTTACATGGTCTACCCTGCAGGCTGCAGTAAGAAGAGACGAAGACAATAGATGAACAGCCATCAGCATTAAGTTCTGCTTCCCGGTCCTCACTGAATGTTTAGAAGCCTTTACCTGTATGTACATGAAAGATGGGGTTTGAGGTTTACTCATATAATTTATTAACCAAACCAAGACATTCTTGAAGGTTAAGGGAAGGGGGAGCTTTTAAAAATGGTACCAGGCAGCAGCTGAACCTGCAGACCAGGACGCGTGGTCTCTGTAGCTGTAAGGAGATTCCCATCAGAGAAGGCTCGGCCTTGGCCCTAGATGGCTGTGGGAGTCATCGAGCAGTGCTGGGTGGCCCATGGGCAGTGTGGGAGATGGAAGACACCTGAATGGAGGCAGTGGGGAGGCATTGTGGGGGGCACCTGGGCAAAGTGCTTGTGATTTCATCCCAGATAGAGGAGATTCTGATCAGCTATGCAGACACAAAACTGAGGAGAGGCACTTGAGATTTGTGACAGACCCCGGAAGAGTCTCCTGGTGCTGAGAAGGTATTTCCGAGACCAGTGGTGTTAGTGCCTTGAGGGGACTTTAAGAGCAGCTTGAAGTTTGCTTCTTCCAAGGCAAAGACCCACCTGCGGAGGAAACAAGATAAATTAGTAGATGTCTGAGCCCCTTCCATCTAGATATGGAGATAAAACTAAACTATTGGTTGTAGGAATGCTCCAAAGATGGGGGAAAAAGTTTAAGCCAGATTTGTTGAAACTATTTGCTAGGAAGTAAAGCACAAAGCTTGAGAAGAAAATAAGGGAAAACTCTAACATATGTTATGATGACTACTGGTACTGAAGGAAGAATGCTTATATTTTATTTATATGGGGTTTAAGAATTACTGTGAGGATCTCCACAGCTTTTCCTCACAAATGTTGTTAATTTAAAAACAACCCGCTTTTGTTGAGTATGTTTTGTTGAGTATGAGATAATGTTTAGATAACATTATCTGAAGGAGGTAATGTTATTTCATATGTTACATTAAACAAAATGTTTTCAGCTATAAATTAATTCTATTGGAAAATAATATCAAAGCAAGCATCTATTATGTATTATCATATTTAACAGACATTTTTTTCCTAGATTTCCTCTTTGAATTGTCTAAGGTTTTCATCATTTTGTGATAAATGGTATTTGAGTATTCATCAAATCAAAATGGGTAAGATAATTTCAGCTAATTAGCAATGAATAAAAGATGATCTGACTGACTGATAGCAGTCAGAGGGGAGGGGATGGCAGGACTGGATGAAAGAAGGTTAGAGATTAGCCAAAAGGCATATATACAGAACAGGTAGACATTGACGATGGTGTGGGGGTGGCCAGAGGGAGAGGTGGGCAGAAGTGGGGGAAATTGGCTAGGTTGGTCACATGAAAATGGAAAGAGATTTTGCTTGGGGCTATGGGCATGCGATGCACTCTGCAGATGATGTTTTATTCAGTTGAACACCTGAAACCTGTAAGGGTTTGCAGACTAATGTCACCCCAACAAATTCAATAAAAAAAAATAAAGTGTACACGATAACCTGAAAAAATGACCTGAGTGATAAGTGGCTGATTCCGGTACCAATTTTAATTGCACAAGCAAGGTGAGTCTCAGGTGGGGTTTTGGTGTCAGAGTCCTTTCTGCTGCAAGTGATAGACACAGGGATTAAAGTGGCTGAAGCATTAAGGACAGCTGCTGCATCACACGGGAGGAAAGCTGGAGGCACAAAGGCTCTAGGGATAGTTGAGTCAGAATTGTCAAGGCGAGGTTCTCTGTGAGCTGTCTTTCTGTGTCATTGTCATTCTCAGGCTGGTATGGGAATAAGAAAATTGTGGTGGCTCCAGGTGTTCCACTGAGACATGATAACATCTAGTGCAGACAGGGCAAGGGACCTTTCTTCTAAGGCTTTTCTTGGATCACCCTTAAGATATGTCTTCACATCTCATTGGCTAGGTTGGTCATATGCTTACTTCTGAATCATTCATTGGCCTGAGGAATGGAATTACTCTGATGAACTCAGACACATCATCTGGGATGGAACAGATGATGTCAAGTCAACAACAGCATCCACTGGATGATGATATCTGATAGGGGATGGGAAGACCACTAAGGGATGGATACTTTGTAAATGGTAGTACAATCTAAACCTGCAAGGTGTCCTTGTTATTTCAATATTCATAACGTATTTGTCATTCAACTAAAAATCCTATAATGATAAAAGAGAATGCATTAGAATGTTTAACATTTGTTCATCAGAAGAGTATATTAGGATATAGATTCTTCTTCCCTGACAAATCTTTCAGGAGAGAATCACAGTTTGCAATGGTCAAATAAAAAGAAGCAAACAGGAATCTCTATTACCCACCACATGCCAGGAGAGAATAGAGAGACATCACACTTTATATTCTAGTCTAGTGTGTGGTGAGGTTCAGATTCATGTTACGAGGCTCTACTCTTTCACAGTAACTAGATCCAAGGCATGAGGCTAGTCAGAGGCAGAGTCATGACTGTGAGCTGCTCAGGTGGAGAAACTATAAATCTTAATTTCTCCACTTCATAATCCCAGACCTCTACACAGATCAATTTACTTAACCTCTCAGACTCTCAGTTTCCTAATATCTGTTTCACTGAATTGGGGGAATTTCATGAAATAATGCTGAAAAGCATTAATCATTTGTCCCTTAGAAAAGCACATGCTCAATAAATGATAGTCATATAGGAGATGTTTTCAAATTGCTATTTAATAATAATGATAAGATATCCCAGAAATCTTCATCTCAACAAACTCAGTAAATTCAAGTCAATGGACATTTAACAAGCATCTACTATGTAAAAGTATTGTGTGCCTTGATAGCATATTTTTCCTTTCTTTCTTTCTTCCTTTCTTCCTTCCTTCCTTCCTTCCTTCCTTCCTTCCTTCCTTCCTTCCTTCCTTTCTTTCTTTCTTTCTTTTTCATTTGTTGTTTATTAGTACTACTGCTTTCTATGAAGTAATACACCCTGAACCCAGTACACCAAACTCACCTAGGCCAAGGATATATGCAAGCTTTCTAAGTTGGTCACTACGGTAGACTGGGACTTACTAGCAACTGGTACAACAGAGGAGGAATGTGAGGGAACATCACAGAGAAAGAGGAGTTTGGGCCAGGGACAGAGATGACCTTAAATATCTGGTCTCTCAGCCAAAGAAGAGCAGAGCATATAATTTCTTTGGGCTGAGAAGAAGGTGTTAGAAAATTGGCCTAGGCCATGGTGGAATGAGCACTCTAGGGGCAGCAACTGAAAAAGATAAAAGATTACAATATTTGCTGCTCAACTCCATCTTAAAAAAATGCACTGCTAAAATTAAAATATAATTCTTCTACCTTCATAAAAAGGAATATGTAGCAGTGACTTGTAAAGGTCTTTATACATGAAGACTATTTATCCTTTGAAATGTTGCAAATACTTTTTCTGAATTGGGCAGGAAATCCATGGTTTTTGAGGATCAAATGTTTGTTTGTTTTTAATTTGTGTAAGTTTAGTTCACCTACCTAAAGCACTTAAAACAATGCTCAACATGTATTAACATGACGCTGTTACCTAAGGGGAGGATGGGGACAATTGACATACATGGAGTCACTATATTTCTGATTAAAAAAAAAAACATTTTATTTATTTATTTTCAGAGAGAGAGAAAGGGAGGGAAAAGGGGAGAGAAGAATCATCGTACAAGAAATACACTGATTAATTGTCTCTCACACGCCAAATGGGAACCTGGCCTGCAACCCAGGCATGTGCCCTGACTGGGAATTGAACTGATGAATTTTTGGTTCGTGGGCCAGTACTCACTCAATCCACTGAGCCACACCAGCCAGGGAAGCTTCTGTATTTCTTAAGTCTTGTTTGGCAATCAAGAATTTGGGTAGAACTGTCCTTTTATTTGAAAACATGTGAACGAAAAGTTTCCAACTTCTTGTACATGTTGAAAAATTTCAACAAAGATCTCTTGGATACAAAATATGATCCAAGTGGCTCAAAATTAATTCTATGATATATTATTCTGAAGTTACATTATTTTGAAAGTCTGAAGTTTTTCTTTTAATGGCAAAGAAAAAAAAAACAAGTTGAAATTTAAAAAAAATTTTGTTTCTGTTTTTTTTTTTTTTAAAGATTTTATTTATTATTTTTAGAGAGAGGGGAAGGGAGAGAGGCAGAAAGAGAGAGAGACACCATTGTATGATTGCCTTTCACTTGCCTCCAGCAATGGATTTGGCTTGCAACCTGGTTATGCACCCTGGCTGGGGAATCCAACCAGCAACCTTTGGGTTTGCCAGGCTGGCGCCTTATGCACTGTGCTACCAGCCAGGGCTGAAATTTTTTATTTTGCTAATGTACAAAGAGACTTATAACAGTCTACTTTTTTTGTGGTTTTTAAACACCACTAATGATTTCTGTAAGATGATGTTGTCCACACACCAGTGTCTGATTTTCTGTAAAAGCCCAACCTGCATTTCTTTCTACTCACCGAATTAATTTGTCATTTCAGAAGTCTTGTTGGATGTTTTCTTTGTTGGCCTCTCCATGTTGCTGCTTCATTTAAAAGACTTCATTTTCTAATTGCACAATAGTCCTTTCAACCTCATAATTCTTGCTGACCAAGGATACCCAGTTTGATTCCGTTTCTCTTCATTTAGATCCAACTGTGAGTTACATGTTCTTTCGCTGCCAGTTTAAGTTTTGAATACATTTCTTTAACTTCTGGAGCTCTTTCTGTGCATGTTCTATCATACAAACTAGATTTTCATTGTACATATATGTTCCAGGCATTGCATCCATGCTGTGACATTAGTTCCAGATTCTCAATGCAAACCGCTTGATGCTCTAACCAGGCCATAGAATTGTTTACACACATATGCCATGCAGTAATGTTGGTTTTCTGACCCAAAGAAGGGGCTGAGAGTTCACACCGTTTCATGCTGAGCAATTCAATTGGTTGTTGGGCAGCCATTCTCTCAAATTCGTTTCTCATTGTGTCACTTTCAAAAGCAGAATAATCAGGTAGCTTATCAGGTAGCTCAAGTAGTTCTTAGTGGGTGGGTATCTGCAGGTCTCCTCCTCCACTAGCACTGTAGCCTTCGTCAAAATACAGCAGTACCTCTCCAGCCACCAGGCTAGTGCCCTCCGTGCTGCAGTTTGCCTGGTCTCCCATGTTCTTTTTTATTGTATAATAATAATGGATCTTGCCTAATAATGTCCTTCAAGTTCTTAGGGCTTCCTCCATTCTGTTCAATCTGGAGTCACAGTAGTCCCTTAATACACTGAATGCTGGGAAGCAGAAATGATGAAAGTATCTTCAATAGGCAGGAGTGGAATAGTGTCAGGGGAAGGAAGGAGGTCAAGACTGAGTCTAAGAGTCATTTAGTAGGGCCAATAGCAAGATAACTAAACATGGTTCTGTGATTCTGTGAACAGGCAGAGAGGAATGAGCATGTGTATGCATGGGTATGTTGGTATGTGCTTTGGTCCTGTCCCCCAGCCCCAGGCGACCATTATTCTTCATGCTTCCCCAACTGTGCCCAGCACCCTGGGATGCTACAGCAAACTCAGGTATCTGGATATTTTTAATTTTTGAGGAAAACACTGAGACATCTCGGGCACCATGAAAACTGCTATTGTGAATTTGTTTGGCCCGACTCACTTAATAAGTAGAACTTCTAGGTGTTTCTTTTGGCCTAGGTTCCAGGAACAAATTACTGAGACACTAATAATAACATTTTCAAAGCTCAGCCATGTTGTTGTATGTGTTGCTATATCATTTATTTGTATCTCTGAGAAGTAGTTCAATGTAACACAGTTTCTCTAAAGAAAGCTACTATGAGCTTTCATATACAATAGCTTTTAGTATATATGTTTTCATTTTTCCTGGGTAGAAATCTAGAAGCAGAATTTCTAGGTCATATGTTATGTGTATGTTCAATTTTTTTCAGAAACTGCCAAAATGTTTTTCAAACCGGAATTGTACACCCCAAGTTGCTCCACTTCCTTGCCAACGTGGCGTTGCTAGTCTTCAATTTTAGCTATTCTTGTGGGTGTCTGGTGTTATCGCTTTCAGTTTGTGTTGTCCTGATGACTAATGATGTTGAGACTCTTTTCATGTGTATATGGGCCATTTGTTGATCTTTTTTTTTTTTTTTTTTTTTTTTTTAATTATTTCCAGAGAGAGGGGAAGGGAAAGAGGCAGAGAGGGAGAGAAGAATCAATGTATGGTTGCCTTTCACCTGCCTCCAGCTATGGACCTGACTGGAGACCTGGCTTGCAACCTGGTTATGTGCCCTGGCTGGGGAATCGAACCTGCGACTTTTGCGTTCGCAGGCCGGCGCCTTAACCACTGTGCTACCAGCCAGGGCTATATTTGTTGATCTTTTTTAGTAAACGCAGTTGAAATCTTTTGCCTGTTTAAAAAAAAAATTGTCTACTTTGACTTCTTATGAATAAGATGTAGAAGTTTTATGTTCTTAAGCCAAGATTATTATTTCTTCCGGTCTGTGGTTTGCCCTTTCATGATCTTAACAGTGTTTTTCCAAAGAACAAATACTTTCTGTGTTTTGATGAAGTCCATCTTATCAATATCTTCTTTTATGATTTGTGCTTTTTTGCATGTCCCAAGAAATGTTTTTCTACTTCAATATCATAAAGACTTGCTCTCATTTTTTTCTCCAAGTGTTTTATCTATAGTTTCAGTTTTTACATTTAGGTTAATGATCTATTTTGAGGTAGTTTTTGCGACTAATATGAATTAAGGCGGGAGGCTCATTATTTTCCTTTATGGATAGCACGGTGTTCAGGCAACGTTTATTGAAAGGGCTATTCTTTCTCCATTGAACCTCCTTGGCATCTTTGTTGTATTCTAAATGACCACATTTGCGTGGGGCTATTTCTGGACTCTTTTCTTTGCTATCCATCTTATGACGGCGCTTTGCCAATACCACACTATTGATTACTACAGCTTTATACTATGCTACT
Source organism: Noctilio leporinus (assembly GCA_004026585.1). Classification (NCBI taxonomy): domain Eukaryota; kingdom Metazoa; phylum Chordata; class Mammalia; order Chiroptera; family Noctilionidae; genus Noctilio; species Noctilio leporinus. Next base: position 655,183 of record PVIW01000161.1, read on the forward strand.
GCACATTTTTCAGCCTCCTTTGCTGCAAGAATGTGGACATGTGACTTAGAATCCACCAATCAGGTGCACCCACTGGCACTTCGATTCCCAGGGGAGCTGTGTGAGGATGAAGGGAGACAGGCCATCTCGATCCACCACAGGCAGCATCCTTGCTGATGCCACCTTCAGCAAGGAGTTATTCCTTGAAACTTAGCCTAGAATCTGGTCCATTTCTTCCAAAGACTCCTTAGGCAGCTCATACCCCATTGTAATGCTCATTCTTTCAATCCACCAGAGCAGACTCTATTGCTATAATTCAAAACCTAGAAGCAATACACACTAACCAGTGTCCTGTTCTGACTCCCTCCTCTCTCTCACCACCATAGCCGGTCATTTGCCAAGTTTTATTGACCTTGTCCTTGCCCCTCCAAGCATCTTCTGAATCTGTCTACTTCTCTCTTTCTAGCCCTCCTCAAACATCATTTCTCACCTGGGCTTCGGCAACAGCCTCTAGGGGTCTCTTTTTCCACTCTAAGTCGCCACCTCCAATCTTGTTTTTGCACTGCATCCAGAGTTATTTCTAGGGAAAACAAACAAACAAACAAACAATCTAATATCATATTCTTGTTTAAGACCCTACAATGGCTCATATGGCTCTTAGTATAAAGTTCAATTATTATTAATAGTTTAACTTTCCTTTTCTGTTAGAATATAAGCTTCATGAGGAATGTGTCTCTTTTCATCCTCAGTGGCACTGCGTCCTCAGTGGTACGTAGTAGAGGCTCAATAAATACACGTTTAATGAAAATGTCAAGACCCTATCCTAGAACCCAAGGCAGAGTTGATACTTAAGAATTTTCTTCATCTCTTTCTTAAGAATAGTGCTACTAATACATTCTTAATAAGGCATGTATTTTAAGTTTTTTTTTTTGTGTGTGTGTGAGGTAGGGGACTTGATTTCCTGGGCATATCTTTTCAAGGGCAGAATCTTCTAGTTATAACATGACTTTTACATTTTTTGATACAGAAGGATATTATACATTTTAATAATAATATCTACAACTTACAGGGTATCTACCAGGTATTTTAATATATATCTTTAATCTTCACCACAACCCTATGAAGCAGATATTCTCTACTTACAGGGGAAGAAACTGAGGTTTGGAAGGTTAAGCATTTCACCAACTAGTAGTTGGTAGAATTGTGAATTAGACCCAGGTGTACTGACTTTAAATTCTAGTCTTTTTCTTCTAAGCTCACTGCAACTTATGTTACTAGGTTGCTTCTCAAAGGGGCTGACAGCAATGCTTCCTTACTAGCTCTAGGTATTATCATTAAAAAAATTGTTTCCTAATTCATTTGGTAACAGTATGAAATGGTGCAGCTTTTGGTGGTTTATCAATGTTAAAAATATAATTAACATGAAGAAAATATTCCAAGCAGCATTATTCACACAGTCAAAAAGTGGAAACAACCCAAATGTCCATTCACAGAAAAATGGAACACAAAATGAGATATATTCATATAATGGGGTATTATTCAGCCATAAAAAGGAATAAAGTTCTGATAAGTGCTACAACATGGAGGACCTGGAAAGCACACATTAAAAAATGTCCATAACAAATTTGGGACATGATAAGGGAATAACTTTCCAGAAATATTAACATCTAGATATTTCCACAACCCTTTCTTACTACTGATCACCCTACCCTTTGTCTTCTTTTTAATAAAATTCTTCACCTAAGGATATGTTTCTTGATTCTGAGAGGAAGAAAGAGAGACAGACATGTTTCTTTTTTTTTCTTTAAGATTTTATTTCATTATTTTTAGAAAGAGGGGAAGGGAGAGAGGTAGAGAGGGAGAGAGACATCAATGTATGGTTGCTTTTCACCTGCCTCCAGCCACAGATCTGACTGGAGACCTGGCTTGCAACCTGGTTATGTGCCCTGGCTGGGGAATCAAACCTGCGACCTTCGGGTTCGCAGGCCAGCACCTTACCCACTATGCTACCAGCCAGGGCCAGATATGTTTCTTTTGATGTGAGATGAGAGAGAAACATAGATCGGTTGCCTCTCACGCACTACCTGACCGGGGACTGAACCTACTACAATCATCCAGTGTATGAGATGATGTTCCAACCAACTGAGCTTCCTGGCCAGGGCAGTTTTATTCTTTTTCTTAAGAGAAATATTTAGCTTTCTCTTTCATACGCTTGGGTCCAAAAGGCCTGCAAACAACTTTCTCCGGCTGTGCCACCTTTAGCCTCTTCTGCACCTGAGAGCACTCGTGCTGTTTATCTCAGCCACGTGTGGTGCAGTGTGGCCTGATCTAAGTAGGTCTGCTGAGCTCTACCGGTGAGAATATTGGCTTTGTGCTGATCCGGAGGCTCGCTCTGAGCCACAGGGTTGCTCTCTCAAGTGCCCTGGGAGTCTCAGGGTCCTCCTGGGACAGAGAGAGAGGCTAGAATTCTCTGGGACACTCCAGGACAGTCTTTTGCTCCAGCCTGCAGAGTTTCCTTGGAAACTCAGTGAATAGTCAGTCAGTCACTCCCTGCTTTCACCTCTTCAACTTATTCATGCTTGCTCAGTTTTGAACAGTTTGTCTCACTTGAAAAGAAATTGCAGAAGCTGCACTCTTATTGTAGCTAATTTTTTTTTTTTTTTTTTGTAACCTGGATTCCTGCCAGGCTTTTTAAAGGGCCCCTATGAATGCTTGAAAACACAGTTAAAGAACGCAACAAATTATACCTAGCATGCATCAGGCTTTCCACATGATCACTCATTTCACCTGCACAGCAATCCGTGAGGTAGGTACAATTATTTTATTATCCTCATTGTATAGTTGAGGAAGTTGAGGCACAGAGACGTGGAACACCTTGCCCAAGTCAACAGGCGGTACTATTTAGACTATCATAATTTCTTCAAACCTGTCTGAGGTACTTGCATTTTGTGGGAGGCCTCCGGAGGGGGACATCTCAGTGTGCATGAACTTTTAGTGATAAAGTGGCAGGTACTGTTGCAGGTGGCAGGAGATCTGGGGACAATGGACCTTAAACCCCACCATCTGGGCATTGCAAGGAGCACAAGCAAAATGCTACTGTTTCTACTGACCTTGGCGCATGGCAGAGAGGTTTAAAAAGCACAGATTCTGGGGTCAGGCAGAACTGGGAACACATCCTGTCTCTATTAGTCACCAGGCAAATGACCTTGGAAATTCTTAAGCTTGTCTGGCAGAGCCAGGAGGGAGTTTTTTTTTTTTTTTTTTTTCCTGAGGACAGGCATGCTTGGATAAGATTTTGGATTTGACTAGGATTTCTCAACCTTGACATTTGGGCTGCATAATTCTTTGTCAGGGGGCGCTGAGCAGCAACCCTGGCCTCCTGCCCCTGTACGCCAGCAGCATCTCCCTCCTTGTGACAACCCAGAGTGTCTCCTGGCAGAGGCCAGATGTCTCCTGGAGGTGGGGTGGGGGGCAAAACTGGCCCTGGTTAAGAACCACTTGATCAGGTGACCTAAAATAAAGCTTCTTCCCATTCAGATCCTATTGTATTCACTCAACATGTAGAGTTGTTTTATGTAAGGTCACTTGTCTCTTCGTCAACAGGGAGTGAGATCAGAATTGAGTCACCGTTCAGATACGCAGAAGGATAATCAAGAGTTCTGGAATTTGTTATGAGCAGCCTCCTCCTCTCAGTGGCAACAATATCTGTAATGATTTTCCTTCATTTCCACTCAGGAGAGCAATCTCACCATGTGAGGTAATTCTGTACTTTCTGCTTAAAAATGAAAGCTTCTTTTCTGTAAATTTGTCCCCTCAAAGTTCAAAGTTCCCATCAGGCCTTTTCCCACTTGCACAATTTCTCCCCTGACCTTTCTCCTCCCTGAGAAGACCCTGGGGCAGGGAGAAGCTTCTGGAATACTGAGGCATGGGGCAGGCAGCTGGCTCTCAGAGCTGGCCATAGAAGAGAGGTGTACTTTCCCACTTGGTCTTTGGGTGGGACATTTCCTGTGCGCTCTGATTGTCCCAGGGGGCTTGATGCATGCTCCCCTGCTGCCTGAGCACCCAGCCTCAGCCTCCTTCTGGCTGCTGGCTCTGGGCTGTCACCCTTGGCCTCCTGCATCTTCTTGCCCCAGCCCAGATGACCCCTGGCAGGTACCTTGAAGAAATTCTGTTACTGCCTGACCCCTGCATGGCTACAGGGGTGTCCCCGAATTTCTATGGTGCTGGGTAGGGTGTGGGTGACTCTCTCAGGCCATCTTGTCTCCAGATCTACCTTGTCACCGTTCCTTCAGTCTGTTCTCCCACCTCCCACCCTCCTCTAAGATTGCCTCCTGCCTAGACTGGAGGAGGGAAGTGTGACAGTTTGCTATGCCCTTGGGGTCTCAGTTTTGCAATTGCTATTCTGGAAAAAAAAAAAAAAAAAAGGCAACACAGCTATCGATGTGTTTATCTTGTGAAATGCTAATTTGAAAGTACTTAGAGTCAGCTTTATAACTCCTTCTAATGCCCCACCCCACCAAGCCCACAGGGACCACAATCTACTGAATTTACCACCAGTAATTTACTTCATTCCTCTTGGGCCCTCACTTTCCTCCTTATGCAGCTGAAAGTCCACCCTCAGACAGCTGTAAATAACATATATAAATTTGTTGATATATATATATATATATATATATATATATATCCCCCCCCCCCAAGGAATTGGTTCACAGGATTATGGAGGCAGACAAGTCCAAAATCTGCTAGGTGGCCTGGCTAATGTTTTGGTTCAAACACTAAGGCCATTTGCTGGAGAATTCTGTCTTGCTCAGGGGAGGTCAGAATTTGTTCTTCTGAGGTTGTCAACTGATTAGATGAGGCCCATCCACATTATGAAGGGCAATCTGCTTTACCAAACTCCACCAATTTAAATGTAAATTTTGTCCAAAGATATTCTCACAAAAACTAGAGTTTGACCTAGAATAATGTTTGACCAACTACCTGGGTGGGCACTGGAGCCTAGATAAGTTGACATATAAAATTTATCATTATAGTTTCCTAAACCACATTTCCTCGTAAAACCTACTTGCTATCTGCTCTGATCCTGTCCCCACATAGGTGGTGGGAGCAAGGTGTCTACCATTTATCACCAGAGTTGAATGATCAGTTTAGTAACCGTCAATTCAGTCAAACATTTACATTGTTTTCCCTGGTTCAGTCACTCTTCCACTTCTATTCACCTCTATTTCAAACCTCCTTCCCAGTCCTCCGTCTCAGTGGATGACCTTGCTCTTTATGTTCCTGAGAGAGGTTTTCCAAGTCTTCACCATCACCTCTCTCTGCCTACAGGCTGAGTTTACACTCACACGCTCTCTTTTCCCCTCTTACCATGGATGAAATGACCTCCCACCTCTGCTCAAGGTCACTCTCCAACAATTGCTTCCACTTTCTCTTCTGCATCATCAGTTTTATCTTTCCGTATCCATTCCCATTAGTACACGCACTTTTCTTGACCTTGCTTAGAACTCTAATTCTATTTCTTTCTGATTTACCACACCAATTCCATTTTTGCTATCTTCAATCTCTCCCCTCCCATTCTTGTAACAATTTTTTTTTCTACTGTGGCAAAATGCACATAACAAAATTTACCATTGTAATTATTTTAATGTGTATAATTCAATGATGTTAATAATTCATGTGCCTAGTTTTAGAACTTTCTCATTACTCTAAAAAGGAATCTTGTACACATTAAGCACTCATTCCCCATTCCTTCCCACCCCTACCCCAACCATATCCCTGGTATTTTATATAAATGAAATCATACAATGTGTGGTGCTTCCTTCACTCATTGTAATGTTTTTAAGACTCATCGATGTTGTAGCATGTATCAGTACTTCATTCCTTTAAAAAAAAAAAAAAAAGATTTTATTTATTATTTTTAGAAAGAGAGGGGAAGGGAAAGAGGCAGAGAAGGAGCGACTCATCAATGTATGGTTGCTTTTCACCTGCCTCCAGCTATGGACCTGGCTGGAGACCTGGCTTGCAACTTGGTTATGTGCCCTGGCTGGGGAATTGAACCAGCGACCTTTGGGTTTGCAGGCCGGCACCTTATCCACTGTGCCACCAGCCAGGACCAGTACTTCATTCCTTTTAATGGATAAATTGTTTCCACTGTACAGACATGTCACATTTTGTTTATCCATTCATTTACTAATGAACACTTGAGTTGCTTCCACCTTTTGGCTATTGTGAATAATGCTGCAGTGAACATAGGTGTACAAATATCTTTTGAGTTCCAGTGCCTATTCATAATGTGTTGCTTTGTTGGTTGTGGAGTTAGCTCTAAAAAGGATAGTGTAAGCCACAGTCTCATTCAAGAGTGTGGGGTCAGATACATTGCAGACTTATGGGTTTTCTTATTTTAGAAAGATAAGTTAGTTTATGTGGTATATGGTACATTATGTAATACCTATAGCTTCACTGAAAAGAGACTACAAAGGAGATGAGGTGGCTCTGTTAGTATGGCCAAAGGACTTCATGGGTATTATTAAGTCAACAGGAGCTGTGGAGTGGGTGAAGTTTGGACAAAAGTTAGAGGGAGGAAATGAAACAGGCTATTTGGAAATTCAGCTTTTTGAAAATTAAGATTCAAAGTTGAAGTCAGAAATGTATTTATAGCTTTACTAAAGAAAGTTCAAGAGAACTTAACTAATGGTCTCTAGATAGATGAGAAAATACATTTGTTTTGGCATTAACTACTTAGTTGTGATGGTTATACCATTTTTGAGAACTTATGGTATATGAATCTTTCTATTACACACATTAAATACAGTCCCTTATTTAATTCATGTAAATCTCAGTAGTGTGTATTTTCCTATTCCCAAGACAGGCAGTGTAATTTGTGGGGCTCAGTGAAAAATGAACAGGAGGAATCCTTGTTTAAAAAGTGTTAAGAATTTCAAGATGGCAACAGCAAGACATTAACGCAAGCTCAGGCCCCTTCTAAATGTGGGGCCTTGTGCACTAGATGTTAGTGCATGACTTGGAGGCCCTGAAACTAGATGTTACTGTCCCTATATGTCATGTGAGGAGACTGAAACAGAGGGGCTATGTGTTGCTCAGGGTCAGACAGCTCTGGCACTGAGAACTAGAGGTCAGGGTGGGTCCTGCTGGGAATTGCACCCCGGATCAGCTCAGGGAAGGTGCTCAGTGAGTATTATAGGAGAGCAAATGAAGACCATCCAGCAAGTGCTTAGGAGTGCCTAGAATGGTTGCAGGTGGTGTTGGGCGCAAAAGAGAGAGCAAGCTAAACCCATGTTCATAAATCACTATAAATATGTAGGAAGCGCAGTCCAGAGCCTCCCGCCAGGCTTTCCTGTTTAATTCCTCTGGGAGGGTAATGGGATCCATCTAACTTGTGAAGATTTCTCATTAAACAACTATTTGCCTAATTGGGGTAAATCAAACTAAATGCTAATTGGTATCTTCTAAAGAGTAAAAATAGATCTCTAATCCCTCACAGTATTGCTGAGCACAGAGAGCAGCAGGGGACTGTGTTTGCAGAACCTCAGTCTTATTTAATGTTTTACCAATTTCATGCAAAACCCCACATGTCAGTCGCATAGCAGTAGCTGAGACACAGCTGTGATGGCTTGAACAAGGTTGGTTTTCAGAGTGTTGTCATGAGAAACTCAGTTAGTGGCTATCATTGTGCTTGTGTAATTAATTCTGACAAAGAATTTCCACCACAACTATGTGGCTTGATAAAATTTTACTAGTGAACTTCAAGTGACAGCTGAAGACAGCAAGATGGAATGAGGATGGCCAAAGGTATGACAAATAGTTACATTCACTGCATATTGTGACTTGAGAATGGCTTTGGCAGATGATGGCACAGTTGGACTTCTGTATTCTCCTTCTGCAAGATTCCGGTGAGATGGTTGGGTGACAGCTGACACTACCAGCTGACCCTGTCTCTGGGAGTCTTGGCTTCACTGGTCTAAAATTAACATGTATCTTTTGCCTACCACTGACATGGACCATCTTGGGGATCATTTAGAATGCTCCAATAAAATTGGCCTAAACAGTGAGTCAGGGTTCTATCATCTCCTTCCAACAAGAATGGAGGGAAGAAGCAGTGTAGAGGTTCAGGATGTTGGGGATGTCACCAAGGGCACCCAACTTCTCTCATGTTTCTATTTTACCACCCTTAGTGTATTGTCTTTCACTCTCAGTCTTGTCCCTTTGAAGTATAGGAAGTCATTTCCTAAGAACCTAGTATAAAGGAACCATGGACATGGACAACAGGTGGGATTGACTTAGGGGGGAATGGGTGGGTGGGGAGGGGGACAGAGGGGAGTAAAAAGGGGATGGATGTAATACAACAACAATAAAAATTAAAAAAAAAAAGGTCATTTCCTTATAAAATTATGTCCAGGTTTAGGAAGGGTGACTTTTTTTGGTTCCCCGAAAAGGAGAGCCTGATATCATATATTTGGGAGTTGACTTAGGAAGCAAGAGTGAGGGACTGGGGACCATGAGACAGGGAAGGAGGAGAAGCCAACACAAGGGCACATCATTGAGATGCTGTTGGTGTCAGGGACTAGGTTATGCTGAGGTCTCCCGGGAAGTGCACAGAGTATGGTCAGGGTTGTCCACCTGGGGGACAAGGCTCCTGGAGTCTTCCTCCCCTGCTCCTGCTCCCTGATGGCAGGAGGGCTGAGGATGCAAGTGTGCAGGGTGGCAGGGAGCACCATCAGAGGCAACCCAAAGGCAACCAGGCCAAGAGGCTCAGTGTATGGGCTTGAGGTGGGTGTACTCCTTTGGTGGTGAAGAACAGCTCCTGCAAATGACCACCCTTGTGGTGGAAGGCCTGAAATCAAGGGTGCATAGGACATGCTGCCTCTGTACCTGAAACTGGGAGGGCCAGCTCTCCCCGACTGTTCCCATAGATCCAGCTCTGTAGCCGAACAGCCTTTCTGATCCTAAGACCAGGCACTATTCCTGGTCATCCCTGAGCATGGGCTTCAGTTTGCTGCCAGCCCGAAGAATTATTCAAACAAGCCCATCACACCCTCCCTCAGGTAGCAGGGGCAGCCTGTCCTCTTGTTGCTATGTAGCCTGCCTCCCACGCCCACTTGTTCCCTCTGTTCCCCAGTGCGGCTCCCACGTGATCTGCATGCCATGATGTGCAGTGTCGCCCTCCCCTGAGAGTACTGTGACTAGTGCACTGCTGTTGCTGTCATCTGTCTAGTGTCTGGTGTTGTGTGTTCAGCCCTAAGATAACAATCCCTCCCTCCCATGTGAAGTGAAGAGGAGTTGATCAAAACAACCGTGGCTAGGGACCATGGCTGTGGCTGAGATCAAGGCAGGCTCAGGGGTGCCCTGCGGGGAGCCAGAACCAGCTACGATGGGAAAGTGGAGTTTTCCTCTCTTGTCCCTCTTTATCAAGAGGCCCGGCTGTTGCCCCTCATGTCTTACTGGGCAGAACTGGGCCATATGCTTACTTCTGAACCGGTAGCTGGCGAACAGCAATGGTATGAAGGTGACTAAGTGGAGACACGTCCCAGCTAGCCCTCTTCAGTGGTGGTAGGGCCCACTGTCCATGAACACATTTCTTCTCAATGCCTGAATAAAATCAGGGTTCTATTGGAGCAAAATAGAGGAATGGCCATTGGGTAGATGATCAACAAAATCTATTCCCTAGACAATGAAGAAACCATTCAAGGTTTAGTGGCAGAAATAGTGCCATCTCTATTACATTTTTTTAAAAAAGATTTTATTTATTTATTTTCTGAGAGAGGGGAAGGGAGAGAGAAAAAGAGAGGGAGAGAAACATCAATGTGTGGTTGCCTCTTGCATGCTCACAACTGGGGATCTGGCCTATAACCCAGGCATAGGCCCTGACTGGGGATCAAATCAGTGACTCTTTGGCTCACAGGCCAGCACTCTATCCACTGAGCCACACCAGCCAGGGCTCTATTACATTTTAACTTAAGTGACAGTATGTAAGAGAGAATAGAGGGGCAAGAAATATGGAGCAGGTCAACCAATGTGGGGGCAATTGCAAGAACTGAGGACAGTGACCCTAGCAAATAGCACATAGTGTAAGATGTTGACCACCATTGAGGAGAAGAAAATGCTGGTGGTTACTTTTGCAAGAAACAAACATTTATTGGCTCTCAGATGTTAGTGTTCTCAGCAGTCACCTTGGCCCCTGCCAGAATTCTGATTCAGAAGGTTGGGAGTGAGGCCCAAGAACGTGTAGTTTCAATTCCCAACCCCCAGGTGACTCTAAAGTAGGTAGCTGGTGCTCACGCATTGAGGATCACTTCCCCACTGAGTTAAAGCCCCGGGCTTAGTAGGCACAAGCATGGCACACTCCAGTAGAAGTGGGAGGCAGGCTTAACGCTTCCTAAAGTTCCTTGGTCCAGTCCCTACGAGCAGAATTGTTGTCATTGCAGGCCAGGGTTTGATGCCCCTGAGATGGTATGTCAGAAATGTCCATCAACACAGGCTCTGTGGTGTCGGTGACAAACCCCTCCCTCAAGCTGCAGCATTCCTTGTTTTGCCTTGGTGCCTCCCCGCATAGCCAGTGACTGGAGCCCACCTTATATTTGTACCTGTCTTTCTTACATGGGATTGCTATTGTGACTTTAGCTTGAAATGGTTAATAGCTAACTTGGCTTGAATGACACACCATCCCACACACAAGCTGCCTTCTTTCATTCTATAAGTATTTATTGAGGAGCCATGTGCCAGGTATTATTCCAACATGGAAACAAGTGGGCAGGGTCCCAACTCTCATGACACTTAAACAACATGAGTCATACAGTAAACAGAGACGCAGCCTAATGGGTTCAATTGTGTTCCCCTCAAATTATGCCCAAGTTCTAACCCTGTTACCTGGAAATGGGATCTTCTTTGGACACTGTCCTTGCAGCTGTTAAAGTTAAGGATCTCAAGATGAGATCGTCCTGGATTGAGGATGAGTCCTAAGTCCAACACCTGACGTCATTATAAGAAAAAGGAGAGAGAGGTTTGAAACACCAAGGTAGCTGGAGGAAAGCAATGTGAACACAGAGGCAGAGATTGGAGCAATGGTGCCTCAAGTCAAGGAGCGCTTGGATTCACCAGGCGCAGGAAGAGGCAGGGAGGATTCTCCCTCAGAGCCTTCAGAGGGAGCATAGTCCTGCTGACGCCTTGGTTTAGGGCTTCCGGCCTCCATAACAGAAAGAATACACTTCTGTTCTCCAAGCTCCTCAGTTCCGTTACCCGTGCTCATTGGCTACGACAGCCCCTAGGAAACCAACACTCATGGTAAGTTGGGCAGTGATGAATGGGGTAGAAATAAAGCGGGGGAAGGGGAAGGAGAGGGTGACGGGGTGGAGGTGCTGCTACTTTAGGCAGGATGGTCACAGACACACTGGTCCTCTCTCACCTTCCTGTCTGTTTCCTGGATCAGGGTCCCCTGACCTCGCATCCTATTGTCTTGCCCCAGCTGTGTTCACAGTGTGAGCTAGGATTTCGCCTCACACTGATCTGAAGACGCAGCTCAGGGGGGATTCTGTTTACCTCTGCAGAAAATATTTTGTGGGTGGGTGCAGGGTCACACACTTAGATGAGGGCCGGTGAAGGATGGCGTGGAGGGGCACGTAACCCGTCTTCAATCCAGCAGCAGCTGGTCTGTGCCAACAGAGCGCCGCCACACCTTCCCGTGTCTCAAGGGAGGCCAGACGTCTGATTACAGTTTCTAAGCTTTTAAAAACCATTTATTTTAAAAAATGAGGTGAGATTGACCTAGAATAAAGCGATTCATTTTAACGTGGACAGTTCAGAGCCATTTAGCCATCCACCGTGTTGAGCGCCCACCACTTCCGGCTAATTCCAGAACATTGCATCACCGTGAAGGAGACCCCCTGCCTGTGAGGTAGTCACCCGCCGTGTACCCTGCTCCCAGCCCCTGATCACCTCTACCTGTGACCCGCCTCTGTGGAGTTACCTGTTCTGGATCATTCCCGTGAAGGGAATCATGCAATTAACTGCCAGCAATGGACAAGAGCAGATATCATGTGGATCAAATGAACTGGCCCTCGGACATTCAGGTTTTTCTCTTCGTTTTTTTGTTTTCCAATTACAGTTGATATTTAGTATTATGGTAGCTTCAAGTAAACAACATAGTGGTTAGGCATTTATGGAACTTACAAAGTGAATAACCTGACAAGTCTGGTAACCTGCTAACACCATACATAGTTATTACATTATTGGTCATATTTCCTACACTGTACTTTATGTCCCTCTAACTATTTTGTAACTACCAATTGGCACTTCTTAATTCCTCCACCTTTTCATCCAGCTGGACATTCAGTTTCTGCTTGGCCGTAGACAGGTGGCTCCTCATTTCAAAGTGATGAGTTGGTCTGGCAGCTGTCTCTGTGGGCTGTTAGGACACTGGTAATGCCAGGCAGGGGAGTGTCTGGGAAGATCCACCCTGGGTAAGTGGTTTTGGTGGCTGCGCTATGATTCCAATCTTCTCCCCAGGAGGACCTGAGGCTGTGACTGCTGGCACTGGAAAGGCCTCTCTCCCTGTGTGCAGGGCCCCAAGGGGTTAGAAAGATTGCTCCTGACCCCTTGGTGGTCCAGGCCAAGTGCTACTAGATGAGAGGGAGACAGTGCTCAGGGTGGCATGCGAGCAGGAGGACGGTGGAATGGATCTCATAGCCACAATGGTCCATGTGCTCAAGAGTTTCCCTTTTGTGTACCTTCCACAGGAGTGAGGTCACACTCTTCCTTTCAGTGTAAAGCAAGAAAAAATTCAGACCAAGGTTCTGTTCTTTCAATCCCATAGCCATTCAGTCCTTTAGTGAGTGGTTATGGAGCACCTGCCAGGTACCTACCTGGTGGGATGACGATCCATCTCTTGTCAGCCCCCAGGCTTACTAGTAGAGGGTGACAGAGAAATGTTTTCAAAAACCAGGGTTACCATGTGTCAGCAGCAAGGGACCATGGGGGTGAAAGTGGGAGAAGGTCAATTTTACCAGGAAAAGGGGGAAAGGAGGTGTGGAAAGTTTTGTTTACTTCTCAGGCCACTGCACGTGGTGCTAGATGGAATTCCTCTCTGCCCAGGAGCAGAGAGGTAAAGGTGGGATGGGGAGGTGGGGAGTGGGGGGCAGCAGGAGTGGTGGCTGACCTGTCTATTCAGCTCACCCTGCTCTGCACATAGGCTCTGGGCAGCTTCTGCCACGAGAGGGTTCTTTTCCTAATTTCTGTGTCCCAGGGGCCCCCTTTTAAAAATTTGTGCCAAGACCCTATTATAAGTGGGGCTCCTGAATTAGCATAGTTCTGCTCTTTAATTCGTACTGTAGGGTTCCATTTTGCAATACCTTTGTTGTTTTTGGAATCTAGGAATGTAGAGGAATGGCATTTATTGTTGTACATGATCCTTCTCTGACCAGCTTATTAAAAATATGACTCCTTTCCCTCGGGCTGAAGTTGTCTGGGCGTGGCGCTGCCTCTGGCAGAGGGAAGGACACGATGACTCACTTAGGTTCTTTTCCAACACCTAATTCAATGAGTTAGGTTTTCTTTAGCTCCATGAGTCACTTTCCCTGCTCAGTGACTTGCATGGCAGGGTGGTGAGGTAACCAAGAATGCAGGGAGCCAACTGGTAGGTTGTATAAGGGATAGTTAAAAAAAAAAAAATGTGGACTTTCAAAGACCTTGGGTGGGGGGATCCTGAAGTGTGGAAAATGTTACTTAAGAATACAATTCCCTAAACAAGGAAAAGCATCTTCCAGAAAGTCATCGAATTCTTCACCTTCTCACATTTCACTTTTGTTTCAGAAGAAAGCCTGACATCACCAGCTCGGTCTGCCGTGTCAGAAATGCTGTGGGTGCCTTTGAAAATAGCTGCAGCCTTTGCTCCCTGCCCAGGCTGGTAACCATCTTGTCCACCAAGGTTACAGTAAGTCCCTCCCCACTCAGCTACTCTGCATTGCTGGCCTACAGTGTAACATGTATCTCATAGAAATGTCATTTTCATCGTAGCATCATCTGAAAGTAAACTCGAGTAATGTGTGAGAAAACAACTTGTATATCTGGGTGTTATTAAATGTGGGTAAGGACAATAGAGAAAAATGTTATCACTTGTTTTCATTTCAAATTGGAGTTGAACAGTGAAAAAACCATTGGGTGTATAAAATGGAAAGAGTAACACTTTCAGAAGAATCTGTCTTTTTTCGTCATAGACTGTGCTTTCAGTTTCTTCTTTTTCAATCACTGTTTGATAACTTTCAAAGGAGGAGTTATTTTATGTCTTTCAAATAAGTCCATTGAAAGGCTGTTCATCTGAAATGCACCTCTACCCCAATCTTGTGTGTGAGGACGAAATTGCTGTATAAAAAAAAGACTGGAAAGCTTGCTTAATTATGACTATTTATTAGCCTGGCCCTTAACTAATAATAAGTGTGGTCTCAGGAAGAGAAGAAAATGAAATTGTGGCTTATTCTACTTACCTTTTGCTGTGTACCAAACTAGCCCAACGCTTACTGGCATAAAGCAATAGCCATTTTTTATTATGACTCATGATTTTGTGCATGAGGACTTTGGACAGGGCTCAGCTGCTCAGTTATTCTGCTCCCTGTGGCACTGACTGAGGCCACTGGGTGGTGTTCAGCTGGCAGATGGGCTGGTCCGGAGGGTCCAGGACACTACTCACAAGCCTGGCACCTCCTGGGGGTGGCTGGAAGGCCAGGCTCAGTTGGGACTGCAGAATACGGTGCCAAGGTATGATCCGCTGGCCTGGCTGCTGAGCACTCAGAGCCTACCATCAGGCTTCCCAGCATCTACCCCTGCAATTCCAGCAGCCTCACTTCCCCTCTCTAGTGTCCCGTGAGTAAGTCACAGGCCAGCCAGATTCAAGGGGAGTGGAAATAGCTCCCCCTTTTAAATAGGAGGAAGGCCAAAGATGTTTCAGCCATCTTTTACCTACCCCATGACACAGGAGATGTATTTTTAGCCAGGCTCTCAGGAATGCTTGGAAATTCTAATACATGATGCAGATTGGATCCTTCAGCAACCCCTCAAGCAGCTGTTTGGAACCTTTACAGCTTCTTTCTCTCAAACCTTTAGCCTATCACCTCATAATTAGGAGATGTTTTTATTCCTACTTTCCTAATAAAACATGTGTCATTAGGCATACGCTTAGTCACGTAGGGAAAAGCATGGGTTCTTGAGCCAAAGAACTTGCGTTGAAAAGTCATTGTTTACCATGCCTGAGACCTTGAGCAAGTTCCTCAACCTTTCTGCCTCAGTTGCCTTGTCTGCAGAAAGGGTCTGATAATATAAAAAATCACTGGGAATTATTGATGAGGTGTGCACAAAGAAATTGCTTTCTATAAACCTTGGCAAGTATAATTTCAAATGTGGTTAAATTTGAGCCCCATTCTGTCCAAACCTATCTCAATGTGAACTATTTTCCTGACACTGACATTTATTAGAATAAGTCACTAAAATTCTGAGAAATTTAATTATTTAGTGTTGAAGAGATGATTAAATAAAGTGATGCCCATAAAAGTCTCTGGTGCTGTCAAGTGCATTATAATGATGAGTAACATCAACTGTATCATCATCAGAGTTGCCTCGTAATTGCTTTGTGTTCTACATGGACAGAAGTGATTACCCATTTCTTGGCCCACTGCTTATTTTCATGGTGTGAGAGATATTATGAAATGAGGAATAGAGGAAAGAAACTTTTAAAAATAAGATTTCATTTATTATTTTTAGAGAGAGGGGAAGGGAGGGTGGCAGAGAGGGAGAGAGACATCAATGTATGGTTGCCTTTCACCTGCCCCCAGCTACGTACCTGGCTGGGGACCTGACTTGCAACCTGGTTATGTACCAGGGCTGGGAACTGAACCAGCAACCTTTGGGTTCAAAGGCTGGCATCTTTCTAGTGAGCTGTCAGCTGGGTAGAAACTTTTTTAAGAGTGGAGGCAGATAACCAGCTATATCCATAATAATTTATGTAGTCTAACTGTATGTGTATAATTTACTATTATAATGTAATAAAATCCACCAACTTGATCTGACACATCTAATGACACACATAATCCTTGCTTTTACTGCATGGTAATTGGATATAGAGAGTAAAATTTTAGATGAATAACTGTAATCAGTATCACTTGAATGTCACCAAAGCAAATTTGTAATTAATCTTTTGTTATGTTTTTCTAGTATTCATGATTAGTGACAATGCTAACAATTTTTCTGGATAACCCGTATGGTTTAGTTCTAGTCATTCATTTACTTACTCATTCATTCATTCATTCATTCATTCATGACTCATTCATTCATCAAATATTTATTGGGTGTTCACTGTATGCCAGGTGCAGTGCTAGGTTCTGTAGATACATCTCGTAATGGGGAGATGGACAAGACTAAAGGGGTTAATTCAATAGTGTTAACTCTCCTGCAGTAGATAGTTCAGCATTATAAGGGAATATACAGGGCCTATAATCTAGTTTTGTACTTGCTGTTAGGGCCCCCTGGAGGAGGAGATGAACCCTAAAAGATTTTAGCCAGAGCGAGGGATTTGATGAAGGGGAGAACTGTGAAAGAGTACAAAACGGAGCTTAGAGATCATGAAGTAGGCATGGCCCCGGGAGGGCTGGGAGAGATCAGGTCAGGACCCACCCTATAGGCCAAGTTACATGGCAGGACCCTAGGAATGGAAATATTTAGGGGAGGGACTTGGTGACTTGCTGCATGTGAAGCCAAAGGAGAAGGTGAACCTAAAAGGACACCCTCAGTTTTGGGTGGTAAAAGAGGCATCTTAGCCCTGGCTGGCGGCTCAGTGGATAAGGCACTGGCCTGTGAACCCAAAGGTCACTGGTTTGATTCCCAGACAGGGCACATAACCAGGTCGCAAGCCAGGTCTCCAGCCAGGTCCATAACTGGAGGCAGGTGAAAGGCAAACATACATAGATGTTTCTCTCCCTTTCTTCCTCCCTCCCTGCCTTTCTTTCTAGAAATGAATAAAATCTTTTAAAAAGAAATAAGTGAAGAAAAAAAGAGGCATCTTTTTTGAGACAGGAGGAGGAGCAGCTTTGAGGGGAAGACCTTTGTCATGACTATATTGAGTTTGCATGTTTTAGGCCCTATCCAAGAGGAATTGCCCTGCTGGCAGGCAGTTAATGCATGGATCTAGAGCTGCATGTCCCAGATGCTAGCACCAGTCACTTGTAGCTATTTAAATTTAACTCAATTAAAAGTAGATAGAATTTTAAATGCAGTTCTTCAGTCATATTAGGCACACTTCCAGGGCTCAGCAGCCACAGAGCACCAGTGAACACAATCCTGTACAGTGCAGAGATAGGACACTGCAGTCATCCCTGTATTAGGGTTGACATAACTAATAAGCCTATAATGGGTGGCTTAAAGCAACAGAAATGGCTTTTCTCACCGTTCTGGGTGCTTGAAGTCTGAAATCACAGTGTCAGCAGGGCTGTGCTCCCCTGGAAGCTCTGAGAAGGAATCTACTCCATGACCGTCTTCTAGCTTGTGGGGTTGCCCGCGCCCTTGGGGTGCCTTCACTGTACATGCATCACTCCAGTCTCTGTTTCCGTCTTCATGTACACTCTTCCCCATGTATGTAACTCCAAATCTTCCTCTCTTTCTGAGAATGCCAGTTGTCAGATTTAGGGGCCCATTCTAATCCAATGAGACCTCATTTTAGCTTGATGACACATGTAAATACCCTCTTTCCATATAGAGTCACATTTACACATATCAAGGGTTAGGCCTTGAACATACCTTTTTAGGGAACAACAGTTATATAGGGCAGCCCTGCTCTTCAGTCTAGTGGACAAAAGAGGGAACTTGAAGCCATGGGACTAAATGGGATTGTCTAGGGAGTAGATGGAAAAGAGGAGGGAAGCACCTTACTGACATTTGTAGGATGGTCAGTGGGTTGGGAAGGAGAAGGGCAGAGAGGTAGGTATGTAGTAGGACACTGCTAACTATTATTGATATTTACAAACATTAGAAATCACCACACATTAATTATGTATATGATACAATACATATTCATATTATGCACATTAATACTAGTATACAATGATAATAATAGCGAACACTTAGGGGTTTATTATATGCCAGGCATAGTCTTCAATATTTTACCCAGACAAAGAAAATTAGTGAAAGTTTTATAATTGAGGGAATTTCCCATTTTGGTATCAGGACTCAGGTCCCTGATGGTACATTGGTCTATTTGTTCCTATAACGGATGCTGACCCTCGCTGGTGTCCAGGACTCTTTCCTGAGAGAGACTGGAAGGAGAAAGGGTGACTCGAGCCAGAGCAGTGAGGGAGTTTGAGCTGAAGAAAGTGATGTTTATGGAGGCCACAGCTCCTAGTATCTGCTTTTTACTGACAGTGAAATCCACTGTGGGGAGAGAAGGGGCGAGGGGTGGAGGTGGGGAGCTGAGCGGTGTGGTGAAGGCTGGTAGCAGCTGCAGAGAGGGGTGGAAAGGAAATCATGTACTGATTAGGAAAATGATTGTCAAGAAGCATTCAAAACCCAGCTGTGAGATGGAACACACAAGTACATTCGTAGTGCAACCACTCAGCTCCGTTAAAATTTGGCCATCTGCAGTTAGAGTGACAAAGCAGAATGTGTTGTCTTGACCTCAACTCTTCCATCTACTAATTACCACTCTACTAAGTCCTCTGACTTACAGTCTCCTTCTTCTTCCAGTAAACCTGTGTCCAGTTCTCTGCTCTGCCCTAAAGACTTGAGGCAAAGTTTAGGATGTGAATTGCCTACTTAGAACCTCAGCACCGGAGGAGCCCTGAGCAAGCGTGGTGGCTTTGGAGAACTGAGAGCCCAGAAAGAAGGGGGGATAGGAAGCACAGAGGCTGAGGGCAAGGAGCAAAAGGAAGCCCACACTAAACCCCACTGTGTCCTTTCTCCCAAGTACTGGAAGGCAACTCAAGCCGTTACTATCCAGGATCAACCTCTGTGTCAGTGTCTTTTCAGGAACATCTGAAAACAGTCCCCAAACACGAATTCCAAGACATGTTGAGCTAAATTGCTCTTCTTGCCCAGGGGAGCAGAATCTTACAGGCTTCAACATGGTGTTGAATATGGATGGGATTGCTGTGGCTACTGAGGGTCCAGCATGTGCCTACAGAGAAACAGAAGCTATTTTGGGGCTGTAAGAAATTTTCTGTAGATCTTTTGGGGAATTCTATTATTTTAGGCATGCTGCTGATTAAGTTCTGGAGAATAAGTAAGGTTTGAACAGAGGATAAGAAATGTCTGCAATAATAAAGGCTCTGTAACCAGACAGTGGCATCTGAGAACCGACCAGACTGGGGGAGGAGAGCTATGGGGCAACAGAAACACCGACTAGAAGTAGCGTGAATCAGGACGATGAAAAGTCTGGTTGGGCCAGCATGGAAAACATTGTCTTCCCCTCACATTGTTCCTGGTGGGGAAGTCAGAAATTACTAACTCTAAGTTCATTTCCTCCTCCTCTATATCATTATCTCTTGTGGCGTATAATTATGCTTAAGGCAACTATATTGTAAACTACATTTAGTTTTCATCCACGGTGTGAATTCAGCCATTCTTACCAAGTCCATAAGTATTATTATGGATGATTTTCTGACCTGGGTGGCTCCCTCCTATCTATCAAATTCAAGTTTCAAATTCCCAGACTGGGCAAAACAAGGACAGCATTGGTTGCCTTTACAAATACTGCTAGTATGAGGTAGATTTCATTATGTTAGTATTTACACTCAAGAATGTAATTTGATCTTAAGTCACATGAAGCAATTCCTTCTCTCTCTTTCACATCTTTATTGATATTTCTACTTCACATGCCATGAAATCCACCCATTTTAAGTATTCAGTTCAATGTTTTTTAGTATTTTCATGGAGCTGTGAAGCTATTACTACAATCTAATTTTAGAATATTTTCAACACTCCAGAACCACACCTCTTTCCATTAAGAACCATTCTCTGTTTCCCCTCTCTTCCTCCTCAGCCTTGGGTAGTCACTAATCATTTTTCTGTCTCTGTGGATTTGCCTATTCTGGACATGTCATGTAAATGGACATATGATATTTTGTCTTTTGTGATTGGCTTCTTGCACTTAGAATTTTGTTTTCAAGGTTCACCCATATTTTAATATGTATCAAAACTTCACTCCTTTTGAATGACAAATAATATTCCATTTAGTGCATATACCACAATTTGTTTTTCTAGTCATCATTTGGATAAATAATGCCCTATTTCCATACCATGGAATATTACTTAGCAATTGAGGTTATTTCCATATTTGGCTATTATGAATAATTCTGCTATGAACATTTGTGTCCACACTTTTGTTTCAATGCATATTTTCATTTTCTTGGGTTCATACTTAAGAGTGGAGTAGTTGGGCCATATGCTAAGTCTATATTTAGCATTTTGAGGATGTACCAAACTGTTACCCAAAGTAGCTGCACCATTTTACATTCTCACCAGCAGTGAATGAGGGCTCTAATGTCTCTACATTCTAACCAACACTTTTTATTATGTCTTTTAAAAAAGTTAGCCATCCTAGTGTGCAGTGTTACCTTATTGTAGTTTTGATTGCATTTCATTAATGAATAATGACATTGAGCATCTTTTCATGTGTTCGCTCTCTCTTTGTATTTTGAAGGAGAGCCTTCAATGTACAAAGCATGAGTACAAAATATCATGTTCTCTATGACTTTACAATCTTGTCAAGGAGACAAAAGTGGCCAAAGGAGATTCCCAAGTAGTGAGAGGAATCAGTGGTGAAACACACAGGAATAAAAGGACTGGAACAAAAAATGATGGGTCTAAAGGATTGGGGGAGAGTATGGGAAGACAGAGAATGAAATAATTCCTTTTATTTCATTTCAAATGCAGTGATTTCCGGGAACCAAAATCTCCATGCTGGGATCATTGAAAGGGACTTGGGAGTGGGAGGTCACTCCAGTGAATGAACTTAAAATGGGATGAAGAGCATCCCATGTGCTTATGATACAGTAAGACTGACTACTTTATTCACGTGTTTTACTCATTCATTCCATAATTGCCGTTTAATGCTATGTTCTCAGATTACTTTAGGAAGAAACTGAGTTAAGGAAAATTCAGACTCATAGATCCAGTTATGTACACTGTGTACTTCCTGCCCACCTACCATAACAAAACCCCTACCCTACACATACACATGTTCCAACATCTTTACCTATGGTTGCATAGATGTGTTCATAACTAACTTAACATCTGCAAATGTCCTTCTCATTACTTTCCTTGATCTGTATACCTTGCACATATATACTTCTATTATTTAAGAGTTTTACTATTTTATATTTATTGGCTTTTTGAGAGTAGGGGCCATATTTGTCTTACTTGCTTTGTAAACCATTGCCTATACATTTTAGTTCCTGATTTGTAATAGGGGCCCCCACCCTCCCAATTTGGAGCCAGGGACTTAAGGACATTATTTTGTTTAGCAATTAAGATAGAATTCTTTTTTTGAGAAAAGCATCTCCTAGGAAACAGGAAACAGAATAAAAGTATATAATCATATAAAGAATATTTTTTTAACTTACATTCATAGGCTCACAAACATACATGCAAAGCATTGTGTAGTTCCAAAATTCTCCTCTGTAGACATATAAAGGCCCAGGTCCTGAACTTCCTGAAGGAGCTGGGGAAGATCCTTGCTTCGTCAGGACAGAGACTGCACAAAACAAGGTCAGGTACTCAGTGGAGTGAACAGAAAACCCAATGTCTAGAACAAGAGTGAAGACTGATCAGGGTGAAGCTAATTGTTGGATTGAGACTGCTTATAGTTCTCTTTCTAGTGATTTCAAGGCCTGGAAAGGGCTGCATTTACAGATGGGCTGTATTTATAGGGTTGGGAGTGTAATAGACAATATGTAGAAAGAGGGTGGAATGTCCAGAAGGAAGAGAAGGTAAGCTGGGTAACCCAACTGCAAAGGACCAGTTATAGCTTTAATAGTTGACTGATGATCATATTACCAGATATGAAGGTGAAAGGGGCTATTGATTCTGACTCCAATTTTGATGCATGGGTTTTTTTCTCCCACACCAGGTGATTTTCTGACACCTGCTTGTGTCCTACAATTCAACTCAGTTCTGACACTACCTGGGGATAGCATCGGATCCCACAGGTTAAGGGCTCAGTCCTACAAAACTGCTCTCCCTCATCTTGGCATCTTTAGATGCCAATAGGAAGTCCAGGTTGTCACCCTGATGGGTGCCCCTGGCCCATCAGCTACAGATTGGGGACTCCTGTGATATTTTCCTTGAATTCTCACAGAATTCAGAGAAACATTTTACTTACTAGATTACCAGTTTATTATAAAAGCATATAACACAGGGAGGGCCAGGTAAAAGAGATACATAGGACAAGGTATGGGGAAAGGGCAAGGTACTTCCAATGCTTTCTTGCATAAACAACACTTGCTCCAAATCTCCACATGTTCACAAGCCTTATGGATTTTTATGAAAGCTACATTAATAGGTGTGGTTGATTAAGTCATTGGCCATTGGCGGTTGAATTTAATCTCAAACCCCTCTTCCCTCCCTGAAGGTTATGAGCTTGAAAATCCCAACCCTCTAACATGTGGCTGGTCTTCCTGGCAACCAGCCTTCATCCTTAGCCCAGTTCCCCAAGTCACCTCATTAACATAACAAAAGACACCTATCTTGTTCTCATCACAGGAAATTCCAAGCATTTTAGCAATGAAGTCCAAATACATATATTTTTATAAACCAAGCTATAATAAAAGATCTTGGAAAAATCTCAAAAAGAGTGGGGAGAGCCCTGGCTGGTGTGGCGTAGTGGATTGAGCACCAGCCTGAGAACCCAAGGGTCGCTGTTTCAGTTCTCAGCCAGGGCACATACCCAGGGTGCAAGCCAGGTCCCCAGCCAGGTTCCTAGGTGGAGGCATGTGCAAGGCAAACACACATTGATGTTTCTCTCCCTTTCTTCCTCACTCCCTTCCCCTCTCTATAAAAATAACGAATAATGCCCTGGCTGGTGGCACAGTGGATAAGGCCTGCAAAGCCAAAGGTCGCTGGTTCGATTCCCAGCCAGGGCACATAACCAGGTTGCAAGCCAGGTCTCCTGCCAGGTCTCCTGCCAGGTCTCCTGCCAGGTCTCCTGCCAGGTCTGTAGCTGGAGGCAAGTGAAAGGCAACCATACATTGATGTCTCTCTCCCTCTCTACCCCTCTCTCCCTTTTCCTCCCTCTAAAGATAATAAATGAAATCTTTAAACAAATCAATAAAATCTTTAAAAAAAATGAGTGAGGAGATACCATTGGATTTATCACACTCTAGCCTAATAAGCTTTGTCAAAAGGAGTAAAATTGAAAGGGTGAATCTTAACTAAAATGGACTGATATATTATTGAACTGTAATGTCATCACCATTAACTTTTTGTTGCAGAATAACACAAATAACAACAGAGTGAATACTAATCTAAGTGGTATTTGATGTTTGTAATTGGTCTCAGTGTTCATATGTGATATTCTCATCTATCACATTTCTTGCACTTGATCAACCATCTGTTCTTCTCTGAATTTTTAATCACATGGGATTAAAATATGCATACTCAAAGTAGCTTGAACATTAACCAACCCTCTTCATTACATTCCCTTTTGTAGCACAGCCTTTTAATCAAGTTAAAATTATGTTGTAGGAAAATGAGAGCTCAGTATACACATTCTAGTACCTCTGCCCATGGAATTTGGGAAATGAGCCTTGTCACGTTTTAAGGGACATGTGCCTTTTGGTGTTAATGAAACTGTCATCGGTGGACACAGAAACATGTTTCTTAGAACTAAAAATTCTTTAAAAGTCCATTTAGGCCCTGGCTGATGGCTTGCTCATTGGATAGGCACTGGCCTGTGAACCCAAAATTTGCTGATCTGATTCCCAGCCAGAGCACACAACCATGTTGCAAGCCAGGTCTCCAGCCAGATCTATAGCTAGAAGCAGGTAAAAGGCAACCATACATTGATGTTTCTCTCCCTCTCTGCTTCTTCCCCTTCCCCTCTTTCTGAAAATAATAAATAAAATCTTTGAAAATTAAAAAATATATAGTTAATGAAAGCTAGTTTTAGAAAGAGTGATATAATCACTGCATTTCTATAATAAATCTGAGAATGGAGGATTCTTTATTTAACTTGAATCAGGTCTACACCTTTCCCAGGATTTTGACTCACTATTTATGATTCACGTAATGTATACACAACCACTTTTGCAATGGTTTAGAGGCAAATGAGTGAAGATTTTGAACAAGAGAAAACTAAAAAGAGCTTACTCTCTGCACCAAATTTCCCCAAATATTGGCTTCATTCAATATGGTTATTTTGAGAAATTTTAAAGGGGGTGTACTTACGGCACTAAAGAATAAAAAGGAAGTAGAATAAATTTAAAATAAAAAGGAAAAATTGTTTAGCTACCCTTCCTTAAACACTACCAAGGAAGGATGTGGCTGAGGTGAAGCTAGAATGGAGTTGAGCATGTTAATTAGTGTTTGTCTATCCCGTTTCTCCTTTCAGTTGCTTAAACTGAAAATGCCACCTGCAGTATGAAGCCTCCTAGAAGCACAAAGTCTTGATTGCTTGAATTTTAGCAATCTTAACCTGCCCTAAAGGTAAGCAGGCATTACTAAGAGGGAAGAATTTTATTGCACTTTTTTTTCCTGGTTTTTTGGTCACTGACAGAATTCCTATTTAGACCACATATTCATTTAAATTGCTGTTGAGATGGGTTTTTAGGGTAATGGTCAAAGGCTCCCTGGGTGCTCACAAAATCAATCTGTGATAGCCTTGGGAGTTTGGGATACCTTCTCCCAGAACCTCCTCAAATGCGACACCCTTTTCAGCTCTATGTCTGTTTTCTTACCTCTAGGTTTGAACCTGGAATAGCTCAGGACTAACTCTTAACTTTGCCTCTGTGGCTTTGCAGATGTTAGTGTTTCGACATGTTTGAGTTCTGCTCCTTCTCGATTGGGGGGCCTCTGGACCCACAGGCCTAGAGCCCTCACCAGCCCCCGGCCCTGTGCCGGCCTGGTCAGCCAGGCACCCACCCTCACTCCCATTTGCTTCCTGGGAAGAGAAAGGGCAGCTCAGAGAAGGAAAAACTGAGAGAGAATTTCAAATATTTACACACACTTGTGCATGCACACTCACACATCTGTCTTTCTCACTAATTCAGACAAAAAAAAAAAAAAAAAAAGAAATTCAGCATGTAAATAATAAAAAAAAAGGTTCGACATTTATTACTTTTATTTATATACCTCAAGTAGGCCCAGGATAGCAAAGCAATACCTAGAAATAGTCCCGAGGGAGCTATATTTGATGAATATATAAGAATGCTTTCCAATTAATGTATCAATGATTTATGAATACGGAGTTCTCTGGAGTGCTTGCAAATATTTGAAAGTCGTAACTACTTACAGAAGGATCCAACAGGCTAAACTGTTTCCCTTTGGATAAATTTTGTGTATAAATTTCCTTACTGAGCAACCCCCTTCTTTGCAAATAATAAAGAGACACAGCATTGCCCAACCCTTGTTTGTGCTATTACAAACATCCAGTTTCATGGAGTCTGAATGTGTATGAGACTTTGTATGTCTAGCACCTTGAGGGTGTTTATTCCCATGTTTGCTGAAGCATGTTGGTTGGGTTAGAAGGAACTGAGCTTCCCTAAACTCTCACCATTCCTGCCCTGGTGAGCAAAACTCAAGAAGTTGAACAGTAGTTGTCCCAATAGTAGTCATGGCAAGTGACCTAAGAATTGATTCATTTAAGTTTTTAAAATTATACTAAAAGTAAAACAATTTTATTTCAGTCTTTATATACTAGATTATTTAAATTTCTCTCTTAAGGTCTAATTTTGTAATTTAAATTCTGTTAAAAAAGAATTTTTATCTAGGCTGACCTTGATTATCTTAATCTAAGAATACTAACACTAAGAAAATTATGGCTGCTTGATTGTCAGTCAGTCATGCAATAGAACAAATAAGAAATAGGTTTGAGCCCTGGCTGGTGGCACAGTGGATAAGGTCCCAACCTGCAAACCCAAAGGTTGCTGGTTCGATTTCCAGCCAGGGCACATAACCAGGTTGCAAGCCAGGTCTCCAGTCAGGTCCATGGCTGGAGGCAGGTGAAAGGCAACCATACATTGATGACTCTCTCCCTCTCTGCCTCTCTCCCTTCCCCTCTCTCTAAAAATAATAAATAAAATCTTTAAAAAAAGATATAGGTTTGAGAGAAATCTAAAATTTTAGTATGTTTGGGCATTAAGGAGAATAGACATATTCCTTGTGCTAAAGATGTCCTCATTTGTTCAAGAAATTAAGTGGATTTTACAAATGCTCTTTCCTTTCTCAGTAAGAAAACAGAGATGTGTCTTAATCATCTTTTTTCCCTAGTACAGCACCTGGAGCATGGCCAGTGTTTACAGCATGTTTGATTAATGGGTGAAAGAATGAAGAAGTAGATGAAATGTTATGGCAGGAGATGGAGGCTGAAAGGTTGAGAAGGAAGTTTTCTCTTGGATTGTAGTGGATATGACTGGTGTCTGCCTATTCCATGCCCTTCCTCCCTGCAATAGGGATGGGTTCCTCCTAGGTCATGTTGTCTTCACTGGCCAGGACTGACTGGACCAGGGTATGAGCTTGTTCCAAAATTCTCTCTCCGTTGGGGTTAAGGTTGCTAGTCAGTCAGTGTCTGCCGAGTGCTTCACCTAAAGACCTGTATGTACACAAGGGCAACAGCCTCTGGCTGAGCACACGAGAGGCAAGAGGCGAAGCTCTGCAGGGGGAGCTCTTCAGAGAGGGGGCCGGAGAGGTGGGTTGCAGCCCATCCTGGGGAGATACAGGGCAGCTCGCTAGATGCTTCTAGCCTGACTCCAAGCTACACCTCTGCCCGCTGGCTCCTGAGAACCCATGAATTCTCTCTGTCCCTCATCCTCTTTGCACAAGCTCATTTAAGTGAGTTTGTCACTTTTCATCAAAGCAGCTTGAGAAAGTTGAGGCATTTTGAAATTCCCTTTCCCTTTCTGGACTGAGTTTTCAGAAGAGAGACAACAGATTATGAAGTATGTCAGAGGCAGGCAACAAAGTCTCCTCTCTATCAGCAGGAGAGATATTTTAAATGCCCAGTTCTAGGAATTACCCAGGGTTTTTCCTTCAGATATTCCTCTCACAGTAGAATCCTTTCACTGCACGTACTTCCGTTGTTGTTTCTGTCAATTGATGGTTGCTGATAAACATAATGTTTTCTAAATTCACAATAGCAACTGAGGGAAAAAACTGTTCCATACACGGTACATACAGTTTTGCAGACATAATTTATAACTCCTCCTGGGATATATTGTAATTAGTATTCCTGAACCATTTGCTGAGAGACATTAAAGAGGTTACGACAGCCTTCTACGAAGTTATGTACCTACTTACACTCGCCCCGCAACTGAGTGCCTTTTGAAGAGTCTGAGGCCAACAGGCACTATTATTATATTGTGGCATATAAAAATATACTTGAAAAAAATTGAAAACATGATTCTCATATACATATAACACAGCATATGTCAAGATTTACTTAACTTCTTAATGAGAGATACAGCTGGTTTAAAATTATGGAAAAGGCTGAATATCATCAATGGAAGATGGCTGAATTAAAGATTCAAAATCAGACGCAAAACTGGTTAATGTCCTATATGACTTCTCCCAGGCAAAAATCATTTTATTTGTATCAGATAGGAATCGACTAGTTAACCTATAACTTCAGAGTTTGCACCCTATTCATTGGTACTAACTCAACAAAGGTGTGTGTCCCTGAAGAATTAAATAGTCCTTAAGGGGGCCAGTTATTAAATGATTCTCACTCAAAGACTGAAAGGTTACCCAAGCTTCGTCTTTTCTTATTTCCAAGTTTTGGAAAAATATTCTTAACAGTCCCCCCTTTTTTCCTATAAATATCTCTAGCAGAAGGGATATTTTTGAATTGGCTGGCTCTCTTGTGGAAACTTTGAAATAAAACTTTGACACATGCTCTTTGCAATTTGGCTGACAATATGCTTTAACAATTCAATATTAAAAATTATTTGTGAGGTCATCCAAGTTCCAGAAAGCAGCTGTTTCTTTGATAGAATATTGCATTTGGTTTTGATAATCTTAGGTCATACCTGAAAGCCTAAACTGAAATATATGATGTAAAGACCATTTAAATAACAAGGAATACTTGATGCATTTATACCATTTTTATTTTGCAGTATTATTTTTTCAAACTGTATTATTTGTTTGTTTGTTTAATTTTTTAAAAAATATTTTATTTATTATTTCCAGAGAGAGAGGAAGGGAGAGAGGCAGAGAGGGAGAGTGACATCAATGTATGGTTGCCTTTCACCTGCCTCCAGCTACAGACCTGGCTGGAGACCCGGCTTGCAACCTGGTTATGTGCCTTGGCTGGGAATCGAACCAGTGACCTTTGGGTTCACAGGCCGGTGCCTTACCCACTGTGCCACCAGCCAGGTATTTATTTATTTCATCATTGCAAGAGGACATTTTGTTTTTCATTGTTTTTAGAGAGAGAAGAAAGGAGAGAGGAAGGGAGAGAAAAAAACATCAATGTGAGAAAGAAGCATCAATTGGTTGTCTCCTGTATGTGCCTGGACTAAGGATTTTATGCTCCTGGATTAGGGATTTAATTTACAATTTGGATTTGTGTCCTGATGGGAAATTGAAACAATCTTTTGATTATGGGATGACACTCCAACCAACTGAGCCATAGTGGCCTGGGCATTTTTTTTTTTTTTTCATAACAAAGAACAAAACTCTAGACTTTATTTAGATTTCAACAATTTTCTTTCTAATGTCCTTTTTCTGTCCCAGAACCCTACTGGGGATACCATATTGCCTTTAATCATGATGTCTCCTTAATTTCCCTTGGTCTGACAATTTTTCAACTTTCCTTTTTTTCATAATTTTGATAGTTTTTGAGGTGTCCTGGTCAGGTATTTTCTCCCTCAGTTTGGTTTAAAAATATGGAACGCTTCACGAATTTGCGTGTCATCCTTGCGCAGGGGCCATGCTAATCTTCTCTGTATCGTTCCAATTTTAGTATATGTGCTGCCGAAGCGAGCACCTGGGCATTTTTTTCAAGTGTTAAAGTAATACATTGGTGATATGTATTAAGCTATTGGTAGAAAATATTTTAATAAAAATGTAAATCCTTTTTATGATGGCTTATTATGTTATTAGAACACTGTACTTTGGCAAAAATAATGTAGCTTTATTATATATATTTTATAAAACTATATATAACATGTAATGATATATAATCTATAACAATAATTATGTATTATTATACAATATATAACATGTTATATTTTTATGCTAGTATTTGAAACTTATTGTAATTGCATAACCCAAGTTACTTGTTACATTTTACTATTATATTAAGGTGTGTACATTTTTTTTTTTTAAAGATTTTATTTCATCATTTCTAGAAAGAGAGGAGGGGAGAGAGGCAGAGAGGGAGAGAGACATCAATGTATGGCTGCTTTTCACCTGCCTCCAGCCACAGATCTGACGGGAGATCTGGTTTACAACCGTGTTATGTGCCCTGGCTGGGGAATCGAACCTGCGACCTTTGGGTGCGCAGGCCGGCGCCTTATCCACTGCGCTACCAGCCAGGGCAAGGTGTGTACATTTTTGTGGGTAATACATTCTCCATCCTTAGATAGAAATATAGGGTGGGGCAAAAGTAGGTTTATAGTTGTGAGTATGTGAAACACAGTTTATCCTTGCATTATTATTTATTAATGATTAATTATTGTATTGTTTTCCATACTAACAACTATGAACCTACTTTTGCTTCACTATGTACTTGGTAAACCATGATTCTAGATATATAAAGTGCAATGGAAAAGTCTTTTCTGTTTCTTTTTTAGTGCTTTTATTTTATTTTATTTTTTGGGAAGAGAGGGAGAAAGAGAAGGAGAGAAACATCAATGTGTGGTTGCCTCTCATGCCCCCATATGGGACTTGGCCTGCAACTTAGGCATGTGCCCTGACTGTGAATTAAACCAGTGACCTTTCAGTTTGCAGCCTAGGACTCAATCCAGTGAATCACACCAGCCAGGGCTAGTGCATACATTAAAAAAAAAAAAAAAAATTTATTACTTAGCTTTAGAGAAAAGGGAAGGGAAAGGAGAAAGAGAGAAACTTCAATGTGTGGTTGCCTTTCATATGCACCCCTACAGGGAACTAAACGCTCAACCCAGGCACTCGCCCTCACCGGAAAGGAGCTGGGGACCTTTCCCGCTGAAGATGACACTCATCCCGACTGAGCCATATGATCAGGGCAAGTGCATACATTTTTTGTTTAATCCTTTTGTGGCAATTTGGTATTTTCTCAGATGGGTAAAAAAACTCATTCATCCCACGTGTTTAGCTTTCTAGGTTTACAAGATTTTATTTTTGGTGGGAAGTCTAAGTTTTAATTATGGAAGTCATCATGTTTCTAAAATTTTGCAAATGATGTGACTCTTGGGTTTGTTTTGTATCAGATTTCTGTTGGGTAAGTGGGAACTACTGAAAGGTCTTAAGAGCAAAGCCGAGGTTTCCTGTGGAAGAAGAGATCCCGCCTGTGGGGTGTAGCTTCAGCTCCTGCCCAGGCAGTTCCCGCTTGTCTTCCTGAGTCTCTGGAAAACTCCTTTTGAAGAGCTTAACTTTTAAAACTTGGTCCCCCACATCTGAGAAGGTTCTATTTACTATGCTACTTGAAGCCTCTCCTTCCTTACTTGTGTAATTCCTTTCCTTCTTAGTATTCCCAAATTTAATCAAGTACCTTGCACACCTGACAGCCCCACGTTAATGTGAAGGTGACCGAAAGAACGAGGCAGTACAGAATGTACGCAAAGAAAGGTGGGGGAGAAAGAGAATGTAGTGAAAGCTATTGGGCGGGTCAGAATAGTTTGGAAAGTTGGACAGGGAGGCGTGGAAATGGCCAGGAGGATCCGTGGGCAGCAGCCAGGCCAGGAACGGTCAGACACCGGCCACAAAACCAGCCTGTTGGAGGGCCTTGCAGCCTGCAGGCCTGACAACTGGTCTCACAGCTCAGGAGGCCTTTGCTGTCACAACCACCTCAGAAACTCAGTGCTGGATCGCTGCTGCCACCCTCTGCCAGAACGTATTCTCTACTGTCCCATGTTCAGGTCCAAGGTGGGTACATTTGATTGGTCACGTATGAGTCACAGGGGCTTTAGTAGGAGGGGGTCTGGGAGAGTATTTGGTACTTTTTGTTTCTATTGGGGAAGGAAAGCTCTGCTTAGTGTGAAATTCTGCAAATATAGGAAGGGGATTTAATGGGGGTCAGTCCAAAAGGATGAAGTCCACTATAGTGACCTCTGGTGCCATCACTCTGGGGAAGCCAGCATGATGGGAGTGGCCTAGACGCCCTGGAGCAGCCACGCTGGAATGAATGCTGACACCAGTGGGGAAACCTGAGCAAAATCAAGAGGCAGAACAGTCAAGTGGCTGGAGGGCGCCTGAGGATGGTGCGGTTAGGCCTTGTGTAATATGGAGGACCAGGGTGGCCTGGTCTACACCCACAGATGCTTAAAGGAGCATCTCTGAGTGATGCCTGTGGAGAGCAGCCAGGCCTGCAGCCCTCCTCATAACCATCAGACAAAAGGCACCCAGGGAGGTGGTGGCAGTCCTCAGGTAGAAGAGGTGACACACCCAACCAGCATCTGCACTTGGGTGGATCTGAACAAAACCAGCTAGGGAGTCACGCTTTGGTTGACTCCTGCCACCCATCCTCCCTTCAGGTTGGGATGGTTTTGAGTTACCTCTACTATGTGACTGTCCAATTTATAATTTGTAGAAAATAAAATCAAGGCCCTGGCTGGTGGCACAGTGGATAAGGTGCCAGCCTGTGAACCCAAAAGTCACTGGTTCGATTCCCAGGCAGGGCAACATAACCAGGTTGTAAGCCAGGTCTCCAGCCAGGTCTGTAGCTGGAGGCAGGTGAAAGGCAACCATACATTGAAGAAAAAAGAAAGAAAAGAAAATCAACCTGCAAAAACCCTAATGGCTGGTAGTTTACTATTATTTGATAATGCGTTCAGTTGTAGGGAATAGAAAACACACCCTACAAAGCTTCACACAAATAGGGGTTTAATTTTCCATATAACACATGGGTCTGGAGTGGCAATTGCTATTGTTGGCTCAGAGATTCAAAGATATTAAAGTTATTGTTTTTGTAATTCAAAGGGCTTTTTCCTCATGGTCATTACAATGAACCAAATATTTGTCTTCCCCCCAAATTCATAGGTTGAAATTCTAATCTCAGCATGATGGTATTAGGAGGTGGGAGCTTTGGGAGGTTATTAGGTCATGGGGGTAGAGTCCACATATATGGGATTAGTGCCTGTATAAGAGGAGGCCAGAAAGCTCAGTAGAAGTCTTCCCTCTGTGTGAGGATGTAAGGGGAAGTTGGGGTCTGTAACATGGAAGAGAGCCCTCACCAGAGAGAGATCGTGTTGGCATCTCATCTCGGACTTCCAGCCTCTAGAATTATGAGAAAAAAGCTCTGTTGTTTGTAAGCAATGTAGCCTATGGTCCTTTGTTATATAGAACAGCCTGAATGTACTAAGACAGTCATAATATGGCTGTGTTTTATAATGTTTCCAGAGCTGCAACAGCTCCAGGCATCATGGTCTCATTCCAGAAAGTATGAAGGGGAGAGCTGATCTCTTTTATGAAGAAAGTAAATGCATTCCCAGGAGCCCTTGCAGACTGCCATTCATGGTTCATGAGCCACAGCCATGTCATCTAACTTCAAGGGAGCCTGGGAAATATTTATCATTTCCTGCATATATACAAGAATATGAGAAGCAGGCAGAGAAGAATGAAATTGAAATGTGGGTGGGTTAGCCAACAACAGCGACTTCTTCTGTTGCCAAGTTTCACAATTTGAATTAATATAGATTTGTGAACTGATCATTCCTTTTCTGCATGTTGATACTTGCTAGCACACAATTTATGACAGGCAACAAAAGTCATACTCCAAATTATGAAAGAAAAACAGTTAATATAATTCTATTGAGCAAACTATAATACATCTATTTTTTGGTAACATTAGAAAAGCATTATGGTTTTGAAAAATCAGACCTAGAAAATGAAATACGTGATTTTTGAGTCTTAAAATATATTATACAACACAGCACACACGCACACACACACACACACACACACACACAAAAGGAAAGGAAGGAAAGAAAGAAAGAAAGAATTGGTTTTAGTCCTGTCTCTGTCACTAAATAATGGCCTCTTCAGAGTTGGTCTTTATTTCCTTTTTCATAAAATTGATAACTTTTTCTATAAAACAAAATCATAGTCTCTGTTGGTTATTATTAGATCTGGAATCTTATAATTCTATATAATTAGTCTTGATGTCTTTCATTGCATGTGGGTGGATAATAAATAAATCACCACGTGTTCATTCATTTGGTCTTCTACATTCAAGAGCTATTTTTTGAGTACCTACTGTATGCTGAGCAACCAAGCCACCAAGGATGAATTGCTCATTAAAATGGCAATTTTAGCCCTGGCTGATGGCACAGTGGATAAGGCGTTGGACTATGCCCTGGCTGTTTGATTCCCAGCCAGGGCATATAACCAGGTTGCAAGCTAGGTCTCCACCAAGGTCCTTAGCTGGAGACAGATGAAAAGCAACTGTACATTGATGTCTCTCTCCTGCTCTGCCTCTCTCCCTTCCCCTCTCTCTAAAAATAATACATAAAACATTTAAAACAACAATAACAAAGTTTAAAAAATGGCAGTTTTAAGTGTGTGTGTGTGTGTTTGCTGTTTACTTAAATATTTTTTAGGAAACGAAAGAAATTGCATTATTTTCTCAAAGCAGGTTAGCTCAATTCCTTCTATGGGGTTATTTCCAGCCATGGTCAGAGCAGGCAGCATCTAAGGAACAATGTGTGGGTTTCTCCAGCCCAAGCTTCTTCCCCACCAACCTGTCATCTCATTCAAGGTTCCTGTCACTGAGCAGACTCCCTCTCCAGACAGCTAAGTTTAAGAGTGCAGCTGTGGGTAGGGCAGGAGAGCTGGTTGACACAGCTATCTGCCCAACACCTATTATCTGCTGGAATTCGTCTAGAGTATTAGTCAGGAAGCCTGAAGGGGGTCCTCTGAGAGTGATGCCTAAGGTTAGGAAGTGGTGGACTGACGTGGCTAGGGAAGGGACCAAGGCCGAGCCAAGGAAGTCCGCCAGGTGGAGACAAATCACCAGAGTTCACAAGTTCATTCTGCTCTTCTGGTTACGGGGCCTTGGACAAGCCACCCATCTCTCTCTGTGTCTTCTCTGTACTACGAGGGCAATGCCAGAGTGGCCAAGTTTAGAGGGAGTGTTAAGGTAAAATGAATTAATGCACAATAATCATCTAAAAAAGTGTTAAGTCTCATTTCCATTTCTTAGACTTGGCCACTACGGACACCCTTTCTCTATGGGGCTTGTCATCCCCAGCCAAGGCAAATTTTCACCTCTAATAAAATAACTTTTTTGGGTACCTGATTCTAAACTCTTCTACGGTGAATACTAGGGTGTACAGTTAACTCTGACACAATGCTATTGAGAGAGGTAGGATGCTGCTGCTGTGCTTAGATATCTGGAGTCCTGGGGCAGCGTTCTATTTAGGCTAACACGCTGGGCATCACGTGGCAGTTACGCAGGTGCCTACAGAGTTAGATAGTTAAGTTATCATTTCTTTCTGCTCAGTTTTGCTGTGAGCCTAAAACTGCTCTGAAAATAGTTTCTTAATTAATATTTCAAAAGATAGAATGAAAAGTCATTTCTGATTTTCTTATTTTCTTAAGAGCGTTTAGAGTTCATACTGATTAAGGATTTTGTTTTTCCCTTGTAAGCATTTGAAGCATTCAAGAGTTAATCTGCTATTTGAGAGCCTTTATGCCCAGATGTAATCCATACCTTTTCATGAAAATTAGGCATTGGCTTTCCTAGAGTCTGTAATCTAGTAGACCTGAACTGTTCAATACTACAGACACCAGCCACATTGGCCCCTGAGCATTTGAAATGTGGCTAGTCCGAATTGAAATGGGTTGAGAGGGTTAATTACACAGAAGATTTTAAAGACTGAGTATAAGAGGATGTAAACTATCTCATGAATAATTTTTGCATTGATAATATGTTGAAATAATATTTTGGTTTTATGGATGAAATAAAATGTATTAATTTTTTTTACTTTTTAAAATGTGGATCCTAAAAAATACAAACTTACGACACCACTAAGACAGTAAGTCAAAGCGGACCAATCCAACAAGCAGAAACAAACAAGAGCCACCTAAAATAGGGAGACAAAGAAATAAACCCTCAGTGAAAGGAAAGGAGGAATCCCCAGGAAGAATGCAAAATGAAGAGGTTTTAAGAGAGCTGCAGGACAACATGAAATGTAATAACATCTGTATCATAGGGATACCAGAAGGAGAAGAACAGGAGCAAGGGATAGAAAACCTGTTTGAAAAAATAATGACAGTAAACTTTCCCAACTTGAGGAGAGAAAAAGTCATGCAAACTTAGGAAGCACAGAGGGTCCCAATGAAGATGAACCCAAACAGACCCACTCTAAAATACATCATAATGAAAATGGCAAATTTCAAAGACAAGGAGAGAATCCTAAAAGCAGCAAGACAGAAACAGCTAATAACATACAAGGGGGCTCCCATAAGGTTATCAGCTGATTTTTCAACAGAAATACAACAAGCCAGAAGGGAGTGGCAAAAAATATTTCAAGCAATGAAAAACAAAGGTCTACAACCAAGAATACTCTACCTAGCAAGGCTGTCATTCAAAATGGAAGGTGAAACAAGGAAATTCCCAGATAAAAGAAGTCAAAAAGAATACATCTCTACCAAACCAGCATTGCAAGAGATGCTAAAGGGTCTGCTTTAAAAAGATAAAGACACAGAGAGGCAGAAAAAACACAGGGACAAAGGGAAACATAGACCATGAATAAGTATCTATCAATAATAACCTTAAAGGTAAATGGATTAAATGCATCAATCAAAAGATACAGGGTAGCTAAATGGATAAGAACCAACTTTAACTTATGAATGCTTTAAAGTGATCTTGTTATAAATAGATTTTACTAAAAATATATTTTCGTATATTACTTATATCTGTATTACTGCAGATTAAGTTTTCTTACATTGGAATTATTTCACAATATGGGAATATCATGTTACTTGCATTAACTCAGAAAACTAATGCAGTTAAGGAAGAAGAAAAAAGTAAGAAAATGTGGATGTATATTACATAAAATGCATGCTATCTTTCTTATTCACTTTCTTATTCACAAAATATGTGCTTATTTTGTGCATAATATATAGATTTTGTTAGCAATTTATGTTTTAAATAGCAACTAACTGGGCATGGGTGTGTTGTGAAATCAGTCAATTTTTAGGCTAGAAAAGATGCTGAGAATGAAGACCAATTTGGATGGAAGTTGAAAACTACTAAACTATATGATTTGTGTACATTGGCAATATATATTCTCATATTAGCATGTAAATTAGATGAGATTCCTTTCAAATAGATCATGGAAATACACATTCCAGTTATGAAGGCCCCCAAACTGGGGATGCTTGGGAAGAGGAATGAATGCCATAGTAAACTTTATTATTGAAATGTGAACATACCTCCTCTCTACCTCAATAGACTCTTAAATAGTTCAGGGGTTAGTTTAGGACCACATAGAAGGTCAACCACAAGTTTAAAAAATAGCCAGAATACAATTCTACAAAGTCATTTATATCCTAGGGATGTTTATATTTTTTTACCTCAACTTAGTGGACATAATAATTTCTACTCTGAGGACCAGCTGAGCAAGTGCCATTATTTCTGAAGTAATCAACTTGTAAAACACATGTACAGGAAAAACAGAGGGTATTGAAAGAAGTAAGACTTGTGCATACCCCCCCACCAAAAAAAAAAAAAAAATCAATCTACTATTTAAGATGGAAAACTCCAAAAAGAATAAGTTGCAGTTCCAATAGCTTAAAATAAAGTTGAGTTGTATTATTGGAGGGGGGAGGATCTGACTCAAAAACCAAATTCATTTATTACTATGGGTTTGGCACTATCTCTTGGACAACTTTCACAAAAGTGAGTTGTGCAATACACCATTTCTGTATATATTTCACAAAAATTGCATTCCAAAGTAAAATAAGTATTAAAGAAGAAAAAAAACTTTGCTTAATTTGCTATAATATATCTAAAACACTATCATTTAACATGTAATAATTACATATGCTTTTGGCACATTTAAAATTTTTTGTACTCTTCAAAATCCAGTATGTATTTTAAATATGTATAAAAATATGTATGTGTATAAATGTCTTTTTGCATGTGTTTGGTAATATTGAAATTCATATTACTTAAAAGAGTAATTCTTTAAACAAATTAACATAGGCATTTTGAAGTAGTAAAAAGAAAACTTTGTGTTACTATGATTTGTGAAGACAATTACTGACAGAAGGCAGTAATTAAATGGTGAATTGTCTGGATGTGAAAGGAAAAAATTAAAAAGTACACACTAATGGTTACAGAATAGACAGGGGGATGTTAAGAAGAATAAAGCCAAAGAACTTATATGCATGATACATGGACATGAACTAAGGGGGGCATTGCCAGAGGAAATGGGGTACTGGGTGGAGGGGGGAGAAAAAGGGGGGAACTGGGATAACTGTAATAGCAAAATGTATAAAATATATTTAAGAGAGAAAAAATACAAACTTGCACATGTGGCACACATATTTCTAATGGACAGTGGTAGCCCCAACCAGAGAGAAGAGCTGTCAGGTATGAAATATGTATATTCTCCTTTGGAAAGTCTCAAGGCAGAGTTCCTGGGAACTTCTTACAAGTCAACGCAGCTACCGTTCTGACAAGTAGACGGTATTTAGGAAATAACCTTTGTCACCTCCAGGTTAAAGTTCAAGGTTAAACGTTTCCATTGAATTCTCAGATGAAAAGGAGGCAAGGAGAAGAACCTAAGTAGGAGACAAGATTGTGGGAAGATGTATGAATTACAGTGGACGCCAGAAGTAATATTCTAGGGAGAACTCACAGATACCTGATGGAAAGCAGCCAAGAAACAGCGTGAGGGCTCTCCGGGACCAGCCCCTGGGGACTGCGGTGGACGTGGCTGGGGCGCGCTGACTTGGGGGGGCGCTCCGGCCGCGGGAACCCCAGCGGGAAGCCTTGGTTGTCGCCAAGGCAACCGCGCAAGCTGCAAACAGCGGAGCGAGCCGGGAGACGCTGCGGAAACGGACTCGTCGGTACCGCGTGGGCTGGGGACTCGGACAGAAGCGGGGCCAAGTATCCGCGGGCTGCGACCAGCTGCGTGTCCCCCCGCAGCGCCGCAGCGCAGCGTCATGGACAAGACGGTACTGTGAGCGCTTGGTCCCTGCAGCTCCCATGCCCTGCCTGTTCCCGTGGCGCTGGAGGGGCAGCCGGCTGTCCCGAGCTCCCGGCTCCGTGGGCAGCGCGCGGTGGTCTAGAATGGGGCGGGCTTCTCTTCTGGGGTTCAGCTTCAGCGTGCGGGCATCTGAAAACACTGTTGGAAGCATGTAGGGCTACAGTTTTCGATTTTGAGTTTTGCAAGTTTTTCTCAGAGGGTTGTGGCCAGTCATGCTCCCCATCCCCGCTTCGTGCACCCACGAAAATGCACAAATGACAGGGTCAGGGACTATCTTGCCCCTTTCTCTTGTTTTTCGTTTCCTCTGGCTGCTTTTGGAAAGGCCTCTGGCGGTCAGCGATGTGGACCCTAGCGACCCATTGTCCGCCCATAGCCAGCACGAGGGAGATCCAGGTGGGGCGCAGGCCGCTTTGGTGCCCAGTTTGTTGCCTGCTTCTAGCTTTCCTGAGCCCTTGGTTTTGTGCAAAAGCAAATGTTTAGTTTCTTTGGAGAGAGGGAAGAGGGATCATTTGTAGAGAAAGCCTGGTGGGTAAGTTTCCTGTGTTTTACATTGACCTCTGTAAACAACAGGTGAGCACCGACTGAAGCTACTCAAGAGCATTGAAATCAGCTTTTACTTCATTTGGTTTTGCTCTCTCGTTCTCTTTTTAAAAATGAATATTGTGGAGTCAAAATATTCAGGTATTGTTTCAGCATTTACCTTCAAGGGACATTGTATTTTATATATTTTTTCACTTGGCATCATTATCTATAGCTATATAACTGTCGCTGTAGTGATTATGGTAATCAATAAAATATGCACTCTGTCATGACTTAATAGATTTAAATTTATCTTTCATTAATTCAGAGCAAGGTATATAGTTTACGTGAGTAATACTTCAAAGTTTCCTCCTCTGTAGATATTTATCTTGCTCAAAATTTGCTGTTCTATTTTTGTGAACATCTCGTTATGGTAGACACATTAATGTTCTTATTTTCTTACCATTTATGCCATAAGTACTTGGAATTCCCAACATATCTATTTTATGTTGCATTAAGACAATTCTCATTAGTTCCTTTTAGCCTTTTTAGTGACTTCTCACTTTATGTCAAGGATAATACTCATTCTGTGATGACAGTGGAATTGCTACTTCTAATATTGGTAAACTGATAATGACTGTATGTATCAAAGTCCACATATTCTATGATCCTACTTAAATTTACCAGGTTTTACCCCGTAAGGGTATAAGACATGGCTATTACCCTTATACCATGTTCTTATATTTGATTAATTATACTATCTTTAAGATTTCAGTGCTGTGCTCTTTTCTTCTGTTTTTCCACTAGTCTGTTCAAGTTCAAGTTAAAGAATTTTAAATGATCAAATGTCTCCTGTTTAACTTCAGTAATAATGTAGGACATTTAATTGATATATCTCTTTTTACATGCTGAATTTGCAAAAAAAAAAAAAAAAAAAAAAAAATTACTGAAGGCTATTTAATAATGCCCTGACCGGTGTAGCCCAGTGGGGTTGGTGTTGTCCTGCAAACTGAAAGGTTACTAGTTCAATTCCTGGTCACGGTACATGCCTGAGTTGTGGCCCAGATCCCCCATTGTGGGTGTGTGAGAGGTGACCAATTGATGTTTCTCTCTCATATTAATGTTCCTCTCCTGATTTCATCCTTTCTTCCCCTCTTTTTAAAAATAAATGAAATATTAAATGTTACTAAGTATTCACAAGTAATACATGAAAATAATAGACCACTAAAACAGTACTGTTCCAAGTCTATAAATGCAGAAGAGGTATGTAAATATGCATAGAAAACAGAATAAGTGAAATACACCAAAATATTTGTACTGATTGGCTGGTGGCATTACAGAGAATTTAATTATTCTATGGTTTTTTCTTTTATTTAAAGATTTCCATAATGAATGCACATATGATAAATATATAAGCATTTATGTATTTAAAT
Source organism: Noctilio leporinus (assembly GCA_004026585.1). NCBI lineage: Eukaryota > Metazoa > Chordata > Mammalia > Chiroptera > Noctilionidae > Noctilio > Noctilio leporinus. Next base: position 695,669 of record PVIW01000161.1, read on the forward strand.
GTAACATATAGTTAAATAAAACTACAAATACATTAATCGTAAATTATATACAAATAAATTTTGTTAGAAAATATATTAGAAATACTACCCCCTAAATGTTCACACAACTGTCTTCTCCTGAGACAAACGAAGTGTCCTTTGATAAATATGTTCTGTTTTTTGTGCACCAGGTCATATCCTTCTGAACACTACTGTACAGCTCACGTGTCTTCCCAGGTGGTGAGCAGCCCTATTTTGCATAAAGTGGAAATGGAAGGTGGTGAGTGAGTCTGCCCAGATCAGGGTGATGAGCAGCAAGAATGAAACAAAGAAAGTACTGCTCAGTACTGCTTCCCATGCTGCATCATTTTCCCAGCCCTCACCCATGGCAGTTTCATGCCCCTCATCTGAGGCTGATGTGGAAGTTTTAGCAGCCCATACTAATTTACCTCCAATGCTGCAAATAAGGATTTCTGTGCTTTACATTATTTAGGAAAAACAGAAACAAATGCTGTTGCATCTGTGGGCTGTGCACATGCTTTCCCCCCATGTCTGAGGCTAGTATCTGCGATAGAAAACAGCTGCTCTAAGTATGGACGTTTCAAGGAATTGGTTTCAGCTGCACAGTAACAATTAGGAGGAAGTTTACCTGTTACATTTTCTCCTTCAGTCATGTTAAGCTCTTTCCTGGCAGTGAGCACAGTGGCTGTTTGTTTATACCTTTCTGCTGTTTGCTTTTGGCTTTACTTTTTGTAGCCTTTTAACAAACAGACCAAAAAAAGGGGGAGTGGGGGTGTAACAACTGTTCACACATTACTTTGTTTATGAATAAAAACCAGTAGCTTCAACTCAACAGTAAACCCGGGATATTTTGAGTCCATTCTGAGGAAGCCAGTCATTGTACCTACCCCAAGATGGGGTAATAAAATTATGATCAGATACCCATGGGCCAACATTTCCGGCCCTGGGGAGGTAATATGAAGAATCAGCATGTTTTTCTGGAGGCAGGCGGCCTCCAGGTTGGGCCAGTGAGGCTTAGCTGTGGATGTGGGAAAAGCCCTTTGTGACCGCCCTCACAGGAGGGGTTGTGGACTTCCTTAGAATGCTTGGACACTGAGAAAAATAGAAGCCCTTACTCTTGGAGGGCTGGACACTCTGTGGGCCACTTCTCAACCTTATTTAGTCTATTTGGGATAAAGGATAAGAGAATCTGTGATGTGCTGGTAGCCTGAAACGCCCATGTCATCGCTCATTCATGACAGTAAAACAGAGTAAGGAGCCACTCAGAGGAGGCAGTTATCTCTGACCCTTGCAGCGCTCCCCAAAAGAGGGTCGACTGAGTGTCAGGAACTGAGTTGGGGACTGGGGAGACATCGAGTCCTTGCTCATGTGCAGAGCTGACTGTCCAATCTCGGGCATAGAAGGGGTCAGCAGAGGCGAGCAAGGTTGGAGGATGGCAGAGCTCCCCTGCTAGAAAAGGTAGTCCCCAGGGGACCAGAGGCTGTGACCCATGCGGGAAGGAGGTGTTGCTGCTGTTGTGGCTGAGGTCCAAATAGGGCCCTGAGCATTGTCACCGAGAGGAGAAAAAAGACCTTCTGTGAGCTTTGAGCACTTACAATTTAGTAATAAGGATATCGCTATATCTGACAAGGCAGGTTTTGATAAATATCATAGCAGAAGTGCTTATTATGTGTATGAGCTGGATTGTATCCTCTCAAAATTAATATGTTGAAGTCCTAACCCCTAGTACCTTGGAATATGACTGTTTCTGAAGAAGGAGGGTTTACAAAGGTAATTAAGGCCAAACGAGGTCAAAGATGTTGGCCCTAATCCAGTACGTTCAGTATCCTTTTCACAAGGGGAGATTAGTTGGGACACGGACACACAGAGACCAAGGGGCGACCATGTGAGGAGGCGGGCATCTACAAACGAAGGAGAGAGGTCTCACAAGCAAACGAATACAGTACGTGTAAGCTAAACAGGTTGCACAAATTAGCTCTACTCATCCCAGCCATAGCCGGGTGCAGCAGGTGTTGGCGTGATCGCCATCTGATGGAGGAGGAAACTGAGGCTGAAAGATAACCATTGCATTGGGAAGACAAGCATGTCAAACTCTTGAACATCCTAAATAAGTTAAAATGAAAAAGGACAGTGGGCATGTGACTGTGACGGCATGACAGCACAGGGAGTCGGTGTGGGGCAAACCTCAGGTGGGCTCCGTCAGCCACTGGGAGTCCTGTCTGCCCACGCTGACCCAGGTTCACCACCACTCCTGTGTGATGGGCAGATGCTGCTGAAGGTGGTTTGTGGCAGTGAACCTGTGCACTTTCCTAGGTGAGCATAAGGAAGTGAACAGCTAGCCGCAGAGGAACAAGAAACCTTACAGACAAATGTGACAGTGGCAGCAGACAAAGGGGCAGAGGTTGGTGAAACGGAGGTCATTCCTGTCCAACCAGCTTGTGATTCCTTTTCCACCTAAGCTGTTAAGTGGACAAGACGGTCAGACCCCCTTAGAGCAGTAATGAAGAATATGGTCACTAGAACAGAGTAATGATTTTCAACTTTTCATCTCATGGCACACATAAACTCATTGCTATAGTTTTGTGGCACACCAGAAAATATATTGGTTGCTGATCTGACCAGAAAAAAATAGGTATAATTTTGATTCCTTCATACCAGACAGCTATTGTGTTGGTTGTTGTCATTTTTTAAATTTGACAGTCTACGGGAAAATCTAAATAGTCAGGTATTCCATGTTTTAATAATTCTTGTGGTACACGGGTTGAAAATCACTAGAATAGAGTTACCTTATTTTCTGTGTCATAGCAACTTTTGATTATATGTACTTGTAGTTCTACTTTGTGTATAGTTGTAGACCATGCTTTAAAAAAATTCTTTTTGAGCATAGACTATACAATTCACTTTATGCTGTTATGCACTGAGGGGAAATACTATACCTTTAGTTATGTCTAGCCCAATATTGAGAATACTAGGCAATTACATTAATTAACCGAATAGTCTTTTCATGAGACTAAATTCTATGTCATCTATACTTTGTCATCTTTAGAGTTGATAATAGAGTGGGTAGAATATTTGATTAGTTTATTTTTCCCTGAGGAAATTAATCTCAGAAGCTTTGAGTATTCAGTATCCGTTTACCAGGTTTGTGTAGACCCAGAAATTTAAAAATGGAAATCCCTCTCAGTTACTTTATTTACCATTAAAATATGTCCCACCCACTTAAAGAGAAAATTTAAAGTCCTAAGAACACATATTTAACTTCTTTCTGAATGTGTTGTAGCATTTGCATCATGATTACATTTATTTATTAACTTCATAATGACTTTGGGACCTAATTTATTTTTCTTAGAATTCTAGATTCTATGTTTTAAGATTAAGCATGTGTAGAAATGCTAAGAAAGAATGTTGGCGCTCATTGTCTACTCATTGAAGATGCTAAACATCCCCTACGTTTATGACTTCTTATTGCCCTTTCATTGGCTTATATATACAGGAAGGGTGTTAATGGATAGTAGAAATGTATTGCCACTTCTCAAAAAAAGCTGTGGTGTTTCTGGGATATTTAAGGCATCAGAAAAGGAAACTGGGTCAGTGTCTAGTGGCCTTTGTCGTGATAGTTGGTATGGGATGGGAGACGCTGGTTAAGTTTCATCTTGGTAGTTTTAATTATGTCTTGGTAACTGTGGAACTATAAGGCCAGTGAACTAATGTTTTAAACCTCATTATAAAGATTTCTTAAAACTAGACTTTTGTTTTATCTCCATTGTTATGGATTAAACAAGTCAAGGTTTTAGGTCATGGACACAAAAATGAAATGAAACAGGGTCGAGCACATCACCAGTAAGTTAGTGAATATAAAGAAATTAGGTTAAAAATTGTATGCATTTTGGCCAAAGGCTAAAGTGCAAAGGTTGAGCTCAAATGGTCTTTTAAGACCGTGATACAAGGATTCTGAAAAGAGATACCACCTCTATCTGTCCTCTGAATTTCCTCAATGTGCCATGTGCTGCTTTGTGGGTAATCTGGGAATGTGGTGGATTTTTTGTTTGGTGTCTGAGGGAACGTGGTGGCCTGGTCTTCGTGGGTGGCAGACCTACGTTCTGTCAAGTGGGATAGAGCGCTCCTTTTAACAAGAGTTGGCATTGGCAATGACACAATAATCTTATTTTAAAACAATTTAACCCCTGGCTATTAAAAAAAAACACCCATTTTCAAGAAGGTAGGTAAGTGGGTGAGCTGAATGGGCAAAATGAACTTTCGTCTCTTTCTTTGTGAGTTTGTGAGACACTACTTTGGCAGTGTTTTGGGTCTGGGCCGCCTTCTCCTAAGCAGCATTTGCTTTATTTGTACTAAGATTACATTTTCAAAAGGTCTGTTGATTCCTGCTTTGTGTACTAGAGGATGTTGCAGTGAAATAAAGGCTTTTGCTTAATGCTTGTTACATATGACACTCTAACTTCTTTACAAAATTTAATCCTGACATTTGCAGATGGGGATTATTGTATTTTATTTTTTGAAGTCTGTACAGAGGGACAGAGGGAAAGAAAGAAATAAGTTTTTAGGCTTCATGAGTTTCTGCATATGTTTGTGTCACTTCGTGTCCTCAGCATGTAAAGTGAAAGCTTTCCCATTCCCTGCTCTCCTCTGTCCTCTGTCTTCCCCTCCATTCTCTCTTGCTTCCTCATCCCTCCAGCCTTCTACCTGTTCCCTTCTCCCCACCTTCCAGCTCCTCCTCCCTGTTTGTCCTTCTCCCTCAACCACAAACTGCCCCCAGAGCAGCCTCTGGCTGAAGTGGCTGGTTTGTATTTGCTGCAAACATAGAGTTGTTTGTTTGCTTGCGGCCCTTGGTTTTGTCTTAATTTGGAGGGATATATATGTTTCCTGTGTAGACACACACATTTGAATAGTATGAATGAATATTTAAGGCTTGTCATTTTATCAGCGTGGGCATTATACCCCTCTCCCTGACTTCTTTTACAATTTCATTTTCTTCTAGTTAAAGAAAACGATGACTTTCATGCTAGTCAGGTTGAGGCATGTTCTAGACAGGCCAAGCCCAGACTTGTGGGGTAGGGGTGGAAATGTAGCTCCTTGACCCCTACTGTGCTCTGAGACGGGGAGCAGCCAGTGAGGAGTATTTAGGGAAAGACATGAATAAGTAAGGACTGATTTAAGACATTTACTTGCACGCTGCTTCTGGATTCTTGCAGTTTATTTGGGGTTAACCATTTCAATGTTCATCTGCTTTTTCAGTTCACACTTTTCCTTTAAAAAATTCCTTTTTATAAAATTTCAGAGGCACTAAAGTAATTTTGAAAAGTCTTCAAAAGGAAATGTGTGTTTTTCCCTATAGTAGCAGTTTATCCCCTCCCTCTCTCCTTCCTTCCCTCACTCCCTTCCTTCTTTGCTTCCTATATTTTTCTTAGTGCTTTTTATTTATTTTTGCTCTTGTTTAAGTAGGTAAGAACACAGAATCTGGATCCAGGCTTCTGGATTTGAATCCTGGCTCCACCTACTCATTAGCTATGTGATCTTGAGTAGTTAACTTGGCCTCCCTGTTCTTTAATGTTTGAATCTATAAAAATGGAGACTGTAGTCCTAGCTGGCGTGGCTCAGCGGACTGAGCACTGGTCTGTGAACTGGAAAGTTGCAGGTTCAGTTTCCGGTCAGGGCACATGGCTTGGTTGCAGGCCAAGACCCCATTTACGGGAGTGTGTGAGGCAACCAATTGATCTTGCACATATTTCTCTCCCTCTCTTACTTCTTTCTTCCCTCTCTCTCTAAAAGTAAATAAATAAAATCTTTTAAAAAAACCATTACAAAATGGGGATTGTAATAGTAGCTACTTCATAGGCCTTTGGGAGGATTAAGTGAGTTTATAAAGTGCGTAACAGAGGCCTAGTAGAGAGTAGTGCTAGTAACAAAAATAACAACACTGAAAGGAAATATACTGTAGATAAGCACACAGACATAAAAATAATCTGTAAGCCTTTCAGTCTCAGAAAACTATCATGAAATTTACTTGCATTTTTAAAAAAAGATTTTATTTACTCATTTGTTAGGAGAGAGGGTGAGAAATATCAGTGTGCAGTTGCCTGTGGCAACTCAGGCATGTGCCCTGACCTTTGGCCCATGGGCTGGCACTTAGTCCACTGAGCCACACCAGCCAGGGCTTACTTGCATTCATTTTTATTCATTTTTAATTTTTTTAAACAAAAATGGATTCGTATTCTTGGGATCTGATTTTTTTTCCCTTTTGCCACATATAAACAGGTACCAATTTCACTAAAGTGCTTTAATATGATTTTAAATGGCTGCATAGAATTCCATTGTATGGCTTGACGGTGAATTATTTTATGAATACACTGCCTCCTTATGTGCCTTAGATCCACTTGAGAAATGCTGTTCTAAGAGACTTTTTATTTGGTTGTGAAAACAACTTTTTAAAATAGTGAACACAGGTACCTGTCTAAATTAAAGCAGAATAGAACCAAAGACTTCATCAAGCACTAATAAAAATGCATCCCTCTTTCAGAAGCGAACTCTATGCACTGTTGGTGGGAATGCATATTGGTGCAGCCACTATGAAAAACAGGAATTAATTTTCTCAAAAAATAAAAAATGGATTTTGCTTATGGTAATTGATTTGAAGGCACCCCAGAACATTAATTTGGAAGCGTATGTGGTCAGTCCCGAAAGTGTTGGCTGTGCAAACTGTTTTAGTTTTATTGATATTGGCTTGGTACTTTCTGGACAGACCTTGTTATGCACCCCTATGTTCATGGCAGTGTTATTTACAATACCCAAGCTCCGGAAGCAACCCAAGTGCACATCAATAGTCGAGTGGATATATATGGTACATATATAGAGTGGAGAAAAATAACTGAAATCTTACCTTTTGTGAAAGCATGGATGAACCTACAGTGTATTATGTTAAGTGAAATAAGTTAAAGACAAATACCTAATGATTTCAAATACCCAATGGAATCTAAAGAACAAAATTGAAACAGACTCGTAGATGCAGAGAGAACTGGTAGTTGCCAGTGGGGAGGGGTCTAGGGGAAAAAGGTGAAGGGACTAAGAATTACAAATTAATATTTACAAAATAATCATGGGGAAGTAAGTACAGAATAGGAAATATAGTCAGTAATACTGTAATAATGATGCATGGTATCAGTTGGGGTACTGGAAATATTGTGGGGGACACCATAGAAAGCATATGATTGTCTAAACACTCAGCTATAGACCTGACACCAATACAAAATAAAATTAAAATGAAAAATGCATCCTGGCTGGTAGCACAGTGGATAAAGTGCCGGCCTGGGAACCCAAAAGTGGCCGGTTCGATTCCTAGTCAGGGCACATAACCAGGTTGCAAGCCAGGTCTCCAGCCAGGTTCTTAGCTGGAGGCAGGTGAAAGGCAACCATACATTGATGTTTCTCTCCCTTTATCCCTTCCTCCCTGCCCTTCTGTCAAAAGTAATAAAATATTAAAAAAAAAAAGAAAAATGCCTTCCTTTCTAGAATTGGAGGCTAGAAAGGGGCAGTAGTAACAAAATACAGTGCAAATGGACAAGTACAACATTTTCCATAGCTTAAATTTATCCTACATTTGTAATAAAACATTTTCCAACTTTTTGAATTTAGAGATGTCTTAATTCCTCAGATTATTGCAAGTAAATTTCAGTTTGTCCAAGTTGCAGTCTTAGCAACCAGACCGAGAGCTGGGAACCGCAGTGGAGACCTCAAGGAATGGTGAAAGCTCACCACCTAGTGGCTGCCCGGGAAGCGGCCTCCTTGAATTTGGCCTTTTTCAGGTGTGGTTTCCACGTGACAGGTTTTGTAGTCCATCACCTTGTGTTCATTTCTCCCCAGGCAAAAGTAGTCATCGTGGAGGAGTCTCAGTGAAGCGTGGTATTAAATTCTCTAACATTCGGGGGATAGTGAGGCATTAAACTTAGATTGTTTGCTAACAGGATCTTTTATTCTTTGTGTGATGAGTGTATCAGGAAGATGTTACTCAATAACTTGGTGTAATCCACACCCCTCAGGGAATCAATTGTTTTCTGTCTTGTGTTTCAGGTACTATAATATCCTATTGCACTTTCAGTTACCACAAAGTAAACTAGCAGGACTTTTTCTTTTCCACCATATTGAGCATCTAAATTCACCATAGATCTCCTTGCAATCAACATCTTGGAATGAGTTCCCTAAAAAGCAGTGCCCCGGGCATGGATCTGTGTGCCCAGTTTATGAGGAGTGCAATCCCAGGGAAGCAAGAGGGAGGGAGCCCAGGAAGGAGGGAGCACACCCAGGAAGCTGGCCACTTCCAGGCAGCAGTGGGTGGGACTGCCCCCCACAAAGCTTTGTGAACCGTGTCTGGTAGTGGGAAGGAAGGGAGAATTGTTCCTGGACTCCACTTTCCTGCTGGTGGATGTTTGCTTTGTTGACATGAACCCCCCTGCTCTTCTGCTTGTGTGTCAGGGGAGACTAGCAGGTCCCAGGTGTCTGCAGGCATGAGGCATGCCTGCTGGGCACGCAGCAAGAGGAGGCTGTGGGGCCATGCATGTGAGAGTTGGCCGCACAGTAACAGCGAGGGTGGAACAAGTGTTCCAGGGCCCCAGAGACAGGTGAGGCGAGGGTTGAGGGGTGGTGCACACATGTGTGGGGCTCAGTGGTCTTGCTCAGTGTGGTCACCCCAGATTCTGCTCAGAGGAACCTACCCAGGAACTACATATTGGTTATGGATTTAATATGCTTTCTAGGAAATGCTTCCTGCAGGATCCCATGCCTGTTTGGTAGTGATATCATGTGTGGGTTAGGATTCTTACGGTTGCAAGAAACCTAAACCAATTAAAGCAGATCAAGGGAAAGGGCCAGGAAGAGGCAGGCAGTTTTGGGGATCAGTGTGGGGGTAATGATAATGCAGGGCTGAGAAGGGGGCAAGAGCCTGGACTGGCCCAAACCTGGACTCTCGTCTTTGCACACGTGGGCGCTTGCTTCAATCTTGTCCCTCTTTCTGAAGACTGGCTTGATTGTGTCCTTGTAGGCAGAAGCCAGTCCATGGTTCCTGAGCTTTTGTGGTCACAGCCACCTAGGAGATGGGTTTTCTCTTGGCCCCTGATTCCGAATCCTAGGGAGGAAACCTTTCCAGCTTGATCCAGGGTCCTCTGCTCCGAACGGCCCTGTGGGGTGCTGGGTCTGGGCTGTTCGGAAGTGAGTCTCAGTGGCTTAGAGGCCGTAGAGGGAAGGTAACCAGGACAGAGGTGGTTGACTGTGTCCTGGGCTGAAAGACTGATACTCGAGTTTCCATCCCTGGGCTGCCGGCCAGTTAGAACGCACACACATCCTCCTTCCGACATTCATTCCATAACGAATGCATTGCCTTCCGCACCCCTCTGCCCTGCACAGGAGACATTCCAAGTGTGTTCAGCTACTTAACTCAGTGGTGATGGCGCCACATCTCCTGGTGGTGCTCACTCCTTCCATGTGGTCATGATCCAGGCCAGCGAGTGTCTCTATAGCTGGGGACTAAGTGCTGCTGCTTAGTCACTCTCAGGGCGACTGATGGAGGTGGGGAATGGGGCAGCTGAACCTGAAACACTGAAAAGAGTGGGAGCCTCAGAGAGACCATGGTTGACTGGTTGCTGGTCCAGATCATAAGCCACCCATGGACAGGGGAGTGAGGAGGATGGAGGTCAGGGTTTCTCCTGGCTGTTGTTAATGCCTGGCCGGGACCCTGAGCCCCTCGCTTGGTCTGTTGCCCCTGAGCTCTGTCCGTAGGAAGGCGCCTGCTCCACTAGGCTCTTCTGGGAAGTTTCCTGTTAGGTGCAGGAATCAGACGCTCTGCAGCTTTAACAGGTGAGCTGATTTCCGATGGCTGTTAACTACACACCTGGTGGCTTGAAACAACACAGATTTATCTCACAGTTTTGTAGATTAGAGGTCTGACACAGGTCCCTGTGGGCTAAAAGCAAGGCAGGGCAGCACCCCTTCCTGGAGGCAGGGGAGAGTGTTCGCTAGCTTTTTCCAGCTTCCAGAGGTGCCGCATTCTTGGCTCATGCCCCTCATCAGAGCCAGCAGCATGCACCTCTCTGAGTGCTCTTCCTTCTTCATATCGCATTCTCTGACCTCCTCTCCTGCCTCTCTTGTCCATTTTTGAGGACCCATGTGATCGCATGGAGCCCACTGGGAGCGCCTGGGGTAATCTCCCTGTTTTAAGGTCAGCTGATGAGCAACCTTTATTCTATCTTTATCCTTAGTTCCCCTTTCCTTGAGTCCTGACCTATTTACTGGTTCTGGGGATTAAGACATCTTTGGGGGCTGTTAATCTGCCTGCTACAACAGTCATTTTCTGTTGGTGCCAGAACTTGGATCTAAACTCATCGGAGGGATTGTGCAAGAGGCAGGTTTGGAGTAGTTCCAGCGTGGCGGGTTTCAGAAACCTTTGCCTGATTGATTGCCTTGTAGAGTTCACTTTTGAGAGCTTTTCTTCCTTCCATTCAAGGCAAAAATTAACGTCAGCCAGAGTTTGGCCATGCCTGTTAGTTTCCTGCCTCTGTTAGTTTCCTGCAGGTAGCCTGGGGACTGCTCATTCCCATACCTAGAAGATCTCTAAGTATTGTCCAGGACCCCTGGGGCCCTCAGATCCTTTCCGGGTGTCCCTGAGGTCAAAGTATGTTCTTCCTTACCCTGACATCTTGCATGTGCAGGTGCTTTCCAGTGGTTTCTATGACATGTGACAGTGTCATTGCTCTTATGGCCAGTGGAATGTGTGCTTGTGTATTCTTGTGTTTTAAACATGTCTCAGTCTCATTTTTGAATGCAGTAAATAGCAACAGATGTAACCTACATACACATAGGGTTTGGGTCCTTGATTATCTTCAAGAGCTTCTGAGACCTAAAAGTTTGGGACCACTGCCCCAGTTGGGGGACCACCTCAGCCTCCAAGTTTGGGTGGGAAGCAGTGGATTGGGGCGTTGTCTGGAGTTCAGTTGAAGAGAAATAAACTGATGGAATGTGTCCTCACCTTCATCCAGAACAGGAAGGGGTGGGGCACTTGCTTTTACTCCACAGATGGTCTTGGAACCCTGCTCCTGCCCCAGGACTGGTGCTGGGCGATTCAGTGGCTCAGCAGTAGGATTGATAATACATATTTACATAAAGCATCGGAGACAACTCAAGTGCTACCAGGTTTTGAAATGATTGCTTAGCCCTCCAGATGTGCCCTCCTTAGAAAACCAGGAAGCAAAGACTGTTTTACAGAGATACCAAAAGTCTGGGGAAGATGGAGTGGGATTAGGCGGAGGAAGCAAGAAGATATTGAGAGCTAATTTGAGGGTGGTAGGCTAACAGCGCTTTTTTTGCCTTCTCTCTCTCCTGGACTTAGAAGCTAGCGAGATGAAGGCGATATCAGACTGATGGAGATGAAACAATTTAATAGCTGATGTTTAGTGTTGGTAAGCTGAGTGGGAAGTGTGGCATCCTGTCTGCAGCCAATGCATTCCGCCCAGCTGGGTACTGAGGCTGTCTCAGAGCTGCCGCCGGTAGAGCCAGCATGTTCCATGTCTCCCCTACTCCCAAATCAGAAAACCCACTTGTCTCAGTGTACGTGAAGCCCCTCCAAATGGCAGGATGAGCGTGGGGAATAGCTCACACCCAGCTCCATCTGCCTGTTCCTCTATCCAGTAAACATGAACAAGATCGCCTCTGAGGCAGGCACATGCCAGGACAAATGTAAACAACGTCCAGTCCTGGCCCCAAAGAGCTCATGAGTTTTCTTCAGAAAGTATGGTTCCTAGACCACCAATGTCCCAATCATCTGGATTTCCACTCAAGCCGTTTTCGTTGAGCACCTACTACGAACTAGGGGCTGGGATTACAGCAGTGAACACGACAGACCAAGTCCCTGACCTCCTAGCTTCCATTCTAGTGAGGGTTATACGCATTTATGCCAGCTGCTGATGGGTACTGTGGACAAAGATCAGCAAATCAAGGGGGCTGGAGAACTCTGTGGAGATGGTGTTGTGGGGCTTGTTGTTTTATGTGGGGCTTGCTGTTTATGATCAGGAGCTGCTGCACCGATGAAGGAACATTTGAGCAGGGTCCTGAGGACTTAAAAGAATCCTGTGACTGGCTAATGGGGTTCCAGAGAGTGTGAACATCACATGCAAAGGTCCTGTGGTTTAAGTATGCTGGACATGTTACTAGAATAGCTGAGGGAGGCCCTGTGCCTGAAGGGGAGTGGAAAAAGAGGAAAAGTGATAGGGGATGCAGCAAGAGAGGTGTGGGGAGATCATGGAGGGCCTGGCAGGAGGGACATGCTTTAACTTCTGCTTTGAAAGGACAATTCTGGTTCATGTGGGAGAGTGGAAGGGAAAAAGTAGGAGTATTTGGTAGGTATTGTCATAATTTGGGTGAGAGGTAATGGTGTCTTAAGGCAGGGGTGGTAGCATTGAACTCAGATTCTGGATGTATTTTGTAGCAGAGCGGATGGGATTTGGTAATGAATTAGAATGGAAGGGAAGTAAAAGAAAGCAGAGTCAAGGAGGAGTCCACAGTTTTCACTGGAAGGGTGGAGCTGCCCTCTTCTGAGATGGGGAAGACTCGGAGGGACACTGGACTTAATCTGGGAAATGCTGAGCCTGTTGGACATCTGCATGGGGAACTGGGAGCTGGATAGTTATGGCTGGAGTCCAGAGGAGTGGTCAGAGGTGGAGACAGGAATTTGGAGGGTCAGTCAGTCATCAAGGGGGTGAGATTAAATGGGGAAGAGGATTGGAGCTAGGTTCAGAGGTCTGGGAGGAGAAGGAGAAGAAACCAGCGGGTCAGAGCAGAATCAGGAAAGGGAGCTTTAAGGTACAGTGAAGAAAGTTTTTCAAGAAGTGGGGTCACCTTTCCCAAACAGAGCTGAAGGTGAAGATGAAGAGAGAACTTACCATTGGATTGAGCCAAAGGATTCCCAGGGCCTTTGATGAGCTGTTTCAGTGTAGTTGAGGGGATAACATCCAGATTGGAGGTTGTTCAAGAGAATGAGGATGTCAGTAGGAGATAGTGGATGGAAGCCATTCTTCAGAGGCATTTTGAGGAGAGTGGAAGTAGCTGGGTGGGGGGCGTGGGGTCAAGAAGGAATTCATTCATTCTATACATGTCCGTTGAGCACTTGTCATGGCTTAGGCATGGCTTAAGGAGTCTGGGTTACCTCAGTGAACCAAACCGAAAACTCTGTCCTGGTGAAGCTCATGTTCTAGTCAAGAGACCTTATATACAATACTATTAAACAAGCACATTTTGTTTATATGTTGGAAGGTAATTCATGCTATGGGAAAAAGGAGAGAGAGAGGTAAGAATCTTTAAGTGTATATGGTGGGGGATTGAAATGTAAATAAAGTGGTTGAGTAGGCCCAATGGTGAAGGTGATGTTTGAGGAATGACTTGCAGGAGGTGTAGGTATTGACCATGTGGATATATGGTGGCGGATCCTTCAACTGATTAGATGAGGCCCACCCATGTTATGGAAGGTAATCTGTTTTACTTAAATATTTTTAAAGTTTTAATTTATTTTTTAGAGAGTGGGGAAGGGAGGGAGAAAGGGGGAGAGAAACATCAGTCAATGTGTGGTTGTCTCTTGCACGCCTCCAACTGGGGACCTGACCTGCAACTCAGACTTGTGCCCTGACTGGGAATTGAACTGGCAACCCTTTGGTTTACAGGTTGACACTCAATCTACGGAGCCATACCAGCCAGGGATGATTTAAATATTAATCTCACCTAAGAAATATCTTCATAGTAACACCTAGACTAGTGTTTGACCAAATGTCTGGTTTCCGTGCCTAGCCAAGTTGACACACACAATCCACCGTCGCAATAGTGGTGAAAGGTGTTGAATTCTGGTACCAAGGCATCTCTCTTGGTTCTTACAACCCAGTTGGGAGCCATAATGTGCTGTGTGTGAATGTGCTTGATACCTTTCTCCCAGAGGGATGATGCTTGATCCTTGGAGTATCAAAGCTGCATCAGCTGCCCCCCTCAGTTTTCACATACTCTCCAGTGAGCTCATGTGCATCTCCTTCCCATGAGACTCAGTCCTGAGCCATGGTTTAGGGTCTAAAATATTACCTGGAAGAGTAGCCATTTTTGTTCTTCCCTCCCTGGTTCTCCCCTGAGATCCTGTGTGATCTACTGTGGATCTTTCTTCTCCATTGGCCAAAATAAGGGAAAGGGCAGACAATCCCCTAAAATCTATAATTTCATGTTTGTGAATCACCTTCCCTGAGGACTTCTCTAGCTCATTTCACATGTCCAGATGTCTTTGAACCCCATTTGGCTTGGGATGGTACCCAGGATATGGATGTGAGAGATCTGTCACTATTCCTTCCACCCTCAAAGGAGAATTTAGAGCTGTCAGGCAATGAACCCTAGAGGCAAGAAAGAGGGAATGATTGAGCCAGCGCCAGCAAAGAGGAAAGAGGGTAGGGGCAAAGGAGAGAGACAGGCTGTGGAAGGTCTGTGTGTGAGAAGCCCTGGAACAGCTTTGGGGTGTGAGAGAATGGGGGAGCAGAGGTGAGGGGCTTTTAAGAAACATTGCTTTGGGTTGTGAATTGAATCCTCTTTAATATTCTTGTAGGTAGTCAAGCAATAATTAGACTTTCAAAAATCACCTTTAGCTCCAGGGCTCCAATACTCCATATAAAAAGGACCACGTGGGCCCTAGCTTTCTAAGTAGCATTATCAATGCCTACTTGACCACAGCGTGGTAGAAAAGCGAGGAGGCGTTGTAATCAGATAGACCCTTGCTTTCCAGCTGGGCCAGGTATAGTGAGATGCTCCTAAAGAGGTAGCTTCCTCCTATGTAAGATGGGGCCAAGCTGCTGTGTAAGCTGGTTGTGAGGATCTGGTGAGATGAGACCTGTAGAAGGATTTTGGCACACAGAGCTTGCTCAGAAAAGGCTACTGAGTTTCACCCCAGTGTTCCCAGTTTTCTGTCCTGACCATCATCAAAATAGACCTGAATAGATTTTTCTGCTTCTCCTGAGCTACTGGAAATCTTTTAAAGACTTCTCTCTGACTTGTGGTACCATTTTTTTTTTCCCCTGAGGGGATTAAGGCTCAGGAGGTGTGATCACTGGGAAGGGAGATGGTGGAGGGGCGTGCTTTCCAGGCCCTTTTTACTGGCATCCCCAATGAAGTCCGGAACAGAAGATGGAGAGAATGCAGGCCTGGATTTGAAGACCATTCATTGCATGGGTGAACACAGGCTGAGAAGTTACAGCTCTTCAAATGGTGTAGAAATATTTATCCTCTACCTTAATTAGGAACCTTAGAACTGCAGTACACCCAAACACAGGACATATGGCCTCCAAAGTCCACAGGCTCAATAAGAATTGTGCTTCTTTTTAGCTTAAGGGATCATATCTGGAACACCAGCTGTACATGGAATCTACCCCTAGATAAGTTTATTTCATGTCATTCAGTGCTTCTTAACCAACAGCAATTTAGTCCCCAGAAGACATTTAGAAATGTCTGGAGACGTTGTCACAGGTGGGGATGGTGTGCTACCCCAGCCCAAAATATCTGTGTGCCAAGATCAAGAAGCCCGGCTGTAAGACTCTCCACCTCAGGACAGGTACTGGTGGAACAGGAGTGTTAAAAGGATTTGTGGTAGGGATTGCCACCTGTGTCTGCCACATTAGGATGGTAACACTGCTTTCTACTTTCATTGGGAGAGGGTGTTACAGGAGAATCCATACCTGGTACAATGGAGGGTTCTGCTATTTGCCAGGGACATCTGATTATACATTTAGGCATGGAAATGATGAGGTTACTGATTTACCAAAGTGAGCATGACTTTTAGTTTCTCATGTCTGAAGGCAATTGTGTCTGCATGGCCTTGAGACTTATATTCCATGTTCCCTTGGAAGTCCTGTTTCCTGAATTTCATTTCTTATGCCATTTAGTTACTGTTCTCAGTTATAGATATGAATGCGCACTTTAGCTGGTTATGGAGCAAAGGACTTAACGAAGGGGTATAGCTATCACACTGAATCATTGGGAGTTCTGAATTAATGGTAGGCTGAGCTTCCACAAGCACACTGAAGAAGTGAGGGAAATTTTAGTGAGCTGCTGTCCTGTTTCCGGTCCCAGGACCATATCACCTCTGCCATGACTTGCAAAATGGGTCTTTCACACCCTGCCTCTTGCCTCCAGACTTACTTCTGAGTCAGTTTTACGCAAGTTCAGATGATGAGAAGAACCTAAACTGCATATGGAACCCTTGGCTGCGATAGAGTTAGCTGCAAGGGAGTCTAGGAAATGCAGGTTTTAGCGTTCAAGTTACTGCAGTACAAACAAATACTGGAAATGAATTGGCATGGATGTTGAATGAGCAAACCTTCCATATCCACTGCGGAATGCAAAGTGGACTGCTATATAAGGCTGGCTATCCATAGGTAGGTACTGGTACGACTGTACTAATTGTTGAAAGGTTGAGTACCTCTGTTCCATTTGGCAAGTAAACCCTGCCTCCGAACTCTCCAGGGCTCCGTGGTTGCTGTGGCCACTCTGTCCCTTCCTTGGAATCCTCAACTTTCTCCATTATCCAGCAATTTAATGGCTATGGCTTGCACAGAGTGATGGGCTGGCATCTGTTGTTTTTGTTAGTGGCCAAGTTGATCAGTGACCCTAAGCTTTTGCCTCTTAGATGCTTGCTATTTTCCCCTCTCTCAGTGTACCCCAGAAGATCAGCTTGTGCTGCAATGATACTCCCCAGCTTCCAGGAAGCTCCAGGGCAGCATGTCATTGGGCTGTCCTGGACCCTAGCAGCCCAGCTGCCTAAAGCAGCCCTTCATGGCTCCTGGGCCATCTGCATGACTCCTCTGGGCCATGTGTGCCCAGAAGTGGTAGAGAAACAGCAGTGGTAGTGCTGGCACCCCTGGGCAAATGCCTGGCACCCATCTCTGCCCCTGAAGCTGTGGCTGCATACTCTTGTAGAAATTGGTTTCATTAGGACTTTGGCTATAAGAAAGTCAGGGGAGGAGGTGAAGAGTAATGGAGAGTTACCCAGGCACCAGTCTGATGTTTCAGCCTTCCTGGACATGATGGGTAATTCTGAGGTAGGAAGGAGATCCTAAAAGGTGCATGGGGTGTGTGGATGTGGTTTGGGGCCAGGCAAATCCACTTTCCACCATCCCTGTTGAACTTGATCTCCATTCAATGAGTTAGATTCATTAAAAATAAGTTTAAAATGCATTAAGGTTTTCTGCATTCTAATAAATGATTAATTTTGTTAAAGATATCTGGCCTATAAAACAATAGTATTAGCTAGGCAGTAAAAGATTTAAGCTTTTATTAAAACATTTTATCTGACCATCCTTTTTTTTTTTTTTTTTACAGTTTTTCTGTTAATTTTGCCTGTATTTCTAACAAGCCTTACTTATTTTATTTTAATATTATTTTTGGCCTGTAGCTACTACATACTCACAGTGGATTATGCCTTTATAAAAATAACATACCCATCTTTCTCCAAATATTTAAGGCTTCTGTATATAGCTCTACATTGTGTGATAGTAATATTGAAATAGCTATACATTTTTTGTATGTGTGCTATATCTTTATCCAGTTTTAAAGGGACCAATTACAAATCAATAGAAAATTACCAGGAGAAAAATAGGAAGGGATGTGAATAGACAATTCACAAAAGTAAAACAAACAAATGAATGACCCCACAAATATCCAATAAATATAAAAATGTCCAGCTTCACTAGTGTCAAAACCTTGCAAATTGTACTAGTGATGCAGCATTACCACTTCTTGTGCTGTGTAGGCAAAAAAGAAGGGAAATTAAATATATTTCTCATGGGAACCAAAGGGTACAATTTTTAAGGAATATTTTTTATAATAAATTATTGATATAAATAAAACAGGTCTCTACAAGGATTTGTAGACAGAGTATTCATAATAGCACTGCTTACAGTAGTAAAAATTGGAACCAGTCTACAGTTAAAAAAAGCATTGGCTAAATAGATTAAGGGCCTATCTATCTAATCAATATGATATTAATAGTGCTCAAATTATGATGATATTTATTTTTATGTTTTCCACAATAAATGTGTATTATTTTATAATAGGAAAAACTTAAAATATTAGTACTAAATTGTTCAAAGGAGGCAAAGGATCTTAAAGAAGAAAAAGATGTTTTATTACCTTTTATGTAAGAGAAGTGATCAAGCTATTCAAAGTGAATTCACTGTGTATTGATATTGTGATCACTATCTGAATACATTTACATGTTTTTTGTCTTTAGAGATTATTATTAAAATTTTAATCTCTTCAGTGAGCTGTATTTGATAATGTGTAATTATTTCATTACTGAGTTTGGCTGATGTGATATGGGTAGGCAAAGTTTCTAAATGGGTAGTTTTTGAAAGGAAAACCATTTGAACATATACCAACTTTCTTCGGGCTTAAAACGATAAAAGAGGAGTCTTGGACTCATCTTGCATTCAAGCACTCAATCATTTCCCCGTCATTCTGTCTTCTTTGTAAATATGAGGTGATAAATGTAAATGATTGATAACCCTTGAGGTACGTCAGGAGGTGGGGGCTGGGTTCACGCTGCCTTCGCTCGGCTGGCAAGGGTGGGGGTGAGGTTTCCTGGCAGCCACTGGGTGGCAGCGAACCTCCACTACTCAGCGGCCTGCAGACACCCTGTTCATCTGGGCGACTCCATCATTAACCTACTGTGATTGAAGAAGAAGAAGAAAAGAAACAACATGTATTATTTCTGGATTAATCTCATTTTATTAACCTCTGAACATAAGGTTTTATAGACTGAAATGCTGTAAACGTTGTCGCTGGCATTCTGGAAAAAAAAGAAAAGAGAGAAAAAAGACGGATAAACTGAAGCTGGTGAGTCACAACTAGGGCTCCTTTCAGGCGTCTATTGATCCCTTATTAATGGGAGGGCTTTACCAGTTTGACATTTGCACACTGCAAATAATACTGCAATAACAATTCCCTGGAAGGGAAATATTTGTAAACCTCGGCTGATGGCTCAGAGCAATGGGAAGTTGATGTTCAGTAAATTGAAATTCACTCATAAATAATTCAGTTCATAAAATTTCAGTTTGCAATTTTATCCCATTTGATAATCACTCAGGAAAAGGATAATAAAAAGACCAGCACCTGCTTGTATACGCCAAAGCAAGAGAAACAGTGTGAGAGTTGCTCATGGTGCAAACCTTGTGCTTCAGTCTAGGCTAATGGAGGAAAGTAGACATGCAGAAAAACAAATTGTAAGTCCTTTATTAAACTAGGGGCACAGACTGGGAAGTTTTATAGTGGTCAATGACTTCTGCATACCTCAAACATTACTCTCGCAGCCTGAAGCCTTGAATTTCAGGAAAAAAAAAAAGCAAATAAAATAAGAACAAACAATGGCATGGAAAATGACACTTTCAAGAGGGTTAAGCAATAGAGGTGTCACCCCACGAAAGGAGAGGAGAGCGCACCGTGGCTGGAGCCTCCTGTGTCTGAGTCCAGACACCCTGACTGATGTCAGCTCAAAAACCAAGGTCCTGTCCCCAATGCTCTGAGGTGCCTAAGGTTGGTCGAGGAAGGAGGATACAGCTAGAGGAAGATTGGAAAGTGGGGAAAACTGCCCTTATGGTTATTTTTTTATTGCAGTATTCGTAACATAAAATGAACACTTTTAACCAAAAAGAAATAGAGGTGTTACTTAAAAAGAAATATCATCATTGGTTTATTACTATATATAATATAGGTGACTGAAAAATTTATCCCATGTTTTTCTGATCGCAATATTCAAAACCTTTGTGTAGAAAAACCTTAGCATAGATTATATGTTTAAAATGAACTAGATGAGAACTACTAGAATCAAAGAATGAGCAATAGAATTTCAGAGAGGGGAACCTTGCGATTCAGGAAGAAAGAGACAAGGGGATTCTGAAGGTCGTTTAGAGATCAGCGTGTGCCCCCCACTGGTGAGAGTGGGTGTGGTGACAGTGGTGCCCTTGTATAAGGAGGTGGTTTTTTTTTTAAATTTAATTTGATTGTTGTATTACATTCATACCATTTCCTCCCCCCTTGCTCTCCCCTTCCCCACTCTCCCCGTCTTCCCCACAGTCAGTCCCACATGTTGTCCATGTCCTTCATTAAACTGTTCCCCTTCATTGACTCTTTCTACCTCCCCTCGCCTCTGCACACTGAAAGCCTGTTCCTTGTATTCATGTCTCTGGTTCTGTGTTGCTTGTTTGTTTGTTTTGTTCATTAGTCACAAGGAAGGACAGGAAGTAGCCTGAAACATTTTTTTTTTTTAATTATTAAACTTTGTTTTAATGGGTCTCAAAATTCTGTGACAGATTTTGGTCAAGCTGTTTCCATTAAAAAGTACTGATTTTAAAAACTAGTAACTTAAAAACTGCCACATACATGCACACACACAAAAACCAAATGGTCTGCAAAATTCTCCTTTCCTCCTGAAGGTTTTACAATGCATTGTAATCATTAACCAGTCTTTTGCTATTAAACTTAAATGCCAATTGAGACAAAGAGCTCTGAGACTGTTCTTCCACCACTGATTAAGACTGGGGTGGCAGGTATTGGGGATAATATTCATTTAGCCTTCTGAGCTTTCTGGGCAGACTTGGTGACTTTCCCAGCTCCAGCTGCCTTTTTGTCCACTTCTTTGATGACACCCATGGCAACTGTCTGTCTCGTGTCACAGACTGCAAAGCAGCCCAGAGGAGGATAGTCAGAGAAGCTCTCAACACACATGGGCTTGCTGGGAACCATATCTACGATGGCAGCATCACCAGATTTCAGAAACTTTGGGCCATCTTCCAGCTTTTTTCTAGAACGATAATCAATCTTCTCCTTCTGCTTAGCAAATTTGCAAGCGATATGAGCTGTGTGATTCTCCAGAACAGGTGCATATCCAGCACTGATTTGGCCTGGATGGTTCAGGATGATCACCTGAGCTGTGAAGCAACTGCTTCCATTGGTGGGTCATTTTTGTTGTCACCAGCCACCTTGCCATGACGGACATCTTTGACAGACACGTTCTTGACATTGAAGCCCACATTGTCCCCAGGAAGAGCTTCACTCAAAACTTCATGGTGCATTTCAACAGACTTTACCTCAGTTGTAACATTGACTGGAGCAAAGGTGACCACCATGCCAGGTTTGATAAAATCAGTGTCCACTCGGCCCACAGGGACAGTACCAACGCCACCAGTTTTGTAGACATCCTGCAGGGGCAGACGCAGGGGCTTGTCAGTTGGACGAGTTGGTGGGAGGATACAACCCAGAGCTTCCAGCAGTGTGGTTCCACTGGCATTGCCATCTTTACGGGTGACTTTCCATCCCTTGACCAAAGCGGGTTAGCACTTGGCTCCAGCATGTTGTCGCCATTCCAACCAGAAATTGGCACAAATGATACTGTGTTAGGGTTGTAGCCAATTTTCTTAATGTAGGTGCTGACTTCTTTAACAGTTTCCCCGTATCTCTTCTGGCTGTAGGGTGGCTCAGTGGAATCCATTTTGTTAACACCAACAATCAGCTCTTTCACACCCAGTGTGTAGGCCAGAATGGCATGCTCACGGGTCTGCCCATTCTTGGAGATGCCAGCTTCAAATTCACCAATAGCAGCAGCAACAATCAGGACAGCACAGTCAGCCTGAGATGTGCCTGTAATCATGTTTTTGATGAAGTCCCTGTGTCCTGGGGCATTGATGATGGTCATGTAATACTTGCTGGTCTCAAATTTCCACAGGGAGATATCGATGGTGATACTACGCTCACGTTCGCTTTCAGTTTATCCAAGACCCGGGCATACTTGAAGGAGCCCTTGCCCATCTCTGCAGCCTCCTTCTCAAATTTTTTGATGGTTCTTTTGTTGATCCCACAACATTTGTAGATCAGATGGCCAGTAGTGGTAGACTTGCTGTAATCTACGTGTACAATGACCACAGTGTTAATGTGAGTCTTTTCCTTTCCCATTTTGGCTTGAATTAGGTGTGGCTTTCACGACACCTGTGTTCTGGTGGCAAACCCATTGAGAAAAAGGTAATATGAAACATTTCTTCAGTGTTACGCGCTGTTGGCCAGGACTGCTCCTGCCCTTTAGGCCTTTTCCCTGTATTTTTGAATACAATTTTAATATTTAAAGAAGAGTCTTGAACAGATTTTCATGAGATTTAGTGCCAGCCAAGTTTTAATAGAATTAATGAGGGAAAAAATTAAATCAACTGCTTAGCATTTAGGGAACTTTCTGCAAGATACACTTTTGTAACTTAAGAATGTTTCCCACTTAATTAATTTTCTTTAAGGAAAAAACATGAGAGCAATATGCAGCACTTCCCAAAAGGAGAAAAATTGACTTCAGCTGTAGCCCTTTTCCTCCTAATTGCCTCCTAACTCCTTTAAGAGACTGCTGTTGAAAGGCTTTGTGTGCTTCCTGGGGTAGGAAGAGCAGTTTTCCGTCCTGCTCTACATTACTCAGTGAATCGACTTCTTCAGTTTTGTGTTTCTGTTCTTTGTTATGACTGTATAAGGAGCAACATTTTTTTCCTCCCAGTGTTTGGCCAGGAAGCCCGTGATCACAGCTTGCTCCCTTGGTCTAATGTTGATGGCATCATCCCATTAGGGATCATCCCAATTGGTTTCAAAATGGTGCTCAGGATGGCAGGGAAATCGGTGATGATACAGGATTTGGCTGAGAAATGGTTCTCCTTCAGGTTTTGGGGTAAGAAGGGAGGCTAAAGCAGATGGGAGGTTAAGAGAGAGTAAGGAGGAACCAGCAGAAGACTACCCTGTGGAAGTGGCCATGGTACAAATGTGTGTTGGTTTCATAGGGAGCAGGGAGACACTGTCCTTCTAGAATTTTCTGTTGGAGGAGATTCACATGTTAATCCTTCCTTTGGGAAAGGGGGAGAAAGGAAGTGGAAGAGTAGAAAGGACCTGGGCAGGTAGAGCTCCGTTGGTTAGAGCATTGTCCCAATGTGCCAAGGTTGTGGGTTTGATCCCAGGTCAGGGCACACACAAGAAACAAACAATGAATGCATAAATAAGTGGAGCTACGAAGTGTTGTTTCTCTCTCTCTAAAAAATAAGCAGAAAGTTTTATTTTTCCCTGGCCTGCTCTAGCTAACTTTCAGAATGCTTACCTCAGGAATTAATTTTCCTTTGTTTTATTCTGTTATAAAAGGATAACTATATAGACTTTTTTCCTTTAATTTTATTTTTCCCTTTACTTTTTTAGGTATTCTCTTGTTCCCACTTTAAGAGATTTGAACTAATTCAAAAAACTGAGCTTTATGAAAAGTTTTTGTCTTTTACATTTTATTGCATATAAGGGTATAGTTTACATACATGGACTCATGAGCTATAGCAGCCTGGATTCCCATGAACCTTGACAGGTGCTTATAATTTCATACTTTTTGTTGACTAGTTTTATCTCCTTTCCTAGATTATAAACTCTTTATATCTTATAATTGAATAATACGGTGTTGGCTGTGGCAGAGAAGCTCAGTAAATATAATGGTGGTTGATTCTGGTGAAATTAAAGGTATACTAAAACATTTTCTTAAAATCTTAAGGACTTCTTAAATCAATAGCTAGAATATGAAATTGGTTTTCTGACTACCTGGGAAAGGAATGATATTACCAGATTTGATTTTTAGGGTCTTTCTTTGCTACTTTTGGTTCCTTTTAAATAGGAATCTTCCACGTTTTGAATGATATAACACTTGAAAGTTAAAACAATTCGGAAACAGTGATTGTTCCAATTAATTTCAAGTCTAATATTAAATTGCCAGGCAAGGGTTACATTTCCAAAACTCTAGCTTCATCTGGCTTTCATATTTTCATATCTCGATACATCGATATTCTCAGCTTAGAATTTACTTGAATCAATGAGAGTTAATTTATCTAACTAATTGTGCCATTTCAGCTGGATGGTTGAATCTACCTGAGATTCCCTTTGCATACAAGCATCAAAGTTAACTGGTTTCCCTGATAGAATTAATAATAGATGGAAAACCAGGAAGCTGGCAATTCTTTAAGAAGCAAGAACTAGCTATCACATTATAAAGCAAATGTTAAATGCACTTAGGGTAGGAAATATATGTATATATTAATGTCAATTGGGTGTCTTTTTATCTCTGCTTCATCAGGAAAGTTGTGATGCCAGTTTTGGTAAGAAGTAGGCATTAGAAATCATTCTTGAAGAAGCTTTGAAAGAATGTGTGGTCTGCATAGCATTTATGTAATGCAGTTTTGTTAGCAATAAAACAAATTTATTCTCTACGTATGTGGTAATGGAGTGTGTTTGCTCTCTGAAATGTTTTTGCTGTTGAAGGAAACAGTGTTTGAGATTTGCCTTGTGAAATCTGTAGGTGGCAATGGCATTTATTACAGCCTGCGTTACGGTCTTTAAGAGCGGTGAAATATAAAAAAATACCAACAAGTAAGTGAATTGTTTCTTTTTTCTTCCTTAGAAAAATAAAATTTACTTTGTTGGTGACAGAGTAACTCATTATTTCTGTTGGTAGTTTGGAGTTTAAAGACCTAATTAGCTCCTGGATGAAGTTATAAATGGGACTGTTCTTCATTCATTTAATGAGCTGTGTGAAGACCCAGAGATATAGATGTGACAGACAGATCCATCCCAGACCTCTAAGATTTTGCTGTGGGGTTGATGGAGGTCCGAGGTCACCAAAAGCAAAGCAACTGAGCCTCCCTGTGAACTCGGATCTTCTGTCAGTTACTTTCTTTTTAAGGTAGTCAAATAATTCTTGGTCCTGGCTGGAAACATCTTCTTTTGACATCTTCCCAAATCTAGCCTTAAGCTTTTCAAAGAGGAGTGAAACATTTTCTCCAGAAACTACTCCTTGGTTTCAGATAAATGAGCTTTCTGTATCTGATCACATTCTCATAATGGAAACTTTTTCTGCCTTACAAATCGTTGCATTTCGTTCTACCTCCAGACCCCTGGGCATGGGTGTGAGTGCTAACTGTTGGTGTTTATAAATAAGTCTTGGTTATTTTTATGCATTTGTACTTACGATAAAATAATAATAAAGTGGGGTTTGCAAAGCTAAGGTATTGTAACTTATGCAGTTGCTCAGGTTGGTTGATGAATGTATTTTTGATGGGGTGTCATTTGAAGCCCTGGGCACGAGTTATCCTCTGTTGGTTTTAGAAGATGTCTTTTGAGTGAATTAACTAACAATTCTTTTTTTTAATTTAATTTTATTGTTGTTGTATTACATCCATCCTCCTTTTAAATTCTTAACATTATACCAAATGACATTTGATTTACTTTTCTCTTTAGATATTTCCATAGGAGAGGAACAAGAGTTTGAGGTTACCACTTCATGTTTTAGCACAAGAGAGAAAAACAGAGGAATAAAATGCAAGATTAAGTGAGAATTCGTATGTTTTCTGGTGAACCTAACCCTACTATTTTTCTTTCCCTGTTTAACAAAAACAAGTCCAACTATGATAACAGCAAATAGCCCTTAAACTGATCCCACAGTGAAATTTGGTCCATGATCCTCAGTTTTCCATGTGTTGTGTTGGGGTCCTGCAGGCTTGTATGTACATGTCTGCTGCTGGAAGTCCTCATGAGCAGGCAGGCGGGGCTTTCTCAGTGTTACCCATGGTCCCTTGCTGTCTTCAATACCAGAGATAGATCTTGGTATGAAAAGTAACTGATGCAATGAAATGTTTTTTTTTTTTTTCCTGTTATGAAATTTTTATTGTGATGAAGAAAAAGGTGCTAGATGTTTTTGGTCTTGCATGTACTAAAGATGAAAGAACCCATTGGCAAAGTAAAGAATCTAAGCTTTAGGTGCACTTCTTAAATCATCTAGTCTCCCAAATGGTCCTTCTCTAGATTGCCCCATACCTGTTTGAGTTATTCTGGTTCTTCACCGACCCAAGCTTGACAAAATGGAATCATCTTTGAGAACTGTACTCTCCAACATTACCAGTTGTCCAGTTCCATCTCCCTGTTCCTTCCTCTTCCTTTTTCAACCAGGATTTTTAGATAGGAGTAGCTTAGAGGTAGCAAAATGGTGGATGAAACTAGAGAATTTGTCTCTTTTTAGTGAGCTTGTTTGCTTGTTTTGGTTGGCTTGGGTGACCCTACTTCCACCTTTCTATCAAATCTCTTATTCCCTTATGTCCAGAATGCCAACTTCAGTCTTTCTGCACTCCATCCTTCCTGTACATGACTGAAAATATTCGTAAACAATATTTTCATCCATTTATTCTCCATGGACACTCACAGTTCAGCCTCCACCTACTTTTCAGAGATTAATTACCATGTTCCTTCCCACAAGGCAGGGTCTCTTTTGAATTCTAGCCTCCATGCTTTGCTTGTGCTATCTTCCCCACAGGTTCCATCCTCCCTTTTCCTGTGTGAATCCTAGCCTTCTTCAAGGCTGACAGAAATCTCTCCTTTTCCAAGAGGTTGCCTTTGATCATTTGATATCTTAAAACTATTTCATCTGATTTAAGCCATCCTCAGATAAAAGACGCACCACTGTTCCATTCACCACTAGGATAGAAAAGCCGCTGTCGGTTGAGCTAGGATGCATTGCTTTCTTCAAATTTCATTTTAACTGAAAAGCTCTTTTACAGGTTGAGGGAAGTGTCACTATTAATCATGTTGTGTAAAGTTTTCTTTCTCTTTATAACAAAATTTTATTTTTACATGACTTTTCCAACTTTATTTAAAAAATATCCTGACATAGTGGTATACGATGTTGCTGGACAAGAAATATCTTATTTTTAAGTAAGATGAGTACTACATTGGCTTTTCATTGCTAAGCCATAAATTCCTTGAGGGTATGTTAATTAAAAAAAACATTTTATTTATTTATTTTTAGAGAGAGGAGAAGTGGGGGAGAGAGAGAGAGAGAGAGAAACATCAGCGTACTGTTCCCTCTTGCACGCTCCCAACTGGGGACCTGGCAACCTAGGAATGTGCCAGGGCTGAGAATTGAACTGGTGACCCTTTGGTTTGCAGGCCGAAGCTCAATCCACTGAGCCACACCAGCTAGGGTAAGGGTGTCTTAATTTTTTAAACCAAGTTTGTATTCTTTCCAGTGATCAGAATAAAGAGGGAAAAGCTCTTTCAGACCTACTTAAACATAGATTAAAAAAAATTACATGTCACCCTTGTGCATTCATACAAATGTAAGTGCAATGAATACGGTAAGAATTTTTCTAAAACTCCTTTATGTTGAGGGTCTGATTCTTCTGGGATATTCTTTCTACTCACTGTCTCTTGTTCTGTAAGTTGTGATGCTGGTGTTTTCCTGATCTTCCCAGAAGGTGTCAGTGGAAGATTTTCAGAAAACAACTAGGGCACACATTCCTTCCTCAAATGGATCTTCAGTGGTTTGTTGACATATCACTGTGGGGCAGTGGCCTGTTGTGCATCTTTGGGTGACAACTGAGTCTGTACAAACTCTGGTAATGACAACTATGTCATAATTGCTGCCAACCAATAGCAATTATAAGGGGACATTGAATATCAGATGCACCCAATTTCAATATAGTAAAAAGCAACAAACATGTGCAACTCAAAATGGATGAGATATGGTCCTTTCTCATCTATTGTTCTCACTTCCCATTTTCACACGCTAGTCCTGTGTCCCTGTTACAAGGCCATTAAACTGATGAATGTGTTTGGTTCTGCTGGGCCTCAGCAAGATGTTATTAGAGATGCAAAATGCAAAAGAGGTGTAAATGGTAACTGATGAAACTTGGATCCACTCTTCTTGGGACATACTCAAATCTAGAGCCAAATTTCTCAACAGCTCTAGACTAGAATTTATGGGTTAGGTTAAATTCTTTGGGAATTTGTCCCTACATTGATACTGTCACAAACTGCACTCAGGATGTTTTTGCAACAGAAAAAATGGTAGTTGTATTTTTCATTTGTTAGGTGCCTGTGAGGGTCCATGAATTCTAGCTATACTTAAATCATCATAGGTCTGTTATACAGGTGGCTTTATTTGTCACTTAGGAAACAAAAGTTTTGGCATCACATAGCCAGAAGGGAACAGAGCTAAGATTTAAATCCAGGTCTGTCTGACTCCAACACTTATGCTTTTCTATGATGTTGTGTGGCATTGGTTGTATGTACAGGCCTTCAAGGCCAAAAATAGGTGACTCACTATAATTTAGGGATGAGTTAGGAGATTTCACAATGTGGAATATAAGCATAAAATGGTAATAATTCAGATCACAGATCCAAGGAAAGTCTGCACTTTATTATCTTTTTTTATGGCCCTTTCCACAATTTGTCATTGTATTTTATTTATTTATTTATTTTACTATCTTTCCCCAGTGAAGGCAGGAATGATGGTTTTTCGTTGACTCTGAGATGTACATTTTTCACATTTTAACATCTGTGAATTCAGGCTGCATTTTCAAATTGATGTATTTAAATTTAATTGGCAGCAAACTCTTTTTTTCCTCGAGTGTTACATAACATAATTAATTTTAATGTTTG
Source organism: Noctilio leporinus (assembly GCA_004026585.1). Classification (NCBI taxonomy): domain Eukaryota; kingdom Metazoa; phylum Chordata; class Mammalia; order Chiroptera; family Noctilionidae; genus Noctilio; species Noctilio leporinus. Next base: position 724,214 of record PVIW01000161.1, read on the forward strand.
ATTAAGTTGTGTTATAGTGCCTGGCTCCATAAAAGTCACTTGCTTGTTTAGTGAGTGAATGCATGAATGAATGAGTGAAAGAAAGAAAGAAAGGAAAAAGAAAGAAAGAATTTAAAACTGCCTGAAGGTGCTTGGATTTCCGGATGAAGTCTCTTGCCTACAGGATGCCCATTGCCCTCTCTGGTTTTCTCATGAGCTCTGACTTAAGATTTGTGTACTGCCAATATTCTCAGCCTGGAAGGGGCTGGCAACTCCTTAGCTTGAGTTGCTGGGGGAGTATCGTCAGCTGAGGCTGGTGCCTGGTAGGAACTACCAGCAGCAAAACCCTCTAGAGTCTTCACTGAGCAACGTTTGCTAGTTTTTCTCTGAAGACCGGAAGTCAGTTTTATTTCAGGCAGGCACTCAGGTGGCAGGTGGTCAGATACAGAGTCAGACTTGTGCTCTGCTTGATTGGTGCTCTTCAACCACAATTCTCAGGGAGCCTTCTTCAGGTCTGGGGTCCTCAAGGGGCTCCCTTATAACAACTACTGCCTCTCCTTGACCCACAGGCTGCCACTCAGCCGCAGAAGATGGATGGGAGACTTTGCCATTTGCTGGACGCCTTGAGGGAGCCATTACGCCTGCCAAACATAAAATGAATGCCACCAGTCAGCTGTGGAAATCTTCACAGAAAGAAACTCTCCCTGAGAGATAATGTTGTCAATGGGCTGCTCCTGAAATGAGGATGGCACCTAAAAAAAAAAAAAAAAAAAAAAAAAAAAAAAATTCCATCAGGGAAGCACCTGATTTCAATGTAACTAATGAAAGATAAGCAGTGATATAATGCATTGAAGTCTCTGTCTTGAGGTCAATGCTGACGGGGGATTCTTAGGATTGATACTGACGTACTGAGCAGAATGAGAAAATCCTGACTTGCTGATAATCTTTCCACACCATGCAGAGGAGAATGACTTCCAGCGTAGATCTGCATCTTCATTGTAATGAGAATAGAAAACAGCCGCTTACCTATATATCCAGGAGCTGATTTTAAAATATCCCATAAACAAACTGTAACTTCATGTGCTCTAGTTCTTTGCTTACCAAATAATACAGCAGGTCTTTGAATAGCATTGAGGAGATGCCCTGGGAACTTAACTCCTGTTTACATCCCTGAGCCTATGATAAAATTGGTTTTGTTATATGCCATTTTGCTTCAAGTTGTACAACCTGCCAACAATGTTAATTGAGGATTTACTGTATTTACGTCTGAGTGTTGACTATTAACCTTACCTATGGAAGTTTGTCCTAGTGTTGGCTGTTGATCAGATGAGTCTTCCAAATTCAGATACCTAATTAACATCCAAATTAGCAGTGGGTGCCAATACCAAATTAGCATCCCAGTTTTCAAGTCAGTCTCTTGTGAGATTGATTAGCAGGGTATTGGTAGGATGAGTTCCCTATTTCTTAATTGTCTCTGATGACTTGATTGCATTTGAGTTCATGAACCTTGAACTCAAAGGACTAAATCCTGGATTCAAAAAGTCAGCCTTAAATGTCCTTTTATTTATCTTTTTTTTTTATTTTAATTTTATTGTTGTTGTATTACATCCATCCCCTTTTTGCTCCCCTCTGTCCCCCTCCCCACCCACCCATTCCCCCCAGTCAATCCCACCTGCTTTTATGTATCTTAAGAGAAATCATGTGCACTAGATCTCTCAAATCACATTGGCTGTGATTTCCCATCGTGTTTTCAGAGTAAGGATGATCAAGATGTTTAGTCACATAGAATAAATTACCTTGGTTTATTTGTATGTGCAACTGTGTGAGTACAAGTAATTTATGGACATCATTTGCTATTTGCATATGAAATAAGCTTCTTGTTCTTTATGGGGAGAAAATGGCTCCGTTGGGTCACAATTAGCCTATCTGACAATTAGTCACAATTAGTCACAATGCTGGCAGTTAACCATGCTCACAAAGTTGTTCAGACAAAGTAAGACTGAATTTCTTGAGCAATTTATTCAAAGCCGTGGCTTCCTTGATTTGTATTTTGATATGGCTTAAGTTTCTCACTGTTCAAAGAAATTAGTCAAATATCTATTGACTCCAAGCTTATTGTTGGGCAGTGTATAGAATTAAACAAACATCAGAAAAAGTGTGTTGCAACCAAGTAGTCTGAATGCTTTTATAAACATGATGAAGAGGCATGTTTAAACTGTACAACATATAAACAGTATCTCCCTAACAACACAAGGAACAGAGGAAGAGGAGAGAAGCCCAAGGGGAGAGACTAGAAAGAACACTTGAGTAGTCTAGGTGCACTTCTGATTTTTATTTTATGTCCCTGGTGAATAATACATGCAAATGAGAAGTGTGAAAGTGGATTTAAGGTCCTCCAGCGGACTTGTTATTTGAAAGTCTGTTGGATCCTGAGTAGGTCTCCTAGTATAGAAGAGATCATTCTGGAAAAGTCCAGACACTGAGCAGGCCGCAGTGATGTTTCGGATGGGTAGGAGACAGTTCTGGAAGCAGAGCGTCACCCGCGTTTTAATGGTAAGGAGCTGCTGTCTGTTCGCTTGTGTGTGTCTTGGATGATCGTACCTCACGCCTGTGTGGAAAATACCGAAAAAACAGTTCAAAGTTATGCACTGCTGGAATTGTGAGAGACATTTTTTGTCTGCTGATTTTTGGATAGTACATAAGGCTACACATCAATATTTCAACTTTTTTTTAAAAAGGGGGTTTGCATTCTTAGGCTTTTTCTGCACGTTGCCATGTAGACTGTAACTACTTGTCGAAATACATGTTGCATCTTTGGGGACAACGCTTGCCTGCAGGAAAAAACACATTCGCGGTGCTTTGGTTACTGTGTGCTCTTTGAGGCCTGTAGGCTTCTGTGGGTGATGAGAAGTCATGAAGGCAGATTCTAGGCTGCGCGTTGTCTAGTGTGTGTGAATATCCGCACCCACATTCTACTGACCTGGAAAATGGTCACAGACGGGGAGGTACAAGGGTGTGCCTTTGGAGTCACATTGAAGAATGAGTTTCTCTAGCACAGGGCTCCCATCAGCAGCTCTTTAGTATGCAAATACATAGAGAAGGGTTTAGAACCTCTTCCACTACCAACTAATGTCAAAAGAAAATGGAGGTTCTGCAGGGACTCCCTTCTCATTCAAACCCCTGCTTCCCTGGGGCTTGATCACTGTATCTTTTATACCTCCCCAAGCCCCGATGACTATGTCCAGGCCTGCAGTTTGCTGTTTCACCATAAAACAGCAAGAATGCTGTCTCTGCATTTTCTCAGCACTGAGCCACCAGCCACCCTCCACTTCCCCAGCCCCATATTCTGATGGATCCTTCCCAGAGCCAGTGTCTCTCTCTCAAGCCCCTGAACTAGTTGGCAAGCACTATTCATTTTTTTGGAAAATATTAAAGTGTATTTGGTATACAATATTATATTATTCTTAGGTATATAACCCAGGGATTCAAGGTTTATATAAGGCTTGCCCCGAAAGTATTGGCTTTGCAAACTTTTAAAATTATATTGACATTGGCTCAATACTTTTGGGACACATCTTGTATGTCTCATGATGTGCTCATTGTGCTTATTTTAGTAACCATCTGTCACATGCAAAGATACCACATTGTTCTTGGCTATATGCTCTTTCACCTTCTTCACCCATCCTGCCATGCTCCTCCCCTCTGGCACCTTTTAATTTGTTCTTGTTCCTATGAGGCTGTTTTTGTTTTTTTTTTGTATTTTAAAAAACTTTTATTTTTTATTTTTGTTGTATTAAATCCATTCCCTTTTTGCTCCCCTCTGTCCCCCTCCCCACCCACCCATTCCCCCCAAAGTCAATCCCACCTGTTGTCCATGTCCATGGTTCCTTTATACTAGGTTCTTGTCTAAACTGCTCCCCTTCCTTGCCTCTTCCTCCCCCCTCCCCCCAACCCCCT